>CM045573.1:18013889-18503474 GCA_024721245.1 Mitragyna speciosa
TTCCTCAATTACCCTTTATCACACACACACATAGATATATATACATATATTTATTAAAAAATTATAAAATTGATACGATAATATTTTTTAAAAAATATAAAAACATAACTATCGGACGAGGTCACAAACCGATCATTCTTTTTTCTTTTTCTTTTTTTTTGTCTTCACAGGGGTATCGGGTCTTGGACCCACTAATCCCACTGCGCCTGTACAGAGCGGGCCCCACCGATGCACAGGAATTTTTTGGGGGAGAGACTCGAACTTTGGTCACACCGGGATACTACCGTATACGTGACCGGCTGAGCCACCCCCAGGGGCACAAACCGATCGTTCAAGTGGGTTGAAGATGACCATAAGCTAAAATGACGTGGACTAATATATAAATGTTGAAAAAACAAAAAAGCCTTAGGGAATCTAACCAGCCATTGTCAGGTCTTCCTTCGGTTTCTTTTGTGTGTTATTATTTAATGCACCGGATTCGTATGAACCTACTAGGCCCAGAGTCTTGGGCCGAGACGATTAGCCTGGGTCTCTTTCCCGAGATTGCATGAACGACCCTATCCACAGGGAACCAACCCATTAATTCATCGTACGAAACTCTTGATGCACTTTGAGTAAGCCCACTGGAGTGCATATTGACTCTGTGGGAATTTTGAAAGCCCAAAGGGGGCATTAAAGATATTTGTGGCAATGGTCCTGCAGTTTCTACGAAATCTTATTTTGGTTCTTAAATTTTGTAGATTGGAGTAATTTATTCCTTCAAAATATATATGCAGTAATTATACCACATTAACCTTGTATGACATCCACCTAACATATTTTGAAAATAATATATGTAGTTCATTTAAATGATTTAATATAAAAATTTTAAACTTGCTATATACTGGTCAAAATAATATATTATCTCTCAAAAATTTGAATTATAATTTTGTCGCTTTGGATAAGTCAACACAGCAATTATTGCTTATACTAGTTGTTAACGGTTGTGGTTTCAATATGTTTAAAAAAAAATAATAATAGGTAGACTTATGAAACTTCAATATACTAATGCTTCATGGTAAATATGAAGAATTAAAAAGGAAACTTCAGAATTATTTCAAAAGTTCTACTTATGGAGTATTTAACATTGATACATTTTAAATCTTTCCCGGATGACCAATTTAGTTTCTTACTAAAAAATGGCAATGATTTTTTAATTTAGTCCTTCTAAACTCTTATTTATTCCTGTTATTCCTTGAGAATATAAATTGCTCCACCAACATGCAAAATTAAAATCAAAGAAAGAACAAATAAAGTTTTTGGTTAGGTGAGGCGCGGACTAGGTCACTCTCTTAAGATGATTCGTGCCTCTTACGGGATTATTCTCGGTGTAGAAGGATGGTAGCACGTTCGCCTCTGGGATACAATAGCCCAACCTTTTCTGTTGCTTCTACTAAGCCTACACAATAGAGAAGCCAAATCTTTTCTCAACACCTAACTAATGCCCAATATTAGAGTGAGGGAGAGAAGTAGAAGATAGTTTAAGATATCCAAAAGTGTGTGACAATGTTGGTAGAATCCTCTATTTGTAGGCTAAGAATTTAGGAGTTACAAAATACTATTATTAAATAGAATAATTGACTCAGTTTTTCAGCTACAAAATAAAAAGTCTAGATACACTTGTATAACGGTAAAAATTCACTAAATGAATTCTTAAAAACGACCGTTACATAGGTTACACGATAATAGACATAAATCACACATTGAAAACATAAGTTACATATTTGAATGGTTTGATTTGCAGCTGAAATTCATTCAATATTTTGTAACTCATAAGCTTGAATGATTTGAATTTGTAACTGCAATCTATTCAACATTTTGTAACTTAAAGGATTTGAATTCAAAAAGTAAACGTATAACATTTTGTTTTTATTAAAATATCCAACAATTCCTTCACACTTTCCATGAGTATTATTACATTTTCTATAATATGGTGCTGTGCTTTATTTTTCAGCTTGAAGAAAATCCTTGGAATCATAGTTTGAAAAGCATAAAGGCCGACCTAAATCAAACATTTTCCAATTTGCAATCATAATGCAATGCACCTTAACAATAATAAAACGCTTAAAACTCCGAAGTGGGGAAAAAGGAAGAGCAGATACCAAAAAAAGAAATACACATCAGCAAACCAAGTAAAATTGAACTTTGCACTTTGGCCCTCAATAATATAAGAGCCCCCCTCAAGAAAATTTCGCTTCCCACGCTTCCCACTCTAGTCATGATTCAACCGCATCTCACGAAACATTTATTTAGACATAGTCGACCTCAATCTTGCCTTCCATTGAGTTGGGTATTTTATGGAAAGGTACACTGATCTGTCCTTGCATATAGCTATTCCATTTGACTAGCATGTAAAATTCAGACGGACGTAGTTTCAATTTGCTCTTCTGGCCGTGCATGTGAGATTGTTATGCACGCAATTGGGCCTTTAGTAGCTAGTGCAAAAACTTTTGTAGCCACAATTCATAGCACTATCACTGAATACTAGCATTACTATAGTCAAAGGATACACGTTTCGAATTGCTACTAGATTGAATATGAGAACGATTTGATACCTCGCCATCTTACTTTTAAGTTCTGTCAACTTATCCATCCATCGTGCATCCTTAATGGCAATACCACAATATATGGCTTCTATGATCCATTTGCAAACCAAGCCAACGATTGCTAGCCCTTCATAAGCACATGGTTGCCATAATCGTCAAACTCAAATGTTGCTGGACCAGTGATTACTCCTAAATCTTAGTTTATTGCAGGAACCTATGCATTAGGCAACAAGTGTGCTGCTTTGTTTGTAGTCTAGGGCTTTTGAGTACGACGAACCCACCATTCGCGAATGTTGGGATTGAGGGCTCAACCATTGATGTCCTAACGCCTGACGAGAATGGACATGACTTAGGCACTAATGCATATTTTTATTTTTGGCAATTGTATCACTATCACAGATTGTTTTAATTCTACATGCATTACATTCTAATTATACAAACATTAATTTTTGTTGATGTTAAACGTAATGGGGCCTCAAACAGTCGACGCCAGATCCGAAATTTCGCACTTAGATACGCTACTGGAGAAAGATTTCATTCTGACCTAAAGTTGACTTCATGGTGAAGACTAAAATATTGAAAGTGACAGCATAATCAGTCAAGTTACTACATGATAACTTCTTTGAAGCTACATCTTCTTTTAATCTTTTTGTACCACTAATATGAATAGAATGGTATATTCCAAGAATAAACCTGTCCACTGACCAACCAGCCTAAACCCAACACTTGATCATCCTCTAACCACACAATTTATCGAGTTTATTGGCAAACTAGTTTCAAGAAAGCATTTCTAGCCCCATCTTTTAATTCTTTTGTTAATCAACACAGCAATTGACCTTAAGAATGTATCTAATCTTTATTTTTTTAAGTGCTTTTTTAGAGATTACTTAGTCCCATGCCAAGTTTAGATAAGAATATGACATCTAACCAATTGCCTGTCTTCTCATGCACAGATCTCGGCAATATATATGAAATATTGCATTATAAGTGATATCGAAAATGGGGTCTGAGGTACACATATATAACATTGCACCAAAATGGCTTCAACAATCTAGAGAGTCAAGCTGTTTGGAGCATGTTTAGCATTTGATTATCTGGTAACAAACCATGCGCTAATTGACTCTTAAACTACCTTGTGGTTTGAGAAAGTCATTTGTACAAAATACAAACTTGAAACAACAAATATGTACGTCCTAGCCGAGCACATATATATGCATATTGTATAGAACTTGGATAAGGTGCTCAATCGGACACATATATATATGCATATTGTATAGAACTTGGAGAAGTGCTCAATCGTGATATGGTTAGGACCATTCTCATTTAAACATAACAACTTACCTTAAATTTTTTTTCAGTTGAATGAAGTTTGAGGTTTTCTTTCTCTGTCATAGTTCGTTTGGGCTTCTTATGAGCAGTTAGAAAAATTGATTCTGGAGATGCACTTTTCTGTACTTCAAACCAACATTTAGCCTATCAGGAATTACTTTGTTTAATCTGCTGTAAAAAGACGAAGCAATTCACAAGTGGGGGCTAATTTTTTTTTTTTTTCAATGTAGTGTACAACATTCTACGGTGTATTTGAAATTATAATAGGTCATCCATTGTTATATTCATATTGCACTATTTTTCAATACTAAACAAAAAGCATATTTCTTTGGTGCTAGATTGATCGGTTTTACTTAATTGATCTACAAGATCGTTTTCTACCCTTTATTAACCTTCAAGCTTCATCCAAGAGTGTAGGACAACTAATTGTTTTTTATTTTTTATTTTTTGCCAAAAGTAGAGACAACTAATTGGAATGGATGGATGTTCTCTTACAGGGAAAAGAGAAGCACTTTCTCAATTCCTATTTTTCCTCGTATTTTCAACCGCTTTCAAGAACAATTGTATCCTTGCCATGTGCACCTGTTCTCATCTGCCTTCCAGTACAAATGTCAACCCCCCAAAGCAAATCCAACCAAAGAAAATAAAGAGAGAAAGAGAGAAAGAGAGAAAGGGAGAGGGTATTCTTCCATCACTTACGTTCAGAAGTGGCTTCCCATCTAAGATCCTGCAATTTGGTCCATTCTTGGTGGGTACTAAATTACGATGATAATTAAATATCTGAATAGTTCTGCCTTCTTTCTTTCAGAGATAGCAATTTAAATCGTCCACTATTCGCCGCGTGTATGGCAGGTGTCGTTCTTCTCAGTATTTTCGGAGGAGGCATTTGGTTCAAATTCCTCAATTACTATCACTATAGGTATCATTAACCCTACTATGAGCATGGGTTTTGATGATTCCCGAAACATGTTTGGTTTAATAATGAAATGGGTATCATTATAAGAATATTTGTTTGGTATACTGAAATGACTTTCAAGTAAATTTTAAATTTTTATTTATGATATAAATATTTTTTAGATTTCTTATTTTGTATATCTAAAAAAATTAAAAAGATTTCTTCAATTTTAAATATAGTGATGC
This sequence comes from Mitragyna speciosa, assembly GCA_024721245.1. Taxonomy (NCBI): domain Eukaryota; kingdom Viridiplantae; phylum Streptophyta; class Magnoliopsida; order Gentianales; family Rubiaceae; genus Mitragyna; species Mitragyna speciosa. Next base: position 18,018,944 of record CM045573.1, read on the forward strand.
TCTAATTTGAGTTTTATGGAAATGATAATCTTAAAAAAAGTCATTTTTATTATATTAACAGAGAGTATTATATATCTTTGATTTTCAATACAATTTTTTATAAAATTATTGAATGTAAAAAAAATTATTAAAAAGAATTTTTGTAAAAAAATTTATAAAGTACTAATAAAAAATATTCAAAATCAAAATACGAGAGAGAGAGAGAGAGAGAGAGAGAGAGAGAGAGAGAGAGAGAGAGAGTATTGAGAGTGGATAACTCAAAAGGTATATATTTTTTAATGGGTGTGTTTTTGCCCTTAATAATAAGGGTTAATGGGTTTGATAGACTAGTATTTTGGGGGGAATCATTAACACCCCAATTAATCACTATCATTCCCATTGAATGATAGTGATAGTTGTTTAACAAACATCAATAATGGGTATCATTACTTATGATACCCATTCCCCTCCTTGATTCCCCTAAACCAAACACCCCCTGAATCTTTAATTTTTAAGCAACCCCCACTTAAAAATGAAAAAGAAAAAGGACACATGAAGAAGAAGATATTCTTTAGCAGAGAAATATGGACACGAGACTCGTAAATATTTATTTTGAGCAGGAGAATAATCGCCTTTGCCTCGTTTGAATGAATGTATCACCGCAATATGTAAATTCTGTGTGTGTGAAGTTAAAACCAATCAAGTCATTAGATCTTTTCCTACTCAATTTAGTTATTAATTACTAACATTTTGACTAACCGCAACATTCAAATGCTTTCCACTTAGCAAAATAAGTATCCTACATGATAGATAGGCTTTTCCTGGCTTGGCTTTTCTTGGCCACTGGATTATTACGCAGCAAACTAAATTGTAGCTTGGTGGTTTAGAACTGTACTTCTTGCCTTGAAAAAAAATATATATATATCTTGTGTTTCTTAGTTCTTTATTTATCCTACCATGACATTCTTCTGTCCCTTGAGGTTAGTAATCTTTAATGATGATAATAGATTTGCAATTTGATGTTTATTACATGATTTTGTGGTGCTTTTCATGACCTAAACCTCAGGTTGTTAAATGTCAATCTTTACTAGTACTACAAAGGAGAAATCTTTACACAACGAAATTGAAATTAACAGAAATTATGAGGTATTGCATACAAGTTCTTTTTTATTCATTTGTGCCCTCCTTCAAATCCTAGTAATTGATGGAGTAAGAATTTGCCGAGTGGTCCTCAAAATGATTAAAGAGAAAAGGAAAGTTATAGTTTTTCCGAATGAAAGTTGTTGTGATCCATTGTAATTATCACTAATTATCACTTTCACCTAGCAACATTAGAGATAATGACAATCTAAAATCAATAAAAGAATCCAAAATCAGTTGTAGATAATTACCGTAACAAGAAATATAAGATTGTCTAAACCTTTCGTGATTTGTGGAATTCTTTTTCCACTTAAACAACTCCCCAAAAACTAAAACAACAAAAAAGAGCGGCATTAAAATGCAAAAATTCCATTCAATAGGAGTCAAATTGTGTCCCATTTTCGTTCAACTTTGTTCTATAAAAAGGCAAGTGTGACATTGAAACCAATACCAACAACTGCCTTCTAACTGAAAACCTCCTCTCGTTTTCCGCAGATTCAAACCACCCGGTTTCTCTCCTTCAACATTTTGGTCACTGGGCAGTTAATCTTATCTATCTATCTGGGAAATTAATGGGTGTAAACTCTAATAGAGTTGAAGACTGCTTAGACAACAATGCATGCCATGATGAAACCACTGTAACAATTTCATCAGCAAATGTGAATGAAAACGTAATGCCTGCCTTGGAAGTGCACAGAGTTTGCATGCCACCCCACAAAACCACTCTTCAGAAACTTAGACAAAGGCTTTCTGAAATATTTTTTCCGGACGATCCACTTCATAAATTCAAGAACCAAACTTGGTTTAACAAGTTTGTTTTGGGACTTCAGTTTTTCTTCCCCGTCTTCCAGTGGGCTCCAAAATATAGTTTCAGGCTTTTGAGGTCTGATTTCATCTCTGGACTCACTATTGCAAGCCTGGCAATCCCACAGGCGAGGAATACTATTACCAGCAAAACTTTGCCATATAGTTGTTATAGATTAGGCTCTTTAATAGTTCCGTATGTTAGGCTCTTTAATAAAGTTTTGTTAGATTTCTTGTTTAAATTTTTGGGTTGGAGTCACTCAAGTATGAAATCTAGTACATGTTAGTTCATGTCGAGCAAGTCATGATAGGCAAGTTTTGATATTAAACTTCATATAGAGCAAATGAGGCTTAAATTTGTAACTAAAGATAGTTTTGCTACTCTTACTTTGCAGGGAATCAGTTATGCCAAGCTTGCCAATTTGCCGCCAATAATTGGCCTTTGTAAACCTCAAACGCCATTCCCTCTTTTAGAATTTTTAGCTATTATCCTAATATTTATTACAATTACAATATGTTTCTTGCAGATTCAAGCTTTGTGCCACCTTTGGTATACTCTGTTCTAGGGAGTTCTAGACATCTGGCTGTTGGCCCTGTTTCAATAGCCTCTCTTGTTATGGGTACAATGCTAAGCGAGGCTGTTTCTTTCACTAATGAACCAATTCTTTATCTTCAGTTGGCTTTCACTGCAACTTTTTTCGCCGGACTATTTCAAGCTTCTTTGGGTTTGTTAAGGTGCTCGATTTCATTCCTTATCATGTTTATTTTGTAGTATCTCTGTTCTTATCTTCCTAATTTAATTAATTTTTTAAGGACAATACTAAGCATCAAATTAATGAGAAAAAGAAAGCAAGAGAGTTACTGTTAGCATTAATGCATTTTCCACTAGTCAAGATCCTTTTCTAAAAGTTGTTCAAATAAACATTGTTTAGAATTGGCACTATGAAAAGCTGCTTCCAGAATTGTGCTAGAAAGTTATAAAAAATTTGTATGTGATAGAATGTATTTGAACCGTAAATTGTCCTCAAGGAGAAAGTAGAATTGGCTTTTAAAAAGAATCCCCTTTTTACCAGTGCTTGTCTCCTTCAGATGTTGATTATAGACTACAGTCAAATACTCAAATTTTCATAATTAATAATTTGATATTAAAGGGATCAAAATTTTCATAATTAATAATATGATATTAAAGGGACATGATTTTATTGCAATTTGCAAATAAATAATTAATTACAATGACCTCATGTCTCTGTACAATGCTAATGGAGTGTCTTGGACTATGCAATTCGCAGGTTAGGATTTATCATAGATTTCCTCTCAAAGGCAACCCTCGTTGGATTCATGGCTGGTGCAGCTGTCATTGTATCATTGCAACAATTGAAGGGGCTTCTTGGGATAGTCCATTTTACTGGCAAGATGCAAATAGTTCCTGTATTAACATCCGTATTCCAGCACAAACACGAGGTAATATTCATTTCAAAGTTCAAATCTCTGTCATAATACAAGTCGAAATTTCAGTTGTATAGTAGAAGAAAGAGAAAAAGTATTTATCCAGTGAGTGATGCATGTTGAAAGATTATCATATTGATTGTGATAACATTTAATAACTAGCTAATTTCTTAATAGGGAGAAGCAATGCATGTCTGATAGATTATGAATAGTGAATTCACACGCATTTTGTCTGTTTAGAGACTTTAGACTGGTGTATGCAATGTATCGATGACATTGGTTCTGCTTATCACATCAATGTAGTGGTCTTGGCAAACAGTTGCAATGGGCGTCAGCTTTCTTATCCTCTTGTTGACCACAAGGAAAATAGTAAGATCCTCTGTAATGTGTGTTATATATGTGTTTTCATGCCCTCTTCTTTCACTGCTTAGACTTCTTCGCATTTTTTTTTAATGTAGAGCATGAGAAAGCCGAAACTTTTCTGGATTTCTGCCGCTTGTCCATTAGCTTCAGTTATTCTGTCAACCATTCTAGTTGTTCTATTCAAGTCAAAACTTGGTGGGATTTACACTGTAAGAAACATTTCTGCTCCAAGTTAAGTCATATTGGTAATTATTTTGGGGGTTAGAATGCAAGCTAAAACTTATCTTTGTCTGCAGATTGGGCACTTGCCAAAGGGTTTGAATCCATCATCATTAAACATGTTATACTTCCATGGCCCTTTTCTGGCCATTGCTATCAAAACTGGCATTGTAACAGGAATTTTATCTCTCACTGTAAGTTGTTAAGCAAACAATTTCTGTCACCCTATTGAATAACTCCATTTGTTGTCCTGACATTTTTGATTGATTTTCTTCTGATATAGGAAGGCATTGCAGTGGGAAGGACATTTGCTGCTTTAAAGAACTATCAAGTTGATGGGAACAAAGAAATGATGGCCATTGGTTTCATGAACGTGGCTGGCTCTTTTTCCTCATGTTATGTTACCACAGGTAACATATTTTTTGGATTTTCTTGTTCAATTCGAGTATAAGATAAAGAAAACATAAAGTTGACCTATTCAAATTTGCAGGGTCATTTTCTCGATCTGCAGTTAACTACAATGCAGGAGCAGAAACTGTGGTTTCGAACATAATAATGGCTGCAGCAGTACTTGTGACTTTGTTGTTTCTCATGCCTTTATTTTACTATACACCCAATGTCATCCTGGCAGCTATTATCATCACTGCTGTGATTGGCTTAATTGATTATCAGGCAGCATATAAACTGTGGAAAGTTGACAAACTCGATTTTCTGTCTTGCTTATGTTCCTTTCTTGGAGTTCTCTTCATCTCTGTCCCTCTTGGTCTTGCAATTGCTGTAAGTTTCTAATCCCTACCAAAGAATTCACTAAGATTTCTCAACATAAGTTGGCTGGTTAAACCTTTAGTTGCAGAAAAGTTGATGATTCTGAATTGTGGTCAAATTCAGGTTGGAGTTTCGGTGTTCAAGATTCTTTTGCATGTTACCAGGCCAAATATTATTGTATTGGGGAATATTCCTGGCACTCAAATTTATCAAAACCTTAGCAGATACAGAGAAGCTCTAAGAGTTCCCTCTTTTCTTATACTTGCTGTGGAGGCTCCTTTCTACTTTGCAAATGCAACTTACCTACACGAAAGGTTAGTTGAACACCACTACACTATATCATTACACGCACAAAAAATTGAAATTTGACAAACTACAGTGAGCAATCACAGGGTTTATTCTAGATTTACCTACATTTTATACTAAGTGATTAATTAAATGTATATGTATCTTTATGATTCTATGGATCACTGATTGAAGCAATAATGATTGCAGGATCTTAAGATGGGTTCGAGAGGAGGACGAGCGAATACAGGCTAACAATGAAAGCATGATGAAATGTGTAATTCTGGACATGACAGGTTAGTCCTGAAAACTTGTTCTGTTGAAATTATTCCTGCTTCTGGTACTTCATCAAGGAAAGATGGGCATGTAAGAACAAAAATCTCTTACCAACTTAGCTAAATCTTGGCGGCTACTTCACTGCTTGCACTAGACTTTTAGATATTCTACATGAACTAGATAATGCTTTTGGAGGAAATAATCTGAGCTGTAAATCTCATTATACTTTGCAAATTCACAACTCAAATTCCATTAATTTGTTAATTCATTACTCCTGCATCCCTTTTGCTGCCTGACTCTAGTTAGACCGTAACGTTTTTCTTGACAAAAACTACTCCAATTTGACTTCTGCAGCTGTGACAGCAATAGATACAAGTGGCATGGACACAATTTCCGAACTCAGAAAAGCGCTAGAAAATCGTTCAGTTAAAGTAAGCCTCCACTTATGAAAGTATCTTATGATCCAAAAATGAAACTACAGTAATTTTGACGCAACTAACATGAATCTTTTGATTACCGGAAGAGTTCTATGTAGTGTTTCTCCTAGTATTCAAGATCTTATGTGTTCATATAATATTGTAACTTTGTAGCTTGTGCTGGCTAATCCCGTTGGAAGCGTGATAGAGAAGTTGCATCATTCTGATATCTTGGAGGCTTTTGGGTTGGATGGACTATATCTAACGGTTGGTGAAGCCGTGGCTGACATATCCTCTTCATGGAAGCCCTGAACAAAGTTCTTGAAAGTTTTGATAATTCTCATTTCAATCTGGTGTTGAACTAGTAGTTCTGAGCAGAACTGATATTTCACAGCTATAAGCGTGCTGTCTTCTGCAGAGGAGAGATTTTGGAAATTGGAAGAGTTATTCTGTTTCATAGTTAGGTTTAAAACTCCTTTTGGCTTCTGTAAACTAGATATTTTCAATAGTATCCTTTTTATTCTGGTCACGAGCTAGGGATTAGAATTTTTCTAAAATGTTCAGATACTCTTCAAGGTTTGGCTTTTCAAGAACTATAGATCTAAGGTATAGCTTAAAAAAGGATTTTTCCGATCCTCTTTTCCACCTTTCCAGAAGGAAATGGAAAAGAAGGGACAAGGATGGTCATAAATCTTGAGACTACCGGAGCCACTTGTAGCCCCTTTCGTGAAAGAACTGAATACAACAATGCCTAAACTAGCAACTCGCGAGCTCTGTTTTTGGTTCTTGCAAATTTGCCCCTACATGTTAAGGGTTCAATATCAACTCATTAATAAACCATCAACATAGATAATTTAACAGCCCAATTGGGATGGGAGCTAAGATGGACAATGAGAAACACAAATCCAGGTTACAGCCCGTCAAGACTATTGAGAAGATAATGGGTAAATAATCCACATGACAGGTGGCACCCAAAACTTGTAACTTGATCAGGCAATAGCAATACGATGGGTACTGGAATTGGAGAAACAACAAAAACTGTAACGAATTAATTGCAATCTACATCCCCATAAAGAACAAAGCCGCGTTCCAGTTCATAAAAAGAAACAAAAAATTAAAAGACAAAGTAGGAAGAAATACCACATTGAATTATTAGAGTTGTTGCACAAGATTAAGCACATTTGTTGAGATTAGGACGACATATATTGCAAAAACACATCAAAAGACAGTAATTTTCCCCGGAACCGGGGCATGCCAAGTCACACCAAAATCCCAGCAGTTGGGTAGAAAGTGGAAACAAGCCGAAAAATTCTGATGCCTCCGTGCTAAATGTTAACTCCGAAGTTTCTAATGTGTAATTTCCTCCTCGTAAGAAACTATTTGCGGACCATAATGTTGCGTGCAGGCAATAAAATAACATTAACATATCGTGCAACTCCTTCAATTGACCAGAATACAAGAGTTCATAAAACAACATGAAAATTTCAGCAATCAATTGACCAGAATACAAGAGAATAACCTGCCAAAATCAATATGCAATTATTCGAATAACATCAAAATATATATTGCCTAAAATGAGAGAGAAGCTCGGAGTACTAATAATAGCTTATGGAGGCAAAATTGCCCCCTAAAGCAGAGAAATCATTTCTTCTGAATTTACCCTAAATTGTACATACGAAATTCTATGACAGTTTTTGCCTGTCGAACATTTGAACACACTTTTATGGTTCTGGACTTCAGTCAGGAAAATAAATCTCATAAGGCTTTAATATATATTCTGACCAGTATATAATATATGTCTTCTCGATGAGCTGTACTCAAGAATATATGCAAATTGAATAAGCTACCATCAATACAATTGGCTTGGAAAAATTTCTCCTGTTAATTTTCTTGTCAATCAAACATCTGCACGGATTCAATGGAAATGCCATCAGACAAAAAATACTAAAGGCCACCATCAGACAATTAGAATTAGCCATACACAAGTCAAATATGGAAACAATTATTTGTAATTGAATGCACAAACTTTTAGCTCGCATCAAAATGAACACACAAAGCAGCAGTCTCAACAGAGAACACAGTCATCAATGTGGGTTAACGATTAGCATCTGTTACAACAAAAGTAGGACAAACGAAAAAAAATATGGATCAGTATGCTTATAGATCCCAACATGGTGCAAAGCAGAATATACTATAAAAGTAGTTGCGAGAGCTATTATCTTGATCTTGCTGCAGCGATAGTCAAAACAACAATAGCAAAAGTTATAAACTTAATCTTGCTGCAGCAATATTATCTGAAGCACAGCATTATTTTCAAATATCAACTTATGTTGCTAGATGTTCCTTTTCCTTAGGAAGCTATGGTATTTCACGGAACCACGCAACATGAAGGAGAAGGAAGAACCCAGCTTCATTCTCATTTTCTTTCCATTGTCTCCTCTTATATTGGAATCAAACAAAAAAGGCAACTCATCCTTATTCTAATTCTCTAATTATGAGAAAAACATTTTCTTCTTCATAAGAACAGTAACAAAAACCAGAAACCAGCAAATTGCCTTGATATGTCATTAAATGGCCATGGAATCCCTAAAGATCATAGTAACTTGTTAAGTGTCTTACTAGGAATATTTGCTTAAGAATCTACATAAAATACAGTGTGCAACGCCAAGAATGTTGTGATACTTTTGGTGTTGGGAAAGAAGAAGGCTTGCAGGGTGGTGGTTCATCCATACAAGGCATGCCTAATTGCTAAAGAAAAGCTTTTAACTACATATGCTATAAATGTCTTAGCAAAGCTCTCAAAATTTCATACAAGCTAATTCTCACTGCATGATATGTAAATGGAAAATAAAGACAAATCAAGCCGTTCAATTTGAATTTACCTTCGACTGTTAGAAATACTAATTACTATTATGAAAAAGGGACAGCAGATTTCTTCTTGGCAATATTGGAAAAACAAAAGTGTGGTCAATCATTTAAGGAGACTAAAAAATTTAGCTTTCTTTTCAAGCACTTCTTCACAAAGTTCAACATGCAAGGAACAAGAAGGCTTACTTGAACGATATCTTGAAATGGGAATTTCATGCAATTCACGTCTTATGCACAAATATTCACCTAACAATGCCATCACTGCAAGCCCAGTGACATTAACAACCCACCACGTTATTGAGGAAGGCCAGCCTCCATATATGATGCACAAAAAACTATGGATAATGTAAAGGGTGGCTGAGAAATCCAGGCACTTCTTCGCCCTCTCAACCAGATACACTAAGTATCCAGCTCTGTTCCAAACAACAAGGAAGAACTACAATGGTCAACACGTACAGTTTATGAAAACTCTAGAAACAGAATTCTAATACAATGAAAAATGCAACAGTTCATGTTACCACCATATCCCTGAAGAAATAGCACAAAGATGCACACTTTCCCTTCCCCATCAATACCCTACAAATTCCCTCTCTTTTTCAGATATCCAAAAAAAAAAAAAAAAATTTTAGAACAGATAACTGAAATCGAAAAGGGCCATTATATTAAAATAAACACTTAATCAGATTTTCCAACACGCAAGGCCAATGCTACTGTTTCCCTCCAATCTCACTACCACTTTCATGTATGAAAATGAAAATCTGCTGCCACTCATTGATGGGCAAAATTACTGCACAAAATGACCAATCTCCCTCGTATCTCCTCACCTTGTTTGCTATAACCAAGACATTAGTTTTCTCAAACAAGGAAACGTCAACCCAGTTCAGAAATTTTCCATCAATCGCTAGCGAACTACATTGACAGCATATCGTGGGCACGAGGTTCACAGAATAATAGATCCAAATTCCATAAAACAGCTGAACTAGACATAAAAAAATATAATCTAGTTTGAACAACTATACTGGATTCTAATAAAAAATTAAACATTTTTAAACAAATAAAATAAGAAACTAAGCTGCTGAAATTAAATATAATTATCCCTTCAAAAATTTATACAAATCTTCAGACTGAATTGAGAAAACCAAACAGCAGCAGAATAATCAACCCAAGCACTGCATTAAGCCAATAAATATTCATAGAAATTGAACATTTTTTCAATTAAAGAAAAGAACAAAAAAAAAAAAAAGAAGAAGCAGCTTACCCAGCAAGCGAGCTAAGAACAAATGAAGCTATGACGCACCAACCGGTGACCGTCGAAGTGGTGACGGCGGCGTAATCGAAGAAGTAGACCAAACTCATCCACGAAACCCTAGTACCGACGAGGATTGCCAAAAATACCCCTAGAGTTAGATAGTATAAGCATTGGAGGCACACAATTTGGGCAACGATCAGCCATGGATCCCACACCACCGCACCATAGAACATGACTCTTCACCAAATACGAATCAGAAAAATTCCTTTTTCACCCAGTAAAATTAACAGAAGATGATTTCTAAAATTGATTGGTTTCTGAATTGACTTGCTTTGCAAAGTATCCTTAAGTTCATGGGGTCGAATGGAAATATTGGAGTTTTCCGAGGTCCTCATCGAAAATTCGCAAATGAGCCATCTGGGTTGCAGATAGATTCAACTGAGATTTGAGTGATTTGAGTATGTAAATTTTTTTTTTTTTTTTTTGATAAATGAGTATGTAAATATTTGGAAGAGGAAAGAGAGCGTTGAGGGTGGGATCTGATGCTGATACAGCCGATTGGAACGAGAAGAAGGAAACTGGTTTCAGCTGAACCTTTTCGGATGTTTATTTACTAAATTGCCTGTATGAGATGACTTTTTTTTTTAAATTTTCAAAAAGAAAAAGAAAATTGGGAAAAAATGAAAAAAAATAAAATAAAATTCAGTTTCCCAGGAGGGGGTTACAAAAATAGAAAAATTAGAAAATACTTGGCGAGGATAGGTATGTATATTTCATTAAAGTTTTCATAGAAAAATGAGAATTTCTTTTATTGCGTAACTTATATCTTGGTACAACATGAATATAATATTCTTTGTCAAAATGTATAAAATAGCTTATTGGGCATATTAGCGTGTTTATCATTTTTTTTATTTTACAGGTTATTTTTGTACATACTTGGCATTAAAAACAAGAAACGAAAAAAAAAAAGATGATTTATAAATTTTCTAATTAATGCTTGTTCAAAAAAAAAAAAAAAAACATGTTAGTCAGTTGTATGTTATCAAGCCAAGTCGAGTTCGAGTAGCACCATGCTCGAGCTCGACTCGATTGCTTATTGGTGCTGCTTTAACTCGATCGAATTAAAAATTGTGAAACTAAAGCTCGAATTCGATACAGCGTTCGAGTATTCGAACTCGATTCGAAATTCGTTTGCACTCTTCCTTTTTTTTTTTTGCACTTTGTTGCTCGAGCTCGAGCTCGAGTGCTCGAGAACATTTTAGTAAATTTTATAATGTTCATACCTAAAATAGTAAATATAATAAATAAATATATAATTATTAAATAATTACATGCTTGACAAGCTTTCGAGCTTGAAAAAACAATACTCAAGCTCGACTCGTTTGATTAATCGAGGTCAATTACTTGGCTTGAACTCGATCAACTCGAGTTTGAGCCAAATAGTTGACCTCGCGAGCGGTTTGGTACGATTGCAGTCCTAGTATACAGCAACATGCTTGTTTAGTTCTTATCAATTACTCGTCGACCAAAAAAAAAATATCTAAAGTAAATCAACATCAACTTCGTATTTGTTTGGACATATTTAGAGGAATTTTTACTGATTTAACATGTTTGCCTTGTTTTTCCCCCATTTCTAAGACAAGGGTGGAAATTTTTATTTACTTTTTCCTATATTTTATAAATTATTGTATTTTTTTTCCTTTCTATCTTTGAGTCCAAAAACAAAAAGAATAACAAGAACAAATGTTAACAAAAGCAAATTATAGAGGAGATTTAATTTTGAATTTTACGAGTGAGAAACCGAATATGGAATAAAAGCATTTGAAATCCCTATCTTTCTTCGTGTACAAGAGTCAAGAGAGGGAACGAAAATTAAACTTTAGAAAAAGAATATTTTGTATTTCACAGTCAAATCAAATACTTGTTTAAGCTAGGAAATAAAAATAAACTGAAAACGCTAAAGATTTAGTATGCCTTTTTTATCCCGCAAAATATTCAAGCAAAACAAGTTAACTTCTTTGAGTATGGAATTTATTGTTAGGTTATAAACTTATACAGCCATCTGACCGCATAGCGCAGTGGATTAGCGCGTTTGACTTCGGATCAAAAGGTCGTGGGTTCGACTCCCACTGTGGTCGCTCAGGTACCCAGTCTTTCTGTTGCCTTTTGCACTTCCAAAATCAAGACTCCCGTCAATGTTAATATTCTACAGAACTGTATGCTTTGAGTTTAATATTTTTGACAAAATTACGTGTCTTCCATATAATTCTAGGGTTTGGCAATGCAATTCATAACCCAGCCACTAATTACCAGGAAGACACAGCAACAGGGCCATTTCCAACACTTGGTTAGCAGATATAATACCTACACCACGGGAGCATAAACAGTTTAGGTTGTGAACCGCACAAACATTAATTAGAACCAAAGACATACCAAGAAAGTGCAGGAGCCCTGAATTATACACCTCACTATAGAAGGAAAATCCAAGATCACCTTACAAAGAGAGTACCTGAGTAAATGTTCCAAAATTTACAAATTGATTACATTCTAAGATTAGAAATTTTCTCCAGATAACTTCCAAGTTTCAACTAAGAGCAGCTCATATCGAAGATAGGAAATGAATATAAAGGGAAACAAACACTACAAGTCATCTTCCCGTTGAACAGTCCTCCTCCTCCTGGTAGTTCTCTTATCAGAAGCTGCAGCATTAGGTCTTACTTCAACAGTTTGCTGATGCTGGTCATTCACTATAGTTTTTGATGAATTTATTTTACTCCTTAACCGCAGTATTTCACCCTTTGCAGCAGCCAATTCCTCTTCTAGTTTCTTTGCTCTCTTTTCGAGACTCTCCCTTTCCTGCCCTAGTCTCATTACAAGACTATGTGCATCTTCCAGGTTTTCTCGTGCTTCTTCAGAAACTTGTTTCTGCTCGGCAAGAGAATTGTAGAGTGCATCTCTCTCATCCTCAAGGCTTGAAATCTGAGTATTTGCTAACTCCAGCTCTCTTGACAGTATTACTGAATTCTGATTAATCTCCTCAAGTGATCTTGTAGCTTCTTCCAGATCCCTTTCGAGCGATTTCCGGGCCTCTCTGTCTTTAGAGATTTTAGTGTCGAAAGCTTTCAACTCCTTGTTCAATGAAGCAACAATTGCTTTTTCTTCATGAAGATCTTTAGCTGCACTTTCTGCTTTCCTATAGACATCAACTAGTTCCTTTTGTAGATCATCACGTGTATGTACAACAGCAAGAAGTTCATCAGAGACGGTTTGCATCTCTTCAGTTTTTTTCTTCAGAAGCTCCTTTACTGACATTAGCTCACCAGCTAACGCTTCTGCACCTCTTCTTGCTTCCTCAGTTTTCTTTTGAAAGGTCTCCTTAGCTTCAGCAAAGTCTGCCTTAACCTTAGAAACTTCAACTTCAAGCTCCAAGCACAAATCTCTTGATAGCTGAAGTTGACTAGCCAATTCTGCAGCTTCTTTCTGTGATTTTTCTAAATTTGTTAGCGTGATTTGCAGCTCTTGCCCCAATCTCCTCAACTTACTCAATTCTGCATCCAACATTTTCCTCAAATCATCTCTTTCTATTGTTAAATCAGCAACTTGAACTTTGCTCCGTTGTACTTGACTTAAAGCAGACTCAAGCTGCTCCTCGAATTGGCGAAGTTTAAGTTTTTGCTCTTCCAAGAGTTTGGCATCTTCAGCTGCTTTCTTCTTTGATGAAGACTCTAACTCATTGTACTCCCTTTGTATTGCATCAAACTTTCTATTGGATTCCTCTTTCTCAGCCAGTAACACACCTAATTGTGCATTCAGATCATCAACAGTAAAAGTTTTCAATTCCAGCTTTTTTTCATATTTCAGTAGCTTATCTTTGACTTCTTCATTCTCTGAGTTGAAGCCTACTAACTGATCCTGCAATTGCAGACATGTGGAGTTGAGTTTTTCCAGCTCCATTTCTTTCTCAGTAAGTTTAGAGCTAAGCCTTCGAATATTATCATCTTTATCTTTGATCTCTCTGCTAAGAAAGTTTATCTTTTCTTGCAGGACTCCAAGAGATTCCAGCTTCTCCGTCAGCTTTTCCTGTAATTCTTTTTTATCTTCCCCAGCCTTCCCAAGGTCAATTTGAAGACCATCAATGGTTGCTTTAAGATCTCGAACAACTTTTCTCTCTTTTTGCAGCTCCTGTTCTAGGCCTACAGTAGTATCATTTGCTGATTTCAACTGGCTAACCAAAGATTGCTGCTCTTCATGGAGTTTTGTAACTTGCTGATTTCGAATTTCCTTTTCATTTATCAGGTCTGACTCAAATTTCTTCTCCATCATAACAATGGTGGCTTCCTTCTCCTTCAGTTTGTTGCTAATCTGCAGATAGAAGCATTGACTTCAATGAGAAGGGCCCAAGAAACTCTTTTCCAGAAACCTACTAAACAATATCTCTAGAACTTTTGTACTTCAAGGTATCATAATAAGGCAAAACAAAGATAACAAATACAGGAAGGAAATTATTTAAGCATCCTAGGCTAGATCTAGCGGAAGCGCTTCATAGTCATATTGTGGCCGCCAGCTAGAGCCTAGGCGCCTGTTAATTAGTGAACTAGAAAAACTACTTCTCTCGACATCAATATTGATCTAAAAAGGATGTATTACAGGAAGAGAGGAAAGAATGTGAAGTCCTAGTATATCAGGAGAAAATCAGCATCTAGAGATGACGACTTCATGGGATTAAACAACAAATGGAAATTAGGCAATTATGAAGTATATATTTTCTGGGACATCTATTAAAGTGGCTGCATGCAAAGTAAATGAACACCTGTTAGCTACTAAAAATACTCCATAACGTATTCGTTTGGTAAGCTAGTGATACCCTAACAGTCACTGAAACATTTATTTAGACATATTTACTGTGCTTACAGATTCGATGTTGCCGTCGGAAGTTGCCTTCTCCTTCAGAGCCAGCGTATATAGAGCACCAAGCACACCTGATCCCAGAATTCCAGTCCCACCAAGAAGTGCAATAAAGGGGTTTTGTGATGTGTCTCCTTGATGTTTTTGCTGACACAAGATGATATTCTCCTCAAAACGTTTAAATTCTTTAAAAATGTCAGAGCATCAAAAATAAAGAAATATTACTAATTTGAAAACCACAGTCAGCCACATGCCCGAAATAATCATACCTCAGCTCTTTGGTCCTGTTCAAGAGTTTTTAGGTCAGAACCATCTGAAAAACACAAAAAGAGAGAGGAAAGAATAGTGATTTTACAAAAAGGATTAAATCTGTACACAGAACATGAGTCTAAGAGTCAAAGCTGAATGAACATATTATTATTAAAGGAAGACAAAAAGAAACTTTAATTTGAAAGGATAACTAAAATTATGATAATGTTACTGAAAGATAACTAGGGCTAACATGGGCCTGCATTTTAAAAAATGGCATTGATAATAGCCTATGATGTGTTGAGCCAAGAGCAAATGCATTTTTGCTTCCTTTCTAAGGAGGCCAAAACTATTGAAGCACCATTCAATCTATCATTACTTATTGAGAAAGAAAATGTAAGAACAAAAATTGATGGAGGTGACATATGCTTTTATATATAATGTCTAAGTAATCCTCAAGCTAAAATTTGATTTCCACAACTTGGATGCCATATTAGTAGTGAAGCAAAATAGTCATTTATCTGCAGAAAGGCAAAATCATTTGTAACAGCTAATTTAATAAGGCTTGAAAATATCTGAGGTAACCCAAATCCGGAAACAATGTGCACTGAACAAATATTATTCTGATTCAAAAATAGCTGCAGAAAACATGTAGAGTTTGAAATTCTCATTGTATCAGTAGAGCTAAATCCCATGGAAGTTTTTCATTCTTCATCAGTTGAGCTTCTCCTTCTGGTTCACTTTTACAAATAAAGATTGAAATTTACAGGTTATATTCTCAATGCAATCTCCTTTATAAGCATTTAGAGTTAGCCAGTGTCATTGATAATGTGCTAAGCAGAATCAACCTAGAAATACTGGAGTAGAGGCTTTTGCCTTAAGAATTCCACTTTGTTTCATTGTTTGCGTGGTCAAAGCATCAGGTAATCTGAACTACAAAGAATGATCCTACCTCTATGCAGTGTGATATACAACCTAAAATTATTTTTGGGGATTGAATGTTCAAGGGATGAGGCAGCACCAGGAAACTAGCAACTGTAACCTTGTTTCAAGAACTTGAACCATGTTAGGTTTCTTGTGAACACTTAAAATTCTGCTGATTTCTAACAATGTCACTCAAAGGTTTTACATTCCTTTAAAAACTCCAAGATTACAAGTAACAGCACATCAAGGTTCACAATGCTGATTGTGCAATGAAAAAGAAACTTAGAAAAATTGAGGTTGAGCATTTTGAAAACCAAAATTCCAAGTGCAAGACAAAGTATACCATCATTTAAGTGCCTCATTCTAAATTAGAAAATACTCAACGAATGCCTATAATTAGTATATGCTATCCTATTGTTGTAACAAAAAGAAAGCATAGAAAGCAAGAAAGCAAGAAGAACAAACAGAACGAAACTAATACATGTTATCTTGAAGAAGAAGAAAACTAGCAAGTCATACTTAGCCCCTTGACCATCAAATCACGCCATCAAAGTATCCCCTTGACCATTTTATCATCCCATGGGAATTTTAGGAACAGTAGCACACCTACAGTGAAATTTAATATACGGGTGCTGCCTTACATATAGCAATGGTGAAAAGTTTTGGTTTTCTTCTACTTCTTTTTTCTTTAATTAAAATTTTGGTACGGCAACATAGTTTTTCCAGAGCGCAAGCCTAATGAAGAGGAAATTTCAGCAAATTCTTGCTAGTCTAATAACTTTTATCCAAATTTATCCCTCCAAAATTCTTCAATTATCACAGCAAGCACGGTATCCAAAAGGACTTCTTACTAACGGTAATTTTTCCCTTCAATCATCTTTAGATTTTTTCTTTATTGAGAAATATCACAGTTATATATACCAGTAGTGCCATGTTAAAAAAAAGACCAAATAGAACAGGAACTATCAAAGAATTTCAAGTAAAGGCATCTATCGCATAATTAATTCAAACAAATCATATAGTTAAGGTAGAGTATGATATCAAGTCGTGAATGTAAGTAACCAATTCATCAGATATGTTAACTTCTCCAAAACAAGAAACACTTCATCACTTTGAAAACTCAATACTACTCATAGTAAAAAGGCTAAAGAAATATTAATAATGATGAAAAAGCATAAATCTTTAAATTTACCTTGGGGCCAGCTTTCAAAAGCCTTAGCAGTCACTTTTAGAACTGGAAGAACTGAAAATCCCACAAAAAGAATAACCCTTCTTGCCCATAAATTCCTCTCATTTCCAGTTTCTTGGTTCACACAAGCATAAATTCTTGGTTTTCTCCTTCTGTTTTGTCCCATTTTCAAAGGTGAAAACAAGCAACTTGAATGAGAGGATGAAGAAGAATAAGACGTAGAAGGGATAACCAAGATAGAATGGTGGATCGGAGAATGCAAAAGGCAACAACTTCCCATCACAAACCCCATTTCTGAGAAGCTCTTTTTCTTCTTGCTAAGCACCCATCAGCCTCAGGGGAGGATCTTTCTTATCACAGGTGACTTTTTTTTTCCTTATTGTCCGGGTTTAGGAATTCCGGATCGGGTTCTGATTTAAAAGGAAAGTGGTAACTATTTTTATTTGCACGTGTACCATACGCGGTTCATCCAAGTTCAACCCCAATATTTCAAAAGATAAGATGATATAGAAAACTTAAATGGACAAAAAATAAGTATGGATTCAAATATTATTTTGGTCACTTGAATTTGATTGCAATTTATATAATTGATAGTGCTTATTTATGGATTAGTTCCTTAAAAGGAAAACTTCTTAGAGTTTTTCCAAAATTATTAAAAAAGGAATTTCTCGGAAAAATTGTTGAGTAAACAAATGTATATAGACAAGGCAAAATCGTTTAATTGGCAGATTTATCAAGAATTACAAATGGTAGAGTGCAAATTGAAACCAAAAATCGTAACCAATGAAAAGAATAAATTTCTTTATATCTTTTCGAATTTTGGACTCTCTTAATTTTTATTGAATGTTGACAAAGTAATGAAAATTAAAACTCGAACCGTATTGGAAGATGGATATAAATGTGGTCAAGAACTTAAGGGGAACTTTTTCTTAGGAAATGTGTTAACATAACATCCAATCTAAATTAGCGAATTTTATTTTTAAAATCACACGTTAACTATTTCTAGTTCCCCTATACAGTATAAATCATAACTTACATAACATCTTTATTTGAAGTGTTAAAATTTTCCTTGTATTAATCAAATCGGTTTCTTTATTAATCAAGAAAATCATGACTTATTTCATTTTTTTCTCATAGTTAGATATAAAAGGCAACTGAATTTAAGAAAAAACAGATGATATTACATAAATTAAAGTCTATATTACAATACCCGTTTTCACAACAGAAGGTTTATGACAACACTCAAAAACATTAAACCACATATATAGACTAATACAACACTGATTTTCACAGCATAAAGTCTATTACAACACTGAAAAACATTAGACCACATATTTATTACTCAAAACACATACTGCTTAAAAACAGAAAAACACACAACAAACAGTAAAACTAGGAGAAATCTAAAATGACCAGGCTATATTATTATTGATAAATTCCTCATGTCTGCTATCTGCTGCAAACCATGGAAATCATCACAGAAATAGCCCGTCTTATTTTTGCATGGATGATATCAGATCAGCCTATGTAAAGGATGCCCTTGCCCTTGTCCTTCTTGTTGGAGGTGGGTCCATTCTCAGTCTCAGTGCTTTTCTTCTGGCTTGTTTCTGCAGCTGCTTTTGCTTTTTTTCCCTCTTTAATTCTAGCCTTCTCACGAGCCCGCTCCATACTCAAGAGTTTCTTGCCTTCCTCTGTGCTCCAAAAGCGGCAATCTTCGCTGCAAAACCCTTCGCCTCTGCAAAATTTTTGAAATTAGTACTAATTACTTAAACAAATTTCCATTTTTTCACTTTTTTTTGGCAAAATGTAATTGTAATTCAACTATGTATAGATATTAGAAATGCACCTGTAAAGATAGGCATCTTGTTTGTCCAGTGGTTTATGGCATTCCATGCAATGCTCCAAGATTGGAGGGGGCTTGCTTGAGGATGGATCAGAAGGAATTTCCGCTTGAGGAGAAAGATAAAGAGTAGGAGGGGATTCGGAGTACTCAATGTCCATTGGCAATCCTCTGATATGCCCCCTAAAACGAGCGATGTGATTATGCATTGGAGGAAATAGAAGAATGCAGTCATTAAACCTGTGAGTTACTTTGACTCTTGGAAAGTAAACATCCACTCGGGTATAGCTTTCACAGTCTTGGACGTCTTCCAAAGTCAGGAGTCCTGCACATTGATGCACAGTGCACAATGTTAACGGGCGGGGAAACGGATTAGTTCTCTCTCTGATTAAGGTTTCATGGCGTCTACGATGGAGTATAAGGGAATCTGGTTTCATATTCAGATCATTGGATGAAAGTGCATGGGGTGGCACATCCCTTAATTGTGAGAAAACACAAGGAGGATCGATAAAACGTCTTATGCTTCCTCCACTTTCATTAGTTATTTCCCGTCTGCCAAACTCGATTGGGTTAGGAATTGAACTGGTTTTAGTGGATGAAGATTTGTTCAAGGGTTTATTATCAAGCTGGATTGGTGCATTGGGGAGGATGACATCTGTCTTTTCTTCAGAAATCGTTTTGGTTGTGGCTGATGAGGAACCACCCAAGGGTTCAGCATCAGCTTTAAGTCGATAGCTGAGAACTATATTCTTGTTCTCAGATGGTTCGGCCTCGTCCTTAGCCAGCAAACTAGGGATGCCTGGTTTCTCCTCGGATTGTGAAAGTTTTGGTGAGTCATCAGAAGACTCCAGATTAGGAGGAGGAGTGGTGATGGAAAAGCTGTTGCTTGAATCCCTGGCCAAGGAATCCAGTGAGCTTGCAGAACCAAATGAGTGTTCTTCTGACAGATCAGAAGATGAACTCCTGCGGATGATACTGTTCTGTGGCACAGCTGCATTAGTCAGCATCTGGAGCTTTGGGTTCTTCTTTAAACCGCTGACTCTTGAGAAATTCATGTCTGCAAAATAGTCCTAGCTGCATGCATGAGATCAATGAAAAAATAATCAGGAAATTTATAACAAATTGTAAATTAAGAGACAAAATGGCAAAATTGAAGGCAGATCTCCATGCCTTAACCGGGAAAAATAAAAGGAAACGAACATCAGTCATTCAAAATTAAACCCAAAGTTAACATGCATGCATGAGATTGAAAGGTTTATGCAATTACAATGCAGGAAATGCTGAGAAAATGGTAGTATAAACAAAATTTGCTCAATGGCAAGTTTACCTTTCTCTTCTTCTTCTCACACCTCACTCAAGCCTTATTCTTGCTGCTAGTAGCCTAGTACTACAAGTTTGCAAGC
This sequence comes from Mitragyna speciosa, assembly GCA_024721245.1. Taxonomy (NCBI): domain Eukaryota; kingdom Viridiplantae; phylum Streptophyta; class Magnoliopsida; order Gentianales; family Rubiaceae; genus Mitragyna; species Mitragyna speciosa. The sequence continues at coordinate 18,039,264 of CM045573.1, forward strand.
ATCAACTTCAGTACTTAATGCTTATGAGTAGTGCAAAACTAGTGAAAGATGCATCCCAATTTATAGCAGAGCCACCGTCAAGATGATAATACATCATCTCCTCCACGCGTCGCAGCATTTTAACACGTATACTGATCGGCATTGTCTTCATATGCATGCTAGTAAAAAGGTATCAGTTCTCTTGTGGGGGCAGCCTTGCTTAGTTAGACCCTAATCCACATAAACCTTAGTTCCTCCCATGGATGCATAGGATCACATGATCGGTGTGTTCATATTTGTGTGTGAAAAAAAAAAAAAAAAAAGATAGAAGAAATGTGATCTTTTACGCACAGTGCTTTTTTCCCTTGGCTAGGTGCTTAGAGCCAAAAAAACTGACTTGGAAACCGGGGATGGGGTTCCTGAAAGCGTAACTGACATTGAAACGTTTACCCTTTTCTTTTGTTATTTTCTTGCCTCGGTATTAACGTCAGTTGCTAGCCCCGAGTAGTTCAATAACTCGCCATTGTTGCAGTGAGACTGAGCACTGATTCGATTTGGTACGAGGATTGAAATGGTCATGGCTCTACAGAGACTTTCTGCCATCTTGCCAATAGTTACTACTTACTGGGAGTATTTTATTTGGGGATAATTTCACATAATTCACTCCAAGTTTATGACAATTTCACTGACCTCCCTTCACATTTTAAAAATAAAGCTGACCTCCCCTCATTTCATTTTTGGTGTAACAATTTCAACCCAAATTTGATTCTAAAGCAAAAGTAATATTTCCTTTCCTACTTTACCCTTTTCATGGTCCACAACAAAAGTTTTAATAGAATATCTTTTATTTATCAATTTTTTATAGTAGCAATGGTATTAAGAACTCTTTCTTCAGGAGGGCATTTATGCCCAATGATCTAGTTTGATGGTGACTGTAGGTCCCACAGCTCCATAAGGGTGGTAAGTGTTATTTTTAAAATGTGAGGAGAGGTTAGTGAAATTGTCATAAACCTTGAGGGAGATATGTAAAATTATCCCTTTTATTTGTATCCAAGATTCTACCAACATTAACCAAGCGTCACAAACTGAAAACACATATGTACAATGTGGCTCAACCGATTCAGAATACGTTCAAGTATGTATAAATTTTATAACTAGCCCTAGCCTAGATAACACAATAATTGCAAATCAGAAGTTGCAATACTTAAATTGCTTAAAGTAAATTAATTCATCTAGATAACTTAGCAAATGGCAATTTCGTTTAGAGCAGTACTATGTAAGATATAAATACTTTAGGCTTCAACATTTACAATCCAACCCAATGATCAAGCAATCATATGTCACAAATGTAGGTTGTGAACGAGTTTGGCTTATGAGGGGTACCCCTATATTTTGCACAATTAATTAACTAATAAAGCATTTTGGATATATAAGTTCCTGTAACACTGAGTATTAGTTTTTGTAAAGAACCTTTTTTTTTTTTGGTTAAATATGAATTTCTTAGACCAACCACATACTAATTCAATTTCTGAGGGCGGATCAACAAAAAAAAAAAAAATAAATAAAGTGGTCGCTCTACATATAGATTTTTTAAACTAATACTTTATTTATTTAAGGCTTTAAGAGATGTTGAAGTATTTTCACCATTACAATTATTATATTACATGATTGTTTTATTTATGAAGTATTTCAATTTAATACTTTTCCATTGAAGTAGCCAAGCATTAATAGTGTCTACATGATATTGACAGCTAAATAATTAGTGAACATAAATCACTCTACATATAGATTTTTTTCTTCTAAATTTTTTTGACTATTAATTTGTTAATAAAAATCATTAAGTTCAAAAACTGATACTCACACACATATATATTTATATGTGTATGTCTCACATGTATGTGTGCCTGTATAAATACGCAAAAGAATTTGCTATAACAAATAAGACCAATTAAATTTTCATATACTATGCCTAAGAAATAATTATATCTTTATATTGTTTACTTTATGGAAAATAAATTATGAATATGAGACACATTTAAAATTAGGTCAACGATTTTTTTTGTCAACGATTATTTTCATCAAATGTCAACGATTGTTATACATTCAAAAGGCGACATTTTAATTACTTTATTCACTAACGACATAATTCTGAACCTTCTAAATTGAACTTTTCATGTTATTTGGATATTACATATTTTCAACTGTTTAACGATTTTTAACTATCATATCTATACTGATTAAATTTGTCGTTGTCGAGGATAAATAATTAATGAAGTGATATTTTTAAAAGTTTTGTTATTGGCTTTTTTGCATTATTTCACGAATACCTATTTTATATTAAAAAAAATGAAAGTTAAGCATGTCATTCTTTTTAACATGCTTCACTAACCAACTCTTAGAATAATTACAAAATTACTAGAGTTGTTTATCTCATTTTCAATCAAATTTCTCAAACAATTCAATTTTTTTTGTGACACTTATTACAATTTGTAATTTCGCATAATGTTTTGAAGTAGCAACCTTGTTAGTGTCATCATTTATAAGTACACACAACAGCTATAGAATTATCAATCTAAGGTTAATAAGCATTACATTAGTCATTTGAAAATGAGAAGGGTTATGTTAGTCTTCAAGATTTTCCAAATCTAGATGTTATCTCATGCTCAGATTAAAATAAGTTTAAAAACAAAAACACTCCAATATGTTTTATCCACTTCTGAAAAATCACTTGTGGTCTAAAGAAAATGAAAATATATATGGTAATGGTTATTGCATTTTTCACTTGATTTTTTTGCAAGCAAAATTAAATTCAATGGTTTTTCATACTTATATTTGGTACATAAAATTCAAAGATACCAAATTACCTATTAGGTAAGATGAGAAATCTAGTTTCAAAATGGAAATTTTGGATACTAGTACCCAAGATCTAAATAAATCTGACTTGAATATTAAGATTATAATAAACAATTAAATTATAGAAATAAACTGATCAAAATTCAAAAAGCAGTGGTTATGGTTTAACTTTTTCTCCTCCAATAAAGCAACGAAAAACTGTACACTTTGAATTTCCCTTTAAAGAAGTGACATTATGTTGGGACAGATTGAAACATTCAATTTGGGGGTAAGGAGTCAAATTTTAATGAAAATTGCACTTTAAGCAATTCTTGGAGTTCTCATAAACTCAAATAAATGCGATAATAATATTAGTAGCCGTCGTTGTCTCTCATGTGTCGCTAATACGTGATAGTGTAAATGGGCCTAGAAACTCTGGAATGGGCGGGTACTGTGATGTACTTTCAAAAATGGCCCAAGCTGTTGTGTTGGCATTAAGCCTTTACCCATGCTCAAATGCTTAAACTAAATTATTAATAGCTTACTATTTTACAATTATCAATCAATTAATCAAATATCTCATAACGTTTGAAAGTGGAACTCTGCATGTTGCATTCAACCCCTCTTAAGACGTTCATTCTCGGAAAGTACAATCTAAATTTAGACCACAGTCAAATGTATAAAGTTCCAAAAGTAACTTCCTGAGTGACAATTAATATTACACCTTTGATCTCAACTCAATACTGTTGATCTAATCTTACCTAGTATAAAAGTAACAAAAATGTTAGCTTTGATGCTAACTATAATATCTAAGGTAGAGAGTTGACTCAATAAATTTATCAGATATGTAGGTACTTGAGTTATTGTTAGTTTACTACTTCAAATATTATAAATTTATCAGATATCCTAATTGTTCCTCAAAAAATGAAACTTTTACTAAATTAAAATGAAGCTACTTATTCGAGATCAAGCTGAAAAATTTTCATAATCACTAAGCCGAACTTTTTTCCATACCACAATAATAAATTTTTTTAATCTGCAATTAGCAGTTACGGAACACAGCCAAAAAGCCCAAGCACGTGGAGCAATATTTGGGCCGTCTCTCCTACCTTCCCTTAGTAATAATTATGGCCCACTTCACGTGGACCCAAGGTAGTTCACATCAATGCAACCTCCAGAGAGAAACACTACGCATTCGGCGCATTTTAGCATCTCATGCTTTATATCCAAACTCGATTTTCTTCCTTCCTTCTTTCATGGCCAGATGCGCACTCATCTGTCTTGCAACTTCATCTATCCCCCACCAAAAAACCCCTCCTTAAATTTCTCATAAGAAACAACAAAATTTAAGCCATCCCATGTGAATTTTGCACCGCTGGCTACTTCCTAGAGGCCTCAGGATCACAAAATTTTTTTTGAAAAGAATTTGTTCCTTTTTCTTTTTGGTTGAATTTTCCACAAGGGCTCTCAGTTTTGTAGTTTCTATCGGTGTTCGGCGCTCGATTCTGCCGAAAGTTTGAAACTTTAAGGTATTTCTAGCTCATCTTTGTCTTTTTTAGGGATAAGGCTTTTATGGTGGAAAAAGACAAATTTAATTTATTACTGCTGTCAAAGTAGATTTGGGATGTTTTTCTGACTTCTTTCCCTTGAATTCATTGTGGGTTAATGTTTGTTTTTGTAACTGCAATATGATATTTGTTGGGCTAAATTTAGAAATTTGAGCTTTTTCTGGTTAGTTGGGATGAATGAAATGTTTGATTTGGGAGTTAAAATTGATTCTATTTCCAAAATTGAGTATTGGGTAGGTAGATGATTGAAATTAAAGCCAAGATCATTGCTACAATTGTGATACTGATAATACATAATGGGGACTTAGTTTTTGTTGTTTCTTTTTAGGTATGTAATCTTGTCAAGTTAAATAAGAAGTCAGGGTTGCTTAGTTAAAGTCTGTTTTGGTTCCTTGATCCTGTGTGCTGAAATGGATGATACTGAGGATGATGCGAGATATCCGCCAAATACTTATGGTATGAGTCAGGGTTATGGTTCATCCAATCGCCAAAAGCTTCCTGCTCAAAATACCGGTCAGAATGTGAATAATCGTTATGTTGATGTTGATGTTGATGATGATGATGGGGAGGAGGAGGAGGAGGAGGAGGAGGTTGAGGATGAAGAAGATGATGAGAATGAAGAAAATGGGGTTCAACGAGCAGGGAGAGATGAATATGATGATGACAACGAGGATGATGAGGATGATGACTATGGTGATATGCAGCGGCACCCCAAGAAGAGGAAGCTGAGAAGCTTGTTGTCGAGTTATGAGTTCGCACCTCGAGTGCCAGCACCATCAGCAGCACCTGTTCCTGCAGCGAAGGCATCATTTGGAGGTCGAAATTCGGTTGCTGACTGGAGTGAACACGAGACATTTATTTTATTAGATGCTTGGGGTGATAAGTTTCTCCAACATGGGAGGAAAAGCCTTCGGTCTGAGGAGTGGCAAGAAGTTGCAGAGAAGGTCTCCCAGAAGTCAAAAATTGAGAGGACAGACACTCAATGCAGGAACCGTTTAGATACATTGAAAAAGAAATACAAAAAGGAGAAGGCAAAGTTGGCAGAAACTGTAAATTTTGTCAGTAAATGGGTCTATTTTCAGAAAATGGATATGTTGTTGTCATCGCCTCCTCAACAAGCAGGGCTTTCATGTGGAGTGGACTCCGGGGAGTATGTATTCATGAACCCTGGGGACTATATAAACCGTTCAAATGGACTGGATGAGATGAGGGATAGCCCAGGAATTTCGGAGTCTGCTGAGGCTGCGGATGATGATTCTGAGGGTCTACCGCCCAAGAGGACGAAGAGTGGGAGGGACAGAGGCAATGGAGGTTCCTTTAAGTTACTTGCAGATTCCATTCAGAAATTTAGCGAGATATATGAAAAGATCGAAAACAGTAAGAGGCAGCAGATGCTGGAACTCGAGAAAATGAGAATGGACTTCCACAGAGAATTGGAATTGCAAAAGAGGCAGATTCTGGAGAGAGCTCAGGCGGAGATTGCTAAAATACGACAAGGAGATGATGAAGACAATGATGTGTCTGCTGAGAACATCAGTAGGTAAAGTATGCAGTTAGGATGTTCTTGTGATGCGTAGCATCTTCTTGCATGTTTGGCATTGTTGTATCATTCAAAGGCGCTATTCTTCCCGTGTTACGTGTGCCAGATAAGAAATTGATTGGTGTATTACAGTACCGGAGTAAGTAAAAGAGCTATTACTAATAAATTTCAATGATGTTAACTTTTGTGTTGCTTTCATAGTGTTAATGGTATTTTTCTGTTACTGATTTCTGTAATTAATTTCCTGTTAAATGATAGTACTTATTTAGGATAACTTTAATTTTGGTATCTCATTGACTGATTTGCTTCTCCAATGATCGTTTTGAGTTTAAGACTTGGAGTTCAAGTAGGTTGAATGATCGCAGCAACTACAGTGGTGATTCAACTTTGCTCCAATAATTTTGATGAAGTAGTGCAGATGAATTTCATGGGTGCTGATCTAAACAATTTGTTGTAATTTGATGATGATGTGTTCCTATTCCTCAAAAAGGACGTTTTCATGTAGAAGGGCATTCTCTAATGGTAATATTCATGTCAGTAGTACTGGTATAAGATCTAGGTTGGGCTTGAAGCATCACGTTGCTGGATGCTAAGCGGAAAATTCCTGAATTAAACAGGGCGTATATCTGCAAACAACAGAAAGAAGATGTTCTGTCCCGTGGTTACATTTATAAATGTATAGTTGAAGATGAAAGAGATACATTAGAAGTTAGTTACCTCTAAATATCAAATATAATTAGGATGATTTTTAATGAATTTCATTGCTGCTAATTACTACTTTGTCTTTGATGATCTATAAACGATCGATGTCTTGATTGGAAAACAGAAGATGCCACATCAAACCCTCCAGAGAAGGAACAATAGCAAATCCAATCACAAGATCTAATGTAAAATGTCGCACAAACAGCATCAGCTATATGTTCCGCGCATTTCACAGAAAATATCCTGTTCAACAATCTTCGCATGACTAATTACGTAATGCTAAAGTACATCATATGCTTCTTAAGAAGTACAAAGTAACGAGTGAAACACAAAGCCACTCAATAACCAAAAAGCAGGGTCGTTTTCATGGAGTGCTAGGACCTTCATCTTCGTCAATCTTACCTTACCAATTGCTTCAAATATTGATGAGTACGTTACAAGGTCACATTCAAAACCCTCTTCATGCATCTCTTTCATCAACCTCGCAGCCTCCTCAAACATACCGTTACGTCTTAGAGAACCAAGAATGGTGAGTGTAAGAGATAGCATCAAGCTTTATCTTGAAACAATTCATCTTCGTGAACATCTCCATTGCCCTATGTGGCCACCATAAATAGCCAGCCAAGCCATTCAGAGTTATGTTATAGACGTTTAGGTCCGGAATGCGACCATTATCCTCCATCGTTCATCGTTCGAAGCAAGGAAAGACTTCCATCTAACATGCCAACCTTTACCATCCCTAACATGAGGGCATCACAAGCATAGTCATCAGGACTGCACCCAACTTTTTCCATCTCATAGACAGGATCCATGGCCTCAGCCACGTGACCATATCTGCCAAATTGCTAGATCATTACAGCATACACTCTTGAATTCAACCATCCAGAATTCTCCTTTAGTTCTTGAGAACAGCTAATTTGCATGTTCATACCGTTTTGCTTTTTAAAGACTGCTGATCAAGCTGCAATAGGCAGCGGGGCAAGGAAGAAAACCCTTCTCATCCATCTCCTCCAGCAGCAACAGAGCTTTCTGCACTCTCTGTCTTGCAAAACCCATCAATGAGAATGGCGTAAGTAAAAGAGCTAGGAGCCCCACCATTTGTCTTCGTTTGCTCAAACCATGACAAAACTTCAGGTGCTGGAGCTTTGGCTTGAAACAAAGCTTTGATAATCATGGTTCGCCGTCGCGGATCGCGGTCGCATCGCGGTCGCGGTTGTTCCACATCCGTCGCGGTGTATCGGCTAAATATCGGGTGATACGCACATTATAGTATATAAAAATTTTTAAAACATCTAAAAAAATTACTAAAAATAAAAAATACCATAACTAACATAATTATCAAATTAAATTTACTAAATACTTACATTGTCATATATAGTCACTTAATAGTCACTAATTATTTAAATAAAGTAATGTTGCATAACTGTAGACCTGTAACATTAGTAATAAATGTTTTAGCATCAATTTTATATGACATCACTTAAATATAATAATAAAACCATTATATCTTAAATAAGACAATAAAAATTATACAAAGGAAGTAGTAATGTTTACTTGAATACAAGAAAAGAAAGAGATACATATAAAATAATATTACAAAATACAAAGATATAAAGAAGCAAGCGTTCTTACCATATTCTCAATAACAATTTTCATCATAAATTGATCAACTGTAATGTCCAAGTGATTGATCTCAAATTTCTAAAATAAAAAATAACAATAATAAATATCATTGAAATATTAAATTCAAGATGTATATGTAGATATTGAATTCTATCAAATATAGAAACAGTATATTTTTACATTCTTTACATATCTCTTAATACCATGTAGAATGACGAGGAGGTTCAAAATCATGCTCATCTCTCTACCTATTACTGTAAGAATAAGGCATTTGTTGCACAGCACCTATGACTATGTGTGACTACAAAGAGTTAGGTTATGTTTTCAGCACTTAATAAAATCTAGTGCTAAATGATAGTAACAGTCAAATGAGCACACCCAAAATTATGAACACCTAAGTCCATAAGAAAGAATGAAACTACGCCAGTTGCGACCTTCCCGGCTAACGCAAGATCCAATGGAGATGAATATACAATTGGCCCGTCATTGTACCTAAAAGGCATATGCTCCTTGCCTTTATGTGTATGACATGTGTTTAATAATTGCTACAATTTACAATATTGTTTGGTAGATCATTCTAGTATATGGTTATTATTCTTCAACTTTTTGTTTTTCTTTTAGTAGGGAGAGTTGTGTTTACGTCTTTAAGTTTTTTGGTCCATAACGGTGCATATCGGATACATATCGCCGAGATCTCGGCCAATATTTACCGATACGGTGTCATATCGTTCATATCGGTGGATATCGCCGATTTCTCGATGATACGTATCCGATATAGTTCAAAAGATGATGCGGGTAACGGTATCATAACGGTAAGCTCCGTTCCAGTTAGGACTCGGGCGATACGTCGCGGACTCAGGTGATATGGCGAACCATGTTGATAATAGTATTATAAGTCTGCATACTTTGCGTGAATTTCAGAGATCCCATTTCTTCAAATAACGTAAGAGCATCAGCCAAACGCCCTGCCTTGCCCAGCAAATTGATAACATGAGTTATAAGCACAATCTCTGGTTGACAGCCCTCCTTTAGCACATTAAGAAATGCAGAGTAACCCTCTTCAATCCCATTAGCTCTATCGAGCTCCTTTATTAGCTATGTGCAAGTATAAACAGTTAGAACACAGCCCCTCCCCTTCATATACTGGACTAATCCTAAAGGCTTTTTCAACCTTCTCCATTTTTAAAATAACTTCCAAGTAAAGTTGTGGATATCTTTGCATTAGGATGTAAACCATTCTCCCTCATTTCATCAAACAACCCAATTGCAGAAATCATCACTGGCTCATTTACTAATTTATAAAATGCGAATCCAGTGCACTGTATGTTACTCTATCAGGAAAACAGTTGCCTTCATTACGCATTTCATTATACAGCTCATGAACCTTTTCGTGATGTCCTTCTTGCATTAGCATCATAATCATAGAGTTACAAGTGTTCGCAGTCGGCTTTGTTAATATTGGCTTTAACCTGGACAAAGATAATATTGGCTTCGTTCGCCATCTTAGCAGTGCCTAAAGTTCTCACTATTTCAGATAGGTCAACGGGGCTAATCACACAAGGGCCTCGAACCATTTCTTGTACGTTCTTCCACATTTCCTCGACCCTGCCAGCCTCCTCAAGACAATTGATCAAAGCGAGGTAAGTAGTAGAATCGTGCTCAAAATTCGTTCTATTGCCGGCCAATTTGAAAAACGGTATCTTAACATTGATTTCCACATCAATGCTCAAAACTTCACAAACTAATCGATGATCCGCTTTGAGCTTTAGCATTTCAAGAGCCTTTTCAGCGTCAGTACCCCAGTTGAATGTTTTCAAAATCCCTATAAACCTCTCATCCAATGTCCTCCCAGACCTATTCCTTCGCATAGCTGGTCGCTTCATCGCTATATTTGGATTTTCATCCTTGGGAGTTGAAAACTAAAACATCCTAACAATTTTATTTTCTGCACACGTTTAATTGACATTACATTCAAGAAGCACCCATTACATTAAAATAAAAAAATAAATAAAATAAGCCATTGTAAAAGTTTACAATTTTGGTGAAAGAATGGAATAAATAAGACCAGAATTTAAACAAGTAACACAAGCCCCCACCAGAAAAGGCGGAAAAAAGCAGAAATAATATAGTAATGCATGATGAGACCTTGACAATGAAAATGCACTCCACCTGTAATCAGGAGGGAAGTTGCTCTCATTTTTGCCGAGTCCCTGCTGGTGATTACTGATTACATGCCTCTCATACGTGCCAGTGCCATGTAAATTTTTGGAACACTCCGTTAAGACGGGTTCAAACTGCAATTTCTGCATGAAATTTGGAAATTGTCACTTGCCAACCCATAATTGCTAATAATGCTTTTGATTCTCATGACGATCTACTTTAATTATTGGAATTGGAAAAAGGAAGAACTTCTCGCACCAGGAGAAGTGGCCAATTAAATACGTTTCTCTAGTGCCCGAGTTGAAAGCAAGTCCTCACTCGACGAATAATTCCCACGCAGATAAATGATTAAAATAGAAGGTTCAATTGCTCCAAACAGTAGATTTTACATAATTCCAGATTTATGATCAAGGGTTAAATTTGATTATAGATTCCTGCATCCTTTTCTTTTTATACAGCCATTAACTTCAAGCTCTACTGATTCGTCTTATACGTCCTTTCCTTCATGGGGGAAGGCAAACATCAGAAAATTGTTAAGACGTCTTTTTCCTTCCCTTTGAATGCCTGCAAAACTTTAGAATGCGCTCCTTTTAAGTAACTATCAATATGCCAAAATTACGGTCCATCTACTCCAGCAAACATACTTTTGCAACTCCCCTCTCATAATTCTTATTCTTTAGCCTCGCGTGAAAGGTAATGAATTCTTGGCAAATTTGTAAAAATATTGTTAGAAAAAAAAAATTTTCCGCAACTGTGGGTGTGAGAGGAAGGGTTTAAAAATTTAAACGTGGCGCTGAATTTTTTTAAAAATAAACAGTAGAAACGCGGCGCTACTGTTCACACACTATTCGTCATTGTTCACCTTTTTTTTTTTTGCACAGAAGATGTTAGTGTTTAAGGTTTTTTGGATTATTGTTTAGGTAGATTTATAGGATTTAAGTAAAAGTAATTGAGGTAATTCAATGTTTGAATTGAAGAATTTTAGATTTAGAAATAAAAAAGCTATAGACACCAAATTTTGATATACTACTAAATTTTTTAATATCTTGTGGGCTATTTTTTATTTTTCAAATGCGAAATTTAACTTTTAGAGAAAGTATGCAAAAGTCTTCTGGCAAAATTATAATTTTTTGCACGTAAATACCTTTTTGGCCAATTTTTGATTTTTAAATTCATATTTTATAACCTTGTACAAATTTCTAAATTTTGTAATTTTTTTGGATGAACCACTATTTTTCTGTGTACAACGTCAATTTAAGGGCGAAATAGTCAATTTTTATTTGTAAATGTCTTTTTCGGCTATTTTGAAATCTTAAATTCATATTTCATAATTTTAAACATATTTTAAATTTGTGATAATTTTTTAGGTTAAAAAAAATAACGATTTTGCCTCAGGTATATATGCATCATAGAAAAAATAGTTTTTGATTCCGAAAAATTATCACAAATTTAGAATATACTTAAAAGTATGAAATATGAGTTTGAGATTAAAAAATAGCCAAAAAAAGACATTCAAAAATTGAAATGACTATTTTGTCCTTGAACTGATGTAATACACAGAAAAATAGTGATTCACCTAGAAAAATTCTAAAATTTAGAAATTTGTACAACGGTATAAAATATGAATTTAAAAATAAAAAATTGGCAAAAAAGGTGTTTACGTGCAAAAATTATAATTTTACCAGAAGACTTTTGCACACTTTCTCTAAAAACTAGATTTTGCATTCGAAAAATAAAAAATAACCCACAAGATATTAAAAAATTTAGTGGTATACCAAATTTTGCTGTTTTATATCTTCATTATTTCTAAATCTAAAATTCTTCAATTCAAACATTGAACTACCTCAATTACTTTTACTTAAATCCTATAAATCTATCTAAATAATAATCCAAAAAACCTTAAACACTAACCTTTTCTGCACAAAAAAAAAAAAAAACAGTGATGAATAGTGTGTGAATAGTAGCACCGCGTTTTCCAAACGCGGTGCTAGTGTTCATGCACCCTGTTTGGGAAGCGCAATGCCACTGTTTATTTTTAAAAAAAATTCAGCGCGCGATGCCACTGTTTATTTTTAAAAAAAATTCAGCGCCGTGATACCTTTAGATTTTCAAAACCTCCTTATGACACCTATAATTCTTGAATTTTTTTTTTTCCTAACAATATTTTTACAAATTTGCCTGAATTCTTCCTTTGAACAAACTTAAAATTGCAGATTGCCTTGCAGCCCTGCCGTAGTGATTGGATTCAACTGGTCCGACATCCAGAAAACAGTACCTAAGTGCAGAAGACTATTGCGTTTTCTGCATTATCAGAACTACACCTCATCACGCCTGACACACGACGATCCAATTCTCCAATACTAATTCATGCCGGATACACGAACAACCGGTTCTCCGACAGTAAGTCAAAAAAGCCTCGAAACAGTAGTGAAAGCCCTGTTCTCCAGCAATGTGAAAACTATCCAAAATTGAATCAAAGATCAAATTGACATTCACCCGAAGCTCGCCACTGAAACGGTTATTTTGATCATCAAACAGCATTGACAATTACCGCCAGTACCGAGATCTATGGTATATTTCAGCGTCCAATAACAAAAGAACAACATGTAATTCTCGAGAAAGAGGATCCCAATTCACTTTAGTAAATAGAAATAATTGTAGAACAGGACCGAAAGTTATTTGAGCTTCCCTTACAAACCTGCCCAAAAAAGGGAATATACAGACTAGAGGCACCCCCTAATAATAATATGATGTGTCATACCATCCGACTCGGGGATGGCATTACCTAATCCAAACAATCTTGCCAATTAAACTAATTAAACACTTCATGATAACGACTAGAGATTGATCAAAAAGATCAGGCATGCATATGTCAAAAAGTACAGAAAGATAGCCTGCATGAAATATTGAATAAAGTATCATGGTGCCGTCTCAGACTTGTCTATTTCCATTGGCTCTGTAGATTCAGGTGATACTTCATTTCCAGATCCAGCACCATCATTAGCATGGCTATTTTGGCCAGTGTATGAGTTGGCGCTCTCCCCACCTTGAGGTTGTGACTCAGAATCCTGGGGAGGTGCCGGTGGTGCAGTTTCAGGAGCAGCTGGCTTGGCTGGCTTTGGCTGGCTTTGGCTTGGTCATTATAGGCCTGCACATCCTGCAAAATAGAGCATCTCAACATGTGTGAGAACAACCTATAGCCTAGAAGGAAATACAAAACGCAGACAGAAGTAGAGTTCCACATCTACAGTACTACCAAGTGATTAAAAAAATTCGTAATCCTACTGTAGACAATGAAAATCACAATAAAGGGAGCTTCAGATTGAACATAAAACCTGCAAATCAACATGTGGCACTCAGGAACAGAGTACCAGAAAAGACAAGACTCAAAGGGGCAATCATTTGATGGCTAAATACACATGATCATCATCACTACAGTGCAAGCTACACATGCAATCAGAAGGCAAAACATGCTGTCGTTCTCTGAAATTGGTACCCGTCTAGTGATTCAGCTTTCCTTCTGATGTCAGCCGACAAGAGAACAGGATTAGCATACTTGGGAAGTGCACCCTGCTGTTGCTTTTTCTCTCTCAACCAAGCCTCTGCTTCCACGCATTCATTTAAGACCTACAAGCACAAGAACAAAAGAAGGAATTACATAATATGAACCAAAAATGGTAGAGGACTGCCCCCCCACCTCCTAATGAAGAATACCTACCTTTTGCTTTTCCGATAGATCAATGTGATCAAACTTAGGATCATTTGACATTGCAGCTTCTCTATAACTGTTGATGCAATATATAAGTTGATCTGTAAGTTGATCCATGACAGATCCTCTCTCCATGAATTCCTTGTAACGCTGCTCAATTGGGTCTCCTTGCTGCAAGGTCACACATATCCTTGGATTAACATCCGGTGAGACGAATTAAAAAAAAGGAAAAGGAAAAAGATAACATGAACCAAAAGTGACCCGATTGAGGTATGCTAACCTTCTTAAGTTCCTCAAGCTTAGCTATATAAACACCTTTTGTTTCATCTTCACCATCCTCGTACAACCAATTTTCTGTCTCCTGAAGCTTAGCAGCAAACTGCTTTCTCTCCGAATCCGTGACAAACTCATGGTATCTGTCGTTAAGCTATAGAAAGAAATCACACTGTGAGCTCAACATGTCTGGTACAACAAAACGAATTCATACAACTGTTACACAAACCTTGTTCCTCATGTCATAAACATAGGACTCCACAGCATTCTTCTTGTCCTTCGTTTCTTCCATAAAACGATCCTGCAAAGCCATTTCGAACTCCTTTTCCACAGCCTTTTGCACATCTGCTGCCAACATTCCTCCATGCACCAGTTCTGAGACAGGTATTTTGGCCTTCCTCACCTTTTGCTTTGGAACTTCAGCCTGCAATATACGGCCCACACAATAACTATTGTCAAATCAAATTTGAAAGGAGAAATATAGGAAAGAACAGCGAGAAAGCTTCGCTTGCAAAATACCATGCATGAAACATTCATTCAAGTCACATCTACTTTTCATGTGAAGCAGAGTTAGCTTACCCTAAAATCTGTTTCCATCTTGGTTGTTTCTTTTGCTGGCTCCTTAACAACCTGAACTTCTACTTCTTCCTCCTCCAGAAGCTGGAAAAACAATTCAGCAGAAATATTTGCTTCTTAAAAAAAGTATATGCAACAAAAGGAGGTAAGAACAAAAGAGCTTGCTCTGATAACTTACAGTTGCTGACTCAATAGAAACAATTCCGTCCAAATTTAAGTGTATTTTGACCTTCAATTTTGCTCGCTCTCCTTTAGCTGCTTGAAATGGCCCAATCTGTGCAGCAGTATATGCATTCAAGATACAAAATTATAATCACATCCCATATTTTATTTCCAGTAATAGAGCTACGTGTCACAACTCAATTACCGTGTAAGTGCTAATCTTTGCTGGTGCCTGCAGCTCACTAACATATGCACACTGAACATCTACTGTGAAAGTGCCAGATCTATAGAATGCCAATGCCTTCACACTTGGTATGGGATTCCCCTTGGGGAAAACAATAGTACTTTGCTCATTATCCGCAGCTCCATTCTGAGTGCCCAGTGCAGGAACTTTCCATGTCAAAGCAATTGGGAAAGGAAAGCTCTCATTCACTTGTATGTAAGAGAAAAGCTGTTATGGTCACAGAATTGCAACTCTTTACCAACGTACAGTCTGGCAAAAACTCATAGTTTCTAATATCTATTAGCCAATAATATCATTATTCTATCTCAGATTACATTCAACATGTACCACGAGCAAAAATGACAGCAAAATGGCTGTACGAAAACTTCACTTCTCAATTATTTAATCACCAGAAAAAATGCAAAATGACTATCAGGTTGAGAAAATAAAGGTAAAACCAACTAAAAATATAAACGCTTTACCTGAAATTCTCGGACTTTAAATGTTGGACTAAGAATGGCACATTGCAAAGCTGCACCTTTAGCAACACACTCGCTTGCATTCATTGGACGCCTAGGCTCCTTTCCGAAAAACTCTGTCAGGATCTTAATCAGTGCAGGAACTCGAGAGCCTGAACCAACAACCTCTACTGCATGAATGTTCTCAATTCCAAGCGCAGCTTCGGCAAGAGCCTTCTCCAATGGCTTCTTCACACGTTCCAAAATTGGCATACTAATTTGTTCAAACTCATCTCTCTTGATGAAACCCTTGACATCCTTCTCTTCCATTAGGCACTCAATATTCAAAGCTGCCTCTGGATTTGCACTTAGAGCCTTTTTCAATTTTTCACAAGCAGCACGAAGCCTAAGGCAAGCCCTGGCATTCTGGAAAACATCAATCTTGTACTCATCCTTGAATTTTGCAGCAAAATGCTGGAACAGGACTTCATCGAAGTCCCTACCACCAAGGCATCTATCGAATGAGTGAGCCAATATCTTGAGCTGGCCTTTTTTGAAGCCAGCAATACAAACCTGCATACTGGCATGCCCAATGTCGACAAAAGCAACATTCAACTGGTCGTTCTCAGGTAAGTCCATCTTGTATATACCATAAGCCAAAGCAGTAGCTGTGGTTTCGTGAATTAGACGAAGTGGATGCAAACCCGCAATAGTAGCTGCATCTAAAACAGCTCTTCTCTGAAGATCAGTGAAATAGACAGGTATCCCAATACAGCAATCAACAACTGCTGCATTCAAGTTCTTCTCGGCTATGCTTTTCAGATCAGAAAACACCATTGCCAATATTTGAGTGGGTGTAAATGTCCTCGTTTCTCCCAAATACCTAGCTTGGATGAGGGGAAATCCATCAGGACCATTAATTACAGCAAAAGGCAAACCCTTGAGATCACGTTGCAGCTCAGGATCTGAAAATAGGCGTCCAATCAACCGCTTTATTTGGGAAATCGTGTTCTTAGGATTCATCATACTCGAAGCAGCCCCTGCCATCCCAAGGAAACGCTGCTTCTCGCCGAAGCACACGACTGCAGGGGTTTCATGCTTGGACTCATCATTCAGAACAACATCAATCCCTCTTTGTCTCGCAACCGCAACAACACCACTCTCATTGCCAAAATCAAAACCAACCACGCTCATCCTTGCTGGTAGTATAAGTACTCAACTTCCAACAAGGTAGACTGAACCCTGAAGAGATATAAACACAATCTTAAGGTCCAATCACTTTTACACAACTAAAAATTGGTTAATCATCCCCCCAACCAAAAAAAAAGAAAAAAAAAAGAAAAAGAAAGAGCAAATTCAGGTGCAGTTAGCCTAGTAATCGTATAATCGTTTAAGAAAAATAATAGGATCTATTTATTATATCCAAAAACAAACAAATGCATAAGATTCTTATAGACCATCCCTCCCCCGTGACATAGCAAGAGACATCTATAATTGACGGATACTAACTCCTATTCTCCTATCACTTGTCTTCTCTTTTTTTTCTGTCCACTCTATAAGAGATTTTATACCCATACAACCACAAAAAATACTGTCAAATCAAATCAAAACAAAAAATAAAATAAACACCAACTACATACACAGTCAACTCACTATACAAAAATTCCCTCTACCATACAAATCCAACTCACTATCCACAAACTCAATGGAACATAAAACGACACAACCCGCACAAACGCAGATTAAATTTAAAATCTCTCCACGTTAGTCAAACAAAAATCATCCCCCATGACAAACTAAATCATAAATTTCATTATCATTTTAACATGATAAACCCTAAAAAAACAACGGATTCAGCAAGGAAATCTCCGCATACAGATCAACCGGTTGACTAGTTACGTATGTGGGTGTGCTTTGGATATTTCTTATTATTAGTGTCTTTTTTTTTTAAAGTATTATTATTAGGGTCATTGTTGAAGAAGACTTGAATTATGGAGTCAACTGCACTGGAAATTTGAACTTTCTCAGATTTAAAGCATTTTGGCTACACGGGACTCTAAGGCTGGGCCAAAATTTAAAGGGCCAGGATAGATTTCATGGCTATTGGCAGGGCCCAACTATGGTAAGCTTGAGTTTCATTGGTTGCTAAAGGCAATGGGACCTAGCCCAAATTTTTAACCCACTTTGTAATCTACTCATATACTTGGAGATCCAAAAAAAAAAAAAATTTTTTTAAACCCACTTCTAATCCTGGAGCGCAGCCCCTCTCCTTCATGTCCTGGATTAATCCTGAGACTTTTGCAACAACCTTCCCCATTTTAAAACAATTTCCAAGGAAAGTTGTGTATATCTTTGCATTAGGATGTAAACCGTTCTCCCTCATTTCATCAAACGACCCAACTGCGGAAATCGTCACGGCCTGATTTACTAATTTAAAAAAGGGATAATTACAGAAACCTCCCCTGAGGTTTCTGACAATTTCACTTGGCACCCCTTAAGTTTCAAAAATTACACAAACCTCCCTTACATTTATTGTTTTAGTAACAAGACCTCCCCTATCAACATAAGTTTTAAATGAAAATCCAATTTTGCCCTTTTTAATCTAAAAACCAAAAAAAATAATATATATATTTTTTACCACTTGAACTACCGCCACCAACTTCATGAACACCGCCATTAGCAACCACAAAACAATCTCACCAACACCGGTACACCACTGCTAACTAATCAGGAAAATAAAAATAAAAAATTCATTTTGTTTTTACCACTTGAACAACAACCACTACCACCACCATATCACGCTAGCTCTATTTTTATCAATTACCACCATCACAAGCAACCGTATTATAGAGGCAAAATTCATAAATATTCCCTAGCAATACATCCAAATCTATTTACCAAAAACCAATTATATATTAGTAACTTTGTAACTTCCAAACCCTAAATTCATAAATCAATTTGCAAATAATAATAAGAATAATAAGTCAAGGGTTATTATAGTCATTTTAAGTGGCCAAGGGAGGTTAGTGTAATTTTTCAAACCTCAGGGGTGCCAAGTGAAATTGTCAGAAACCTCAGGGGAGGTTTCTGTAATTATCCCTTTAAAAAATGCAGATACCAGTGCACTGTATGTTACCCTATCAGGAGAACAGTTGCCTTCATTACACATTTCATTAAACAGCTCATGAGTTGTAATATTGGCTTTGTTAACCATCTTACAGTGCCCAAAATTCTCAGTATTTCAGATACGGGGCTAATAGTTGACTCCAAAATTCAAGTCTTTCAAATTACCAGTGCAGTTGACTCCAAAATTCAAGTCTTTAACAAAGACCCTAATAACAAAAAAAAAAAAAAAAAAAAAAAAAAAAGAAAAGATACGGGGCTAATTACACAAGGGCCTCGAACCATTTCTTGTGCGTTCTTCCACATTTCCTCGACCCTGCCAGCCTCCTCAAGGCAATTGAGCAAAGCGAGGTCAGTAGTAGAATCGTGCTCAAATTCCTTCTCTTGCCGGCCCATTAGAAAAACGGTATCTTTAACATTGATTTCCACACTAATGCACAAAACTTCACGAACTAATCGATGATCCACTTTGAACTTTAGCACCTCAAGAGCCTTTTTCAGCGTCAGCACACCACTTGAATATTTTCAAAATCCTCATAAACCTCTCATCCAATGTCCTCCCAGACCTGCTCCTTCGTCGCATAGCTGGTCGGTTCACAGCAATATTTGGTGTTTCATCCTTGGGAGCTGAAAGCTGAAACATGCTAACAATTTCATTTTCTGCTCACATTTAATTGACATTACATTCAAGAAGCACCCGTTACATTAAAAAAAAATTAATTCAAGCCATTGTTAAAGTTTACATTTTGGTGAAAGAATGGAACAAATAATATCAGAATTCAAACAAGTAACACAAGCCCGCATCAAGAAAGGCGAAAGGAAGCAGAAAAAAGGTAGCAATGCATGATAAGACCTTGATAATGAAAATGCACTCCATCTGTTTGCTTAAATCAGAAGGGAAGTTGCTCTCATTTTTTGCCGAGTCCCTACCGATGATTACTGATTACATGCCTCGCATAAGTGCCACTGCCATGTAAATTTTTGAACCACCTCCGTTAAAGATGGGTTCAAACTGCAATTTCTGCATGAAATTTGGAAATTGTCACTTGCCAACCCATAATTGCTAATAACGCTCTTAATTCTCATGACGATCTACTTTAATTATTGGAATTGGAAAAGAGGAGAATTTCTTGCACCAGGAGGAGCGGCCAATTAAATACATTTCTCTTGTGCATGAGTTGGAAGTAAGTTCTCGCGACGAATAATTCCAACATGCACAAATAATTAAATTAAAAGGTTCAATTGCTCCAAACAGTAGATTTTACATAATCCCAGACTTATGACCAAGGGTTAAAATTTGATTATAGACTCCCGCATCCTTTTCTTTTTATACAGCCATTAACTTCAAGCCCTACAGATTCGCCTTATACGTCCTTTCCTTCATGGGGGAAGGCAAACATCAGAAAATTGTTAAGACGCCTTATTTCTTCCCTTTGAATACCTACAAAACTATAGAAACGTTTTTTTCTTCCCTTTGAATACCTGCAAAGCTATAGGATGCGCTCTTTTTAAACAACTGCCTAGTTCATGGTCCATCTACACCCGCAAACACACTTTTGCAACTCCCCTCTCATAGTTCTTATTCTTTAGCCTCGCGTTAAAGGTAATGAATTCTTCCTTTGAACGACCTTAAAATTGCAGATCGCCTTGCAGCCCTGCTGTAGCGATTGGATTCAACTGGTCCGCCGTACAGAAAACAGTACCCTAGTGCGGAAGACCATCGCGTTTTCTGCAGTATCACGCCTGACACGCGAAGATCCAATTCTCCTATACTAATTCATGCCTGACCAAACTGAATCCAAAAAAGCCTCCAATACCAATACGCATACCAATTCAAAAAAGCCTCGAGAAACAATAGAGAGAGCCCACTTCTCGAGGAACGCGAAAACCATCCAAAATTGAATTAAAGACCAAAACCTATGGTATATTTCAGCGTCCAATAAAGAGAACAACATGTAATTCTCCGAAAAGAGGATCCCCAAGTCCCTTTAGTAAATAGAAATAATTGTAGAACAAGACCGAAAGTTATTCGAGCTTCCCTTACAAACCTGCCCAAAAAAGGGAACATAGAGTCTAGAGGCACCCCCTAACAACAA
Organism: Mitragyna speciosa; assembly: GCA_024721245.1. Lineage (NCBI taxonomy): Eukaryota > Viridiplantae > Streptophyta > Magnoliopsida > Gentianales > Rubiaceae > Mitragyna > Mitragyna speciosa. The sequence continues at coordinate 18,060,288 of CM045573.1, forward strand.
TATGATGTGTCATACCATCCGACTCAGGGATGGCATTACATAATCCAAACAATCTTGCCAATTAAACTAATTAAACACTTCATGATAACTACAAGAGACCGATCAAAAAGATCAGGCATGTATATGTCAAAAAGTACAGAAAGATAGCCTGCATGAAATATTGAAACAAAGTATTATGGTGCTGTCTCAGACTTGTCCGTTTCCATTGGTTCAGTAGATTCAGGTGGTACTTCATTTCCAGCTCCAGCCCCATCATTAGCATGGCTATTTTGGCCAGTGTGTCGGTTGGTGCTCTCCCCACCTTGAGGTTGTGGCTCAGAACCCTGGGGAGGTGCTGGTGGTGCAGTTTCAGGAGCAGCTGGCTTGGCTGGCTTTGGCTTGGTCATTATAGGCCTGCACACCCTGCAAAAGAGGGCATCTCAACATGTGTGAGAACAACCTATAGCCGAGAAGAAAATATGAAATGCAGACAGAAGTAGAGTACCACAGGTACAGCACCACCAAGTGATTGAAAAAATTCATAATCCTACTCTAGACAATGAAAATCACAATAAAGAGAGCTTCAGATTGAACATAAATCCTGCAAATCAACATGCGATGAGATTTACATGTGGCACTCAGGAACAGAGTACAAGAAAAGACAAGACTCAAAGGGGCAATCATTTGATGGCTAAATACACGTGATCATCATCACTACAGTGCAACCTACACATGCAATCAGAAGGCAAACATGCAGTCGTTCTCTGAAATTGATACCTGTCTAGTGATTCAGCTTTCCTTCTCATGTCAGAAGACAAGAGAACAGGATTAGCATACTTGGGAAGTGCATCCTGCTGTTGCTTTTTCTCTCTCAACCAAGCCTCTGCTTGCACGCATTCAGTTAAGACCTACAAGCACAAGAGCAAAAGAAGGAATTACATAATATGAACCAAAAATGGTAGAGGACTGCCTCCCCACCTGCTAATGAAGAATACCTACCTGTTGCTTTTCCGATAGATCAATATGATCAAAATTAGGATCATTTGACATTGCAGCTCTTCTATAACTGTTGATGCAATCCATAAGTTGATCAATGACAGATCCTCTCTCCATGAATTCCTTGTAACGCTGCTCAATTGGGTCTCCTTGCTGCAAGGTCACACATATCCTTGGATTAACATCCAGGAAGACGAATTAAAAAAAAAAGGAAAAGGAAAAAGAAAAAATGAACCAAAAGTGACCCAATTGAGGACTGCTAACCTGCTTAAGTTCCTCAAGCTTAGCTATATAAACACCTTTTGTTTCATCTTCACCATCCTCGTACAACCAATTTTCTGTCTCCTGAAGTTTAGCAGCAAACTGCTCTCTCTCCGAATCCATGACAAACTCATGATATCCGTCGTTAAGCTATAGAAAGAAATCACACTATGAGCTCAACATGTCTGGTACAACAAAACGAATTCATACAACTGTTACACAAACCTTGTTTCTCATGTCATAAACATAGGACTCCACAGCATTCTTCTTGTCTTTCGTTTCTTCCATAAAACGATCCTGCAAAGCCATGTCGTACTCCTTTTCCACAGCCTTTTGCACATCTGCTGCCAACATTCCTCCATGCACCAGTTCTGAGACAGGTATATTGGTCTTCCTCACCTTTTTCTTTGGAACTTCAGCCTGCAATATACGGCCCACACAATAACTATTGTCAAATCAAATTTGAAAGGAGAAATACAGGAAAGAACAGCGAGAAAGCTTCACTTGCAAAATACCATGCATGAAACATTCATTCAAATCACATCAATAACTGCTTTTGTTTGAAGCAAAGATAGCTTACCTTAGAATCTGTCTCCATTTGGACAGGTTTATCCCCAGAGTCCGGAACACCATTTTCAGCTCCAGAAGCATCAGCTGAACCTTTAGTATCATGCATAGTCACATCAGTTTCGGTGGAACTAGGCGGAGCAGCACCAGATGGAACCTCATCTGTTTCCATCTTGGTTGTTTCTTTTGCTGGCTCCTTAACAACCGGAACTTCTACTTCTTCCTCCTCCAAAAGCTGGAAAAATAATTCAGCAGAAATATTTGCTACTTAAAAAAAGTATATGCAACAAAAGGAGGTAAGAACAAAAGAGCTTGCTCTGATAACTTACAGTTGCTGACTCAATAGAAACAATTCCGTGCAAATTTAAGCGTACTTTGACCTTCAATTTTGCTCGCTCTCCTTTAGCTGCTTGAAATGGCCCAATCTGTGCAGCAGTATACGCAAACAAGATACAAAATTATAATCATATCCCATATTTTATTTCAAGAAATAGAGCTATGTGTCACAACTCAATTACCGTGTAAGTGCTAATCTTTGCTGGTGCCTGCAGCTCACTCACATCTGCATACTGAACATCTACTGTGAAAGTGCCAGATTTATAGAATGTCAAAGCCTTCACACTTGGTATGGGATTCCCCTTGGGGAAAACAATAGTACTTTGCTGATTATCGGCAGCTCCATTCTGAGTGTCTGGTGCAGGACCTTTCCATGTCAAAGCAATTGGGAAAGGAAAGTTCTCATTCACCTATGAATTATAAGAGAAAAGCTGTTATGGTCACAGAATTGCAACTCTTTACCAACATACAGTCTGGCAAAAACTCATAGTTTCTAAAATCTATTAGCCAATAATATCATTATCTATCTCAGATTACATCCAACATGTACCACGAGAAAAAATGTCAGCAAAATGACTGCAAGAAAACTTCACTTCTCAATTATTTAATCGCCAGAAAAAATGCAAAATGACTTTATCAGGTTGAGAAAATAAAGGTAAAACCAGCTAAAAATATAAAAGCTTTACCTGAAATTCTCGGACTTTAAATGTTGGACTAAGAATGGCACATTGCAAAGCCGCACCTTTAGCAACACACTCGCTTGCATTCATTGTACGCCTAGGCTCCTTTCCGAAAAACTCTGTCAGGATCTTAATCAGTGCAGGAACTCGAGAGCCTGAACCAACAACCTCTACTGCATGAATGTTCTCAATTCCAAGCGCAGCTTCGGCAAGAGCCTTCTCCAATGGCTTCTTCACACGTTCCAAAATTGGCATACTAATTTGTTCAAACTCATCTCTCTTGATGAAACCCTTGACATCCTTCTCATCCATTAGGCACTCAATATTCAAAGGTGCCTCTGGATTTGCACTTAGGACCTTTTTCAACTTTTCACAAGCAGCACGAAGCCTAAGGCAAGCCCTGGCATTCTGGAAAACATCAATCTTGTACTCATCCTTGAATTTTGCAGCAAAATGCTGGAACAGGACTTCATCGAAGTCCCTACCACCAAGGCATCTATCGAATGAGTGAGCCAATATCTTGAGCTGGCCTTTTTTGAAGCCGGCAATACAAACCTGCATACTGGCATGCCCAATGTCGACAAAAGCAACATTCAACTGGTCGTTCTCAGGTAAGTCCATCTTGTATATACCATAAGCCAAAGCAGTAGCTGTGGTTTCGTGAATTAGACGAAGTGGATGCAACTTAGCAATAGTAGCTGCATCTACAACAGCTCTTCTCTGAAGATCAGTGAAATAGACAGGTATCCCAATACAGCAATCAACAACTGGTGCATTCAAGTTCTTCTCGGCTATGCTTTTCAGATCAGAAAACACCATTGCCAATATTTGAGTAGGTGTAAATGTCCTGATCTCTCCCAAATACCTAACTTGGACGAGGGGAAATCCATCAGGACCTTCAGTTACAAGAAAAGGCAAACCCTTGAGATCACGTTGCAGCTCAGGATCTGAAAATAGGCGTCCAATCAACCGCTTTATTTGGGAAATCGTGTTCTTAGGATTCATCATACTCGAAGCAGCCCCTGCTGTCCCAAGGAAACGCTGCTTCTCGCCAAAGCACACGACTGCAGGGGTTTCACGCTTGGACTCGTCATTCAGAACAACATCAATCCCTCTTTGTCTCGCAACCGCAACAACACCACTCTCGTTGCCAAAATCAAAACCAACCACGCTCATCCTTGCTGGTAGTATAAGTACTCAACTTCCAACGAGGTAGATTGAACCCTGAAGAGATAAAAACACAATCTTAAGGTTCAATGACTTTTACACAACTAAAAATTGCTTAATCATCAAAAAAATAAAAAGAGCAAATTCATGCGCAATTAGCATGGTAATCATATTATCTTTTAAGTAAAACTAATAGCATCTATTGATTCTATCCAAAAACAAGCAAATGCATAAGATTCCCATAGACCATCACTCCCGTTGTGACATATCAAGAGATATAATTGAGAGATTCTACCTCGTGTTCTCCTATCACTTCTCTTTCTTTTTCTTTCTTTTTTGCCTTTTTGGCCACCCCATGCGAGATTTTACACCCATACAACCACAAAAAGATACCGTCAAATCCAATTAAAACAAAAACTAAAACAAACACCAACTGCATACAGATTCACAATTCTTACAAACCTATACAAAAACTCCCTCTACCATACAAACCAACCCATTATCCACAAACTCAATGCAACATAAAACAACACAAACCGCACAAGCATAGATAAAATCTAACATCTTTCCACGTTAATCAAACAAAAATCTCCAATTCAAAAACCATACATACCACCTCCCATGACAAACTAAATCACAAATTTCATTATCATTTAAGCACGATAAATCGTGAAAAGAACAACGGATTCAACAGGGAAATCTCCGCATACAGACCAAAATTTAAACAAATGCAACAGATCTGAGACATATTACGGCAGATAAAACATCATGGTCAGAGATTCGTAGATTAAAACCTTCGTTAGTACGAGGTACAAAGCCGTGGGGACGATCGAACGCGCGGCGGCCCAGAAGAACAGAGGAGGGGCTTCTGGAATTCTCTTCCGAAAACCTTGGCGCTCTCTCGCGAGAAAAAATAGATAACAGAACAAAAAAATAAAGAAAATGTCGAACAAGCGAAAGAACGATGGAAGACCAAAACAGATTGGTTGGTGACGGTATGAATCGGGGTTTTTAAAAGGGCGATCGATTCTGGGGTTTGTGTGGAAATTTCGAGTTTCTTTTTTTTTATTAGTTAACTGTGTGGGAATGAAAATAAATAAAGAATTGGAATGGCTTTTTCTTTTTTTCTGTTTGGGGAGGGTGGTCAGGTGGTCCGGATATGTCTAGAGCTGCTGCTCTTGTTCTAGAAAGATCTTCCGTGAAAGAGTTGAATCCAATTAGGTCTCTTTTGAAAATTCTTCACTTTTTGGACTGAGGAGTAGAGTGGGCCTATGCATCGATCTTTCTAGATCCAACTTAAAAAAGTTTGGATAATAACCCAAGTTGTACTCCTAAGTTTATTTTTTGACCCCTAAATTCGTTGGTGTAGTTCTTGAAATATCGTTTAGGTTTTCTTTCTTTGCTAGATTGAGCAATCAAGAGTATTAAAGATTTTGCATGTGTTAATCGACGGGCATCCAATTTAGGTTTTTTGTTACACTACATTGTCAGTATATCAAACGCATGCATTGTACGTAAAAGATAATAAAGACTTTGATTATTTAGTTTTTTTTAAATGTTAATTAGGTTTTTGACTAATTAATCAAATACTCGTTTTATTGAACATGGATTTTGTTGCGTGTAAAGTTGATGCTTTTACGACGACTTTAATGAATGAATATATGCTAATTCACAAAATGCATAAAACTTTTAGGTATATTTAACTTAATTTGGCATGGATCATTGATTCAGAACTATAACCCATCCAGTATTTAAAGATATGATTAGCGAACTATACATGCTTAATTAAAGACAGAAAACTAATCTATATTCGAATAATAAGCATCAAATAACTAATAGTACACATAAACATTCAAGGACATTGAATCTTTTTCAAACACCATAAGTTACAAAAGTTCAGAAGCATCAATACAGAGTTAACAAAACAAATGATTTCAAAGGGCATTAAAAAACACAAAAAGAGGTGTATCTAAAAACTAAATCGCAACAATCACCATTAAATAATTAATGCCGTTTGCACCGCCATCCAATGCCATTATTTACTCACAAACAAATTCCATATCCTTAATTTAATTTTCACTTTTTGCAATGTAAAATCTGAATTATTCATATATATTTTTTTAAACTCCAAAAATTGTTTATGTGCATTTTCTGTCTAACGAGTTTGGGCCTTGGGCCTAATGTTTGTAAACCAGAAGTAGCATTTGGCCTTTTGCATTTGATGCTCTAAGAACAAGGCTTAACATTCCATGGGCTTCTGTCAAGGAGTCCAAACCCGACCCAAGGCTTCGCAAAAAGGCCTGTTAATCCCGCAGTCTACAAGAATGGCGGGAAAATGTCATCGGAAGATTTGTGTCCTACTAGGGTTTATAAACGCCTTCCTTTCTGAAAAATTATTCTGATCAGATATAATTAATCCATACGATAGAAGGAGAAAATGCCGACGTACAACATAAGAGGAATCAATGTGGATTTTCCGTTCGAGGCATACGATTGCCAGCTCGTTTACATGGAAAAAGTCATTCAAGCTCTTCAAACTGTAAAAAGCTTGCTTTTTTTTTTTTTTTGCGTCTAATTTCCTTGATTTTCTTAATATATTTTTTAATTTTTTTTCTAAAAAATTGATTGAGTTTTCGTAAAATGTACAGTTCTACTTAATTACATGAACAAATTTATTTTTCAATTTCAAAACTGGAAATGCTGGTTTATTTTTAAATCTTATACATTTTTTCCTTTGTTTATCTTTTAGCTGGGGAGGGTGGGAAGGGGATTAGGATGGTGAAAGTCGAACATTTATTCTAAGACGAGGAACAAATAACCTTAAAAGAACTAGGATGTATTTGATACTCAAACAAAGGTCATTTCGATTAAAATAAAAACAGATACTACTACTAGTATTTTTATGGATCATTTGCTCAATCATTAACTGTCGTGTAATTTATTTAACTTTATATATCAATAAAGATCATATATATTTTTTTCCTTTATGAATGTAACATTCAATTGTCTCTTGAATTTTGGGACCTTGAAAGAATGAATAACATGTTTTTACGAGTCGTGCTACATCAAAGCGACATAAAGTTTCATTTGTGCATCCCTTGTGATAACAGAAATCTAATGCACTGCTGGAGAGCCCAACTGGGACTGGGAAAACCTTGTGTCTTCTCTGTGCTACTTTGGCTTGGAGAAAGAGCCTGGGTGGTTTCTCTAGAGGTAGGGGTGAAAGAAGTGAAAGAAGTCATGATGTTAACAGCCAGGATCCAGGTGAATCATCTAAAGAGTCGCAAGCTTCAAAATTACCCACTATTGTGTACACATCACGCACCCATAGCCAGCTTCGCCAAGTGATTCAAGAGTTGAAAAGAACCAATTACAGGTGTGGATTGTTATAACTGCTTTATCAAATGCAATTACTATTATCATACTTAGAATCTGTGGCTATGCAATACTGGAAGGTAGGTTTTTTTTTGTCTGATTGGTATGAATGCTTATGCATATTTGCAGCGGAAGTCCTGCAATTTAACTAGTTTAAAATTGTGGAAGTGTGTTAAATAAGAACAACATCAATAGGATGTCAGAGAGAAGTAATGGCTGTGATGGGTTATTGAAGTTAGTGAATTTGCTATACGTATCACTTGCTTGCTTCATGATTCTTACCATCTTGCTATTCATGCATCTAATCTAATGGTCAAATTATGTGTTGCAGGCCAAAAATGGTAGTACTGGGTTCTCGGGAGCAATTATGCATTCACAAAGATGTTCGTTTACTTCATGGTAAAACACAGACAAATGCTTGCCATGCCCTGTGTAAAAAACGCAAGAAGCGATATTGTGCTCATTTCTCTCGTGTTTCAGGTGAGAATGTATGAAAATATGTACTTCCTTAATTTGGCACAGAAAATGCCTTTGATCACATGTCCATTGCTTTGATGATTTTAAGATATGGAGCTCCTGATTTCTTATATTTTCCTTGTGCATCTTACTTTTGGAAGAAAATGATAAAATAAAGTAAAGGCAAAAGAAATTGAAAGTATGTCATTTTAATCTTTAAGCTGTTGTTTTATTGGAGAAGATACTAAACTTTATTGTGTTATTTATTTGCAGAATTCTTGAATAATAATCCTGGTTTTGGTGATGAACCTGTTGATATAGAAGACTTGGTCAATATTGGACGAAGTTGTGGGCCGTAAATTCTCTGCTCTTATTTCATTTAACATGTAAGTTGCCACAGCTACCTTTCTAATAGTTCTTTGACTTACTTTTAGGTGCCCTTATTATCTGTCAAGAGAGCTTCACAAGGCCGTCGACATATTATTTGCACCTTACAATTATCTTATTGACCGTGGATACAGAAAAAGTTTGAACATTGAGTGGCAAAATAGTGTACTGATCTTCGATGAAGCACACAACTTGGTATATACTAATTCTTCATCCTTGTGCTCAAATATCTCATTTTTCACCTTTTTCTGTCATTTTGCTCATTTATCTTAAAGGTCCAAGGATGTTGGTGACTAGAGCTTTGATAGGGTGAAATCTTAGCATTTATTTATTATGGATGATGAGCTTGAATTCCTTATATGGAGAATTGTGCATTTCTTGTAAAATGCAGGAAGGATTGTGTGCTGATGCAGCCTCTTTTGACCTGCCTTCAAGCCTTCTATCTGCTTGCATTTCTGAAGTAAAAAGTTGCGTGGACCTTTCAATCACTAGAAGGGATACGTCAAATGATGAATCTTGCAAACCAAATAATTTTGCTATTCTAAGAGGTAAAAGGAGTTACTAAAACTTTCTCAGACCATAAATTGATGAATTTGACAAATGTCCATGCATTTACCTAGCATATGTGTGAGACTGTTAGTTTTTCTTCAACATTTATCGGGCTTGTCTATTTCAATACATGTTTATTGATGGTATAAATTTGAACTCCACTATTAGGCTTCATTCCCTGAAGTACTTCTTGGTTCTCTTCACTTGTTTTCTTTAATTTCCTGCAGCACTTCTTCTTAAGCTTGAGAAACGAATTGCTGAGGTGCCTATAGAATCCAAAGAATTGGGGTTCACGAAACCTGGGCCTTACATCTATGAACTGCTTGCTGACCTAAATGTCACAACAGAAACTGCCACCATGTTGATTGATATAATTGATGAAGCTGTATTACTTCTTGAGGAAGGTACTCCAGCCATTGACTATGTTTATACATATAAGATCTAATTTGCACGGCAGTGGTATCTGGTGCATGATATTTTAATTATCCTGCTTTTTAGTATTTGCTGTTTTGTCAAAGTAGAGATAAAACATTCCAGAGCAATAATGGCGTTTTACTTTGTCTCCTTTTGTTACTATACATTTATGGACACATTTGCTGTTCTCATTTTCTTTTTAGTTAAAAATGGCTATCTTTTTAGATGCAAATGCCTCTGAGGATGGAGGCCAGAAGCCAAAGGGGACCTTCTGCAGATTGGAAAGCATGGGTGATATATTTAGAATAATATTCAAAGACAATTATACTCATGCTATAAACTATCGTGTAAGCCCAGATCAATTTCTCTTTAATTGCAGCATAAGTAGGTTAAGTTTTTCTTTCTTCAACAATATTACTTCAGCTATTGTTCTTTACTGGCTGTTCGGATATAGTGCTAGTTGTTTGGCATGAATTCTTTCATTCTTGTCTAGGTTCATGTTCGAGAAGTTGAAGGGAGTACATTAGATACCTTTAAAGGTAAAGTACTTGAAATCTCCTTTCCATTTTGAGGATAACCTCATTTTGCTCTTAATGTGTCCTTGGGGTTTGTCATTTTGTTGGTAAGGGCCAAATACTTCACTGCAAGATGTTAAAATATTGGAACACTTTGGCTTAACCAATTGTTCAGTAAGTAAATTCCAATAATTCCAATAACGGCCTTATTGAATTTTAATGGCACAAAAAATCCATCAGCTTACAATTTGGCTTTCTGGCTGTTGTAGGTCTTTGTATTGTAGAGAAACTTGTGAGGATTGCTCAAATTATAAATACCCCTTTTTTTTTTTTCTGTTGACAAAAGAATCCTTTTGATTGAATACCTCAATTGTGAGGATTTCTCTCATTATATAGGCACAAATCTACAATATACAAGGCTAGAATTAAGCCTAAATTATAGCTATCAATCTGTCCTAAATTACAGCTATAATTAAGCCTAAATTACAGCTATCAAATCTGTCTATATACAGGCCTAAATTATAGCTATCAATCTGTCCTAACTTACAGCTACAATCAAATCTGTCTATATACAGATTTTGGCTAAATAAGAAAGTATATATATACAATTGATGAGAATTAAATAAGGGGAACTAAATAAGGAAGCGTATCATGGAGAGACAATCATGGAGCATATTATGGTGACATCAATCATGGAGCATATTTATGCTGACATCCCCCCTCAAATTGATGCTGGTAGATCAAGAAGCATCAATTTGCTCACAAAAAACTGATGACGTTGTCGTGTCATAGCCTTTGTAAACACATCTGCAATCTGGAGTTCAGTAGAAATATGAGGAAGAGAAATGATACGAGAATCGAATACTTCCCGAATGAAATGACAATCAACCTCGATGTGTTTTGTACGCTCATGAAAAACAGGATTAGCAGCAATCTGAATGGCACTAGTGTTGTCAGCATGTAGAGGAGTAGGATCAGACTGAACAAAACCAATCTCAGCAAGAAGACCACGAAGCCATAGAATCTCAGAACAAGCAGCAGACATCGCACGATATTCAGATTCAGTGGATGATTTGGAGACCCGATCTTGTTTCTTACTCTTCCAAGATATCAAAGAGTCACCAAGAAACATGCACCAACCTGTAACAGATCGTCGCGTATCAGGACATCCTGCCCAATCTGCATCACTGTAAGCCACAAGCTTAAGAGGAGTCCCATTAGGAAAGAATAGGCCACGACTAGGAGAACCTCGAAGATATCGAATGATACGACGGACGGCCGCTAAGTGTAGATGACGTGGAGCCTGCATGAATTGACTAACTTGCTGTACTGCAAAGGAAATATCAGGTCGAGTAATGGTCAAATAGTTGAGGCTCCCCACTAATTGTCGATACATAGTGGGGTCAGAGAGGAGATCACCCTCTTCCCGACGATACTTCGTGTTTACTTCCATTGGAGTGTCCACAGAAGAAGTATCATGAAGACCAGCCAATGCAATAAGATCCTGAGCATATTTGTGTTGATTCAAGAAAATGCCGGAGGAAGTGTTATGAACTTCCAAGCCTAAAAAATATGTAAGAGGACCAAGATCCTTCATGTGAAATGAGGCTTGAAGATGCTGCTGTAGTTGGGTGATCAAAGTAGAATCCGTTCCAGTAATAACAATATCATCAACATAAACCAAAAGAAGGACAATGCCAAGAGATGTCTTGCAGAAAAATAAAGAAGAATCATAAGCACTTTGCTTAAACGAAAACTGGAGCAAAGTGGAGCGAAATTTATCAAACCATGCTCGGGGAGCTTGTTTCAGCCCATACAATGATCGTTTCAACTTACAGACATCCGAAGAAGAGTAGGAGGACAAACCAGGTGGAATGGTCATGTATATCTCTTCTTTGAGATCTCCATGCAGAAAGGCATTTTTGACATCCATCTGATGAAGAGGCCAACCTTGGGATGCAGCAACAGACATGATAGTTCGCACTGTAGTCATCTTGGCAACTGGAGCAAAAGTCTCCTCATAGTCCACCCCATATTCTTGCCTATTACCAAGAGCAACCAACCGGGCCTTATAACGATCTAGAGTTCCATCTGAAAGCAATTTGATAGAATAGACCCATTTGCAGCCAATGGGTTTCACCTGAGCAGGACAAGGGACAACATCCCATGTATGATTATCTTGAAGAGCCCGAAGCTCTTCATCCATTGCCGCACGCCAACAGTCATGTTTAGCTGCCTCAGAATAACCTGATGGAATGGGGATGGAAGATAGAGTAACATGTAAAGAGGTATGAGAGAAACCATACCGATCTGGCGGACGAGACACTCTGGTCGAACGGCGAGGAACTGGAGTTGTATCCATATCATTCGTAGAGGATTCAATCTGAACAGGCTCAGATGGCGGACCAGACTCAGGAAGGGGCAAAGTTGGTCTTCGTCTTTCATATACAAGCCCAGGTTTGAATCGGTCAATAGAAGGGGTCAAGTCATCAAAATTAGGCAAAATAGACATCTCGGGCGAAGATTCATTATGAGAAGGAAAGAATGATTGATTTTCAAAGAACACAACATGACGGGAAATACGAAATCGATTAGAATTCGGATCATAGCAAACATAGCCTTTGTGGGAAGTACTATAACCCATAAATGCGCATCTAACAGATTGAGCAGATAACTTATGACGCTCATGAGAAGGCAAATGAACAAAACAAACACAACCAAAAGTATGCATGTCAACGTATCTAGGATGTTGATGATAAAGACGAAAGTAAGGAGTTTCAAAATTCAAGACACTGGACGGCAATCTATTAATTAAATAAACTGCTGTAGATAATGCCTCAACCCAAAATTTAGGTGGAACAGATGATTGAAGCAATAGAGTACGAACAACATCTAACAAATGTCTATTTTTACGTTCAGCAACACCATTTTGTTGGGGTGTATATGGACAAGAACGCTGAGAAACAATGCCTTTTTGTTGGAGAAAAATATGAAATTCTTGAGACATGTATTCACCACCTGAATCAGACCTCAGAATTTTGATGCTAGAAGAAAACTGATTCTCAACATAAGCAGTAAATTGTTGAAAAACGGATAAGACCTCAGATTTAGCACGAAGGAAATAGATCCAGGTATACTTTGTATAATCATCAATGAATGTAACAAAGTATTTATAATTTGCATGAGAAATGACAGGAGAGATTCCCCACACATCACTATGAATCAAATCAAAACAGCGTTCAGCATGACTTCCATGAGAAGGAAAAGAAAGAGATTTACTTTTACCTAATTTGCATGTGGAACAATCAAAAGAGAGAGAAGAAGAAAATTGATCTTTATTGCCCAACAAACCAGAGTTTATTACATGAGATAAAATAACTGAATTAGGATGACCTAACCGTTTGTGCCATACTTCACACTTATTGTTCACAGTGTTACAAGCAAATGAAATAACACCAGGAATGGAAAAATGCAGAGGAAATAATCGTCCAACTTTAGGCCCCTTCGCTAGTATCTTGCCCGACACCTGATCCTGCACAAGAGAACCATTACGAGAAAAACGAACATCACAGTTATTATCAACTAATTGCCCGACTGAAATAAGACTGGTAGAAAGCTGAGGTGATACAAAAACATCTCTAACAGTGGAATTAACATCCCCAATAGCATGAATAGGTAACTGACTACCGTTGGCAATTTGTATATGTGCTGATCCAGTATAAGTTCGAACATTGCTAAGGGTTTCAGAAGAACTAGTCATGTGATTAGATGCACCCGAATCAATAATCCATGGAGAGGAAAGAGAACTATTACCTTGCAGTCCTAAGGCTGAAAATGCGGAAATAATCATCTGTTGTACCTTCTCAGTAGTAAGAACGGAAGAGTCACTAGTAGGAGGAGAAGAAGTTGAACCCACAGTAGCTTGATAAGCATTAGCCTGACGATTTTGAGGACGAGTAGGACACTCTTTGATAATATGCCCCGGCTTTTTACAGTAGTTGCAAAATTTTCGTGTACAGTTGGTAGCAATATGTCCGTATTCCTTGCAACTGAAGCATTGAACTTTCCGCATGTCTCGTCCTTTGCCTTTTGCTTGAGCAACATGCGCTAGTGCATTGGGTGTCATGTTATCGTGTTGATAAGTGGCCTGAGTGGCGAGTCGCTGCTCCTCACGAAGTAACTCCCCAAAACAGACATCCAAAGATGGCATGGGATAACGATTCATCAAATTGGAACGAGTGGATTCAAATTCAGGTCGTAACTTCATTAAAAACTGATCGCGCTTGCTTTGCGCATGAAGTTCTTGCACAACTGCGAGAGATTCTTCTGGTACCTTGGCATAAATAATGTCTGTAAATTCTTCCCAAAGATTATTAAAGCCAGAGAAATAATCCTGAATGGAGAGATCGCCCTGAGTGTAACTAGCAATCTCGTACTCTAATTGAGAACGTCGAGCAGTATTGTCCTGATAATATACCTTTTTTAGGTATTCCCACATAGATTTAGCAGTCTTATATGGCCTCAAATTAAGAACAATAGCAGGATCCACCGATCCTAAAATCCATGTCATCACCCGAGCATCTTTGATCTGCCACTGAGCCAATTTAGGCACATCAGTAGGAGCTGGATCACTCCCATCAATATGACCCCATAACTCTTTTCCCGTGACAAATAAACGAAATTGAAATTCCCAGGCAGAATAATTCTTGCCCGTGAATTTCACCGTAAAAGAGTCAGAAGACATGATGTAGTGCTAAGATTGAGAATAAAGTAGCCCAAGAACTCAGAAGACGCCAAAATACTCCAAGAGACACTCTGATAGTGTCAAAAATACCAAGAAGCTCCAAAAAGAAAAACTAGAAGCACCGAGATGAGAAAAGGAAAAGAAACTAAAAAAAATTTTATGCCTAGAAACTTGGCTCTGATACCATGACAAAAGAATCCTTTTGATTGAATACCTCAATTGTGAGGATTTCTCTCATTATATAGGCACAAATCTACAATATACAAGGCTAGAATTAAGCCTAAATTATAGCTATCAATCTGTCCTAAATTACAGCTATAATTAAGCCTAAATTACAGCTATCAAATCTGTCTATATACAGGCCTAAATTATAGCTATCAATCTGTCCTAACTTACAGCTACAATCAAATCTGTCTATATACAGATTTTGGCTAAATAAGAAAGTATATATATACAATTGATGAGAATTAAATAAGGGGAACTAAATAAGGAAGCGTATCATGGAGAGACAATCATGGAGCATATTATGGTGACATCAATCATGGAGCATATTTATGCTGACATCTGTTTCAGTAGAAACTATCATAGATGAATCTCAATGTAGCAAATCATTTAAAGTGCTTTCCTTAAATTGCTAAAAAAAAATAATGGCAGGTCTTATCTGTTGGGAAGGCTAATGATACATGCAGAATATATGATACAAAACAAGACTGCAATACTTGTTGGATAATATACAGGAATTCTCCTCCAATCTTATACTTTTGAGAATTCTAAATATTCCTTCTTGCCTCCCAGAGTTTATGTGTTTTGCTTTGAATTTGATGCTGTAGGCAAGGTGTCAAGAATTCTTAGTTGGTGGTGTTTCAATCCTGGAATTGCAATGGAAGAGTTCTCCAGATGTGGTGTTGGATCTATTGTTTTGACATCTGGCACATTATCACCCATGGATTCATTTGCTGAAGAATTGAAATTGTAAGCAGATTGTTTTCATTAATTCTTGATTCTTGAATTATTTTTAAAAATTTTCTACTGTTAATATTTGTAGGGAATTTCCCATTCGTTTGGAGAATCCTCATGTTATAACAGAAAATCAGTTATGGGCTGGAGTTGTGCCAGCCGGTCCATCTGGTTATGCTTTTAACTCTTCTTATAGGAGTCGTGATTCATTGGAATACAAACAAGAGCTTGGCAATGCCATCGGTATGTAGTTCTTTGAATTATCCATCTTGTAAAACTTTTGAAAACTCAGATTTCTGAAGTTCAAATGTTCCTAGAGAACATCCGGTTCAAAAATATGTATAAAGACAACTTGAAGTCAATTTCCTTAACTAGGTCTCTAGCAATTAAATGTTATTGAAGATGGTCATTTGACAAAGTTCTTGTTTTCTGAAATTTATGCTCTAGTCAATTTTGCCCGAATTGTGCCCGATGGACTTCTCGTGTTTTTTCCATCTTACTACCTTTTGGACCAATGCATTGGTTGCTGGAAGTCAATGGTATGCTGTCTATCTTTTGGGATGAAAAAACTTCTATTTTGCCTTTTTTTTCGACATACTATGTTTATCATTGTTGCAGGGTCATACAAATTTATCAAATTCTAGTATATGGGAGAGAATCTGCAAATACAAGTTACCTGTTGTCGAACCTCGACAGTCCTCTCTTTTTCCATTGTCAATCGAAGTAAATACATCAAGTTCATATTATTTTGTTTCATCTTTGGCATTTAAACTTTATCTCAGATCTTTCAACTTCATTGTCTTTTGGACAGGACTATATGACCAAGCTAAAAGATAAATCAGCTTCTGGTGCTGTATTTTTTGCAGTGTGTCGTGGCAAGGTTTTTTTTTCTCCTCAACCAAACAAGATCTTCTTCTGATACAATTGCAGATGTTATGCCATTCATGTGGAATTTTGGTTTGATGACTTTTAACAGTAGTCCGGGAATTGAACTGACCTAATACAATTTGGAAAACTTGTTCAATAAAATATCATTAGGGGCAACTTTTTTGATGATCAGCCTTCAGTTAACCCAAACAATCATCGTAAAAGTTTAGATATGGATAGTCTGCAATGTGAAAAAATTATGGATGCTTTTGATGTGACTTTAATGTAGCTAACATGCCTGCAAAGTTTTCTATTAGGTCTAGCTAAATTGGAAAAGAAGTTTGCTCATTTACCGAAAAATTCATAAGATTATATGTTGTAAATTTCTAGCTACTTCGCTGCATTTTTATTCACACAGGAAGACTGGTGCATGATGCTTCCTTTGTTCTGCATTTCAATTGTCATCTGCTCCACATATTTCTAAAAGTTGTTGAATTGAATGCCTCAGTAAAGCTGCAAGATAATTCAATATTTTCACATTAATTGGCTATGTACATTTCATGTTATGATTCATGCTTGACCACTATCTGTTTAAGATATTAGGTGAGCGAAGGGCTGGATTTTGCTGACCATGCTGGTAGAGCTGTTGTCATCACGGGTATACCATTTGCAACGAGGACTGATCCCAAGGTTTGTCAGTTGCTTTTCTTCTGGAAATTTAATTCTCAGTGGCTAATTTTGGATGTGCAAAACAACACTCATTCTGAGATCTTGTTTCCTTTTCGATTCTTTTTTTTTTTTTTTTGAACTCTCTGCACTATGCTATCTACTGCTGAAGTATTGTATCTTAGATGGTAATCTTACTCTTTAACTTTCTGAATTTCTACAAGTGAAGCTTGTGATTGTCAATGTTATTTGATATTTGACTGTGTTGTTTAACACTGAACTGTAAATAACTGTTTGCCTTTCCTTTATATTAATGTTCCAGGGAGAAGTTTCTGGGACCGTATCACATAGAAATGGAATTCAACATATTTGAGGAAATCTTGTTGGGTGGATTTCTTATTGAACAATAAACAAACATGTTGGACCAATGGCACTGGAACCAAATAAAGAGAGGTGCTAACTAAAAAGAGTGAAAGGAACTAAGTTGATTCTTGATGCTTGATTTGTCAATATATGGTCAAGGAATGATTTCAGTTTATGAACCTCAAATTTCTCACCATGCTTGTTGCTAAAAGGTGCTTACCCTGGATAAAGTAGAGATATGGCTTTCCAGTTAAATTCTCTTTATTGCATCCTTCTTTTGAAAGTTTGGGTTTCTAGTGACGTACCACGTAATTTGTAGCATAGTTGAGCTTGTTTCATGTTTTGAATATTCTCTTTCTATCCGCCACTCCATTGGTTATTTGCACATTTATCATATTAAGAATTTCTTCTGTTTATACATTGAACATGGTTACGTTAAATGACACTGTACAGGTTCGTCTAAAACGTGAATTTTTGGATGAGCAAATCCAGTTGCAACGACGAGGACACAAGGTAGTTTGATATTGCTGGAGAAGTGATAAATTCTTTATAATGCAATTCTATTATCTTTTGTTATTTTAGATCTTATAATCTTTCTATAATGCTAAACTTAGAATTTACAGGCATTGACTGGAGAAGAATGGTACAGCCAACAAGCATCTCGAGCTGTAAATCAGGCGGTTGGTCGTGTCATACGTCATCGACATGATTATGGAGCAATTATTTTTTGTGATGAAAGGTTCTTATATCGTGAATTGAAACCTACCCAAAATTCTTAGTATAACTTAGAGTCCATATGAAATCAACTGTAATATAGTTATATTAATATGGAGAAGCCTTAAGCTATTGGATTGTTTAATAAAGTTTATAATTTATGGAATAGTTGTTTTATTTTCTTGGTCACGTTTGATGTTTTATTCTAATACTCTTTGTCTGCTGCCGTGAAACAGAGTTTGAGTATTATTTTTACCCACCTTTGTCCTGACTTTGAGATTATAGTCTGTCAGCTTGATGGGAAAATTAGATGGATTTATTGAAACTTATTGGAGATGTTACTTTGTAATTTGAATAGGGTCTAAATTTGAGACTGCCATAAACTTTGCAAAAAGTATACTGATACTTGTAAGCTTAAAAACAAAAATCCAGACCCAGGATCG
Organism: Mitragyna speciosa; assembly: GCA_024721245.1. Lineage (NCBI taxonomy): Eukaryota > Viridiplantae > Streptophyta > Magnoliopsida > Gentianales > Rubiaceae > Mitragyna > Mitragyna speciosa. The sequence goes on from CM045573.1 coordinate 18,078,724, forward strand.
TGAATGTTTATAGGAATCTAAAGCCAAAATGTTTCCCCAGGATAAAGAGTAAATGTAGTAATTTTATCTCTTTAAGCTTGGTCTGGATGGGCACTTATAACTGCTCTAGGTGAAAAAATGTGCCCGAGGGCTTTGAAGTCTGTCATTTTACTACCATGAAAAGACTTGATGGTTTCTGTTCTTTCACCCCTCTGTGTTTGTAAATGACGCAATGATTACAATATCTTTATGCTTTGAATTTAACACATGACTCAAATATATAGGTTTTTGAATTCAAATCGTCAATCCCAAATATCACTTTGGATGCAGCCTCATATCAAAGTTCGGTTTGCTTTCTTTGCAAATTTACCTCATTTGTTTGCATTTTTCTAATTTCCCCTTCTCTTTATTCTTATTTTCAAGTCACATATGCCTTTCTTGCAGTGTTACTCAAAATTTGGGGATGTAGTCTTCAAATTGACTCGTTTTTTCCGGGATGGAGCAATTTGTGGTCCTGTGAAGCTAGAATTGACCCGAAATGTAGATCAAGGTAAGGGTTCTTTGCATTGTATGTTGGATTGTTTTCATCTAAATACTTAAGCTGATAGAGTAGCATTATTCCTTTTTTTTTGGTGTTAGACTGGTTTTGATTTTGATTTTTTAATTTTTTTATAGCATAAACTTTTGAAAGGTGGATTTTTCTTTTGCAGGAAATGTGCAAAGCTCTGAGCCTTTGGACAAAGTTCTTTCTGACAAGCTTCTGGTACGTTTCAATAATTAATACTTATTTAAGATTCACGCCCATATTGAACTCTGATTTTGAGGTTTTTTTTTTTTTGGCAAGTCTCTCATTCCTCTCTTTCTTTCTATTCTCACGTATGCTAGACGACAACAGAAATGAGCTGCTCTGAGGTTTCAGTATCTTCAACAAAGAAACAAGGCAAGAGTTTTGGCCACCTAACTGAAGTAGTTCCGGCAAATCGCTCATCTTTGACATCACACAAGCTAAATTTGGCCCTAAAGAATTCAAGTAATGCAAATTTGTTAAACTACGGGAGGAAAATTATGCAATCGAGCTTTCATGACACCATTCATCTGAACAAAAATGTCCCCTCAGATGAAAAAACTAGTCAATGCATTGCACCTTGTTCTGTGAAGAAGCCTAGATTAATGATCACAGGACATGAACAAACCCAAAACTTTGAAAAGTCCGATGAGCCTTCCTCTGTCAGAGAAATCATTCATGCAGAAAGTTATTCAACTGGTTTATTGAAAAATGAGAAATTACAGCGGTTTGAGAATGGAAGGAAGCAAAATACTCAAGATAGCAAAAGGATGCTTGAATGTGAGGTGAAATCAGAGAACATGACTAGTGTGTCTATTGAGCAGAAATACAAGAAAATAAACCCTGCATCTACAACTCGTGATGATGAAGAGAGAAAAGGATCAGCTTTCTTAGTCCAGGTAAGTTACTTGAATCCAGTTTTCTTTTTCCCCTTTTCCCCCAGCTATAGCAAGAAGGTAGATTATTTTTAATGATTCCTTAGGTGTCTAAATCCACTAATAGGGCTGCAGTTGTCTCATGATGGTGTAGGAGCTTGGATTATGTAAAATTTTCTGTTTTAGTATCTGCAGAATGCATTCCTAAAGATGCATGTTGCAGTAAAAATTTCCAAGCAACTCCAATTAATTCAGTCTCTCTATAGGGACTAGTTTGTAGAACATAATCACCATTATGGCATTAAGGTCCCTCAAGTTGAGTTCTAGATGGTAGACCTTCTTCATCATCATCTTAGCTATTATTCATTTTCTTGGCCATTAATTCAGCTACTAAGAACACTGTACCTTACAGGTCCGAGAAAGGCTTACTGATGAAGAATACAACGAATTTGTCAGTTTTATGAAGGCACTGAAATCTAAAGCAATGAAAATTGATCAAGTTTTGCAATCCATTGCAAGGTTATTTTCTCTCCCAGATAGGCTCCCTCTTTTACACAGGTATGGTGGTTACAGAAACTTTGAAAGAACAGTGAATAGCATTTTCCAATTTTGTTTCCTTTTGATACAATCCTTAGTCTTTAGTTTGGCTCTTGATAAATTGGGTCCATCAGAATTTTGTGTACAATGAATTTCTTCACCTATAATAATCTTCTAATGTACCAAGATAATTCTGCTTTAATTTGCGTATGCTCTAACTTAATTTTGAGAATTTAATATTTTTCTCACCCTGTGTTGGTAACTGCATAAGTTCTTCCGACTTGAATTTGTCTCCAATTATGCATATTCTGGTTATATGCTTGCGCAACATCTATATTTGTAAGAATTGTTTCCTGCACGTATTCTATGTAATTCAGACTATAACATCAAGGATTCAAGATAGTAATCGTCTTGCTGCTTGTTTTACATGCTTCCAATAATTTTGACAATTTTCTTTCCTTGGAATTAACGATGACAGGATGTGTGTGTGTGTGTGTGTGTGAAATTGTTGGGTTCAAGTTAAGAAATTAGACCAAATTAATAGGATGAGTAGAGAGATGATCATGAGTTTTTCAATTACGTTTGTGCTAAATTATATTGCTGATAATAGAGTATTACATGTCTCATTTTGATCGTCTTCTAAATGTTTGACAGATTCAAAGATTACATTCCTGTGAAGTACCATTCTCTATATGAGCAGTATGTGCAGACTAATCAGAATGCGGCTGGTGTTTAAGGCAATAGACTCTTTTCTTGCATCCATGAACTTCTTTGTCAGCTGCGTACTACATATCATCATGAAACTTTATATAGAAGGTTTCTGGAGAAAGATATGTCCCATCAGATAGCCTGGCAAATTCTTCTGGTTGAATTTCCCATAATACGAAATGCGCTACTCGCTTTGCTGGCTAATTTCTTCTTTTGAGCCACAACTGGACCTGGACCGGTATACATCTACTTTAGGTTTCTTTTTTCTTCCCTTAAATTAGATAGTTTTTTCTATTTCAAGAGAGACTTTAAAGTTTACAAGATAAAAAAGAAAGGAGAAGAGGAGGGTTTAAGAGTTAAAACAAAATTTTCATAATTATCCGACTAATAGTTAAAGAGTTAGGGAAAGAAACAAGGATCGTACCAAATATTACTACTTTTCTTGTACTACCAACATACGTGGAACAACCCGCAGAATGCAGACAAACCCGCCATAGACACCCGCAAAGTCGAATTTTAATTGTAAAAAACAAACGTTTTAATCATAAAGAAATTGTTTTTCCATTCTGAAAGTCCGAGTTGCAGTAGGAATGGAAAATTGCATCTGAAAACTCAGGTGGAGAAATATTCAAATGTTTAACATAAATACTACTAATTAACGAAACAATTTTTAAGCAGGTAAATTTGTCGTTAATTCTTTACTGAAATCTAGATTAAGGTCATCTTATTATGTTTCATCTCTTCGATTGATTAATTTTTCATCCTGCTGGTTCTATCGCTATTGGATCCAACACATCTTCGCATTGCAGGAACTCTGCTTGAATTTTCTCGTAAAACTACGACGAGGTCCACAAATGCTCGAAGGATGAACCCGTATGACTTCTTATCATTCAAGTTCAAGTAACAAAACAAGAGCTCTTCCATAAATTCCCAGTCAATTTTCCCATTATGATGCAATCTTGCTCCCATCAGTCCATGCATGGATTTCTTAAATTCATCATAAGGATTGAGAGAATATTTTAGAACCGTGATAAAATCATCAGGGCTGAGCACTTTGTTTGCATTGTCACCATCGTCATCATCATTATCATCATCACTTGTTCTTATTGTTGAATCAACGATTCTAGCATGATGGGCTGAAGTTGTGGTGGTGCCAGTGGTGGTAGAGCTTGAGCCTGCTTCCTCGAACGTGCTAGTTGTCAAGCTCGTCCGAGCATCCTCTGTTAGCGAACTCGCTGACTGAACCCGGGCTACAATGAAATTGGGAGAACCACAATGATTAATCCCTGGTGGATCAGTGAACCTGGGCGACTCAAACACTAGCCCAATGGGTTTTTCTTCATTTTTTCCATCATGGCTTTTCTTGATCTCCACACTATCTTCTTCATCTTCTTCCTTCTGGTACAAGGACTTGAAATTCTCAAGGAGAAAACGATCTATATCCGATAGTGTGGCTGCATCATCGCGAGTGTCTTGTCTTGTTTCACTTTCGTTGTTGCTATCAAAGGCAAAAGATGGTGTCTTGGGGTGCTTGCATCCGCGTAAAATCCAACTAGTAGATGAAGAGAGAGATCTTGATGGAGATGGGGATTGAACTTGTGGGGTGGGTGGTTTCTTCATCTTTGAGAGGTATTCTTGAAGAGATTTTTGAAGTTGGTTCGGCATTCTCTGCTAGTAATTTGCTTGCGGTCTAATTACTGAAATTTAATAGGACTTCTGTAAATGAATATTTGGAAGCGGATGTGTCTTTATACTTGGATTTGGATAAAGCAAACCAAACTTGGGGTGTAACGTAAAATTAAAATTGAGGTTCAACGGTTTCTTTGGTATGTTACTCCAACATTAATACACGGATAGCTGAATTGAATGAGGGAATTTGCTACAAGAAAGAGGTATTAGATCTTCATTTTTGTTTTTATGTTTGGGAAATGAAGTATTAGATTTTTTTTTTTTTTTACAATTTCTTTTCATCGATCGAGTAAATTTTTATTAGAAACAAGCAATTATTTAACACGGATATCACCAAACTTGAATTAACTAAGAAAATCTATCAATTAAGAACATATAAAAAATCCTATATTGCTAATAGACAAGTCCATTGCTCCTTCCTACACTTACTACTATCATTTTAACAAAAAATGCTTGTAACACAAATAACTGGCTGTTATTTATCAATTGTCAACTAAAAAAAGGGGGGAAAAGAAGAAGTGATTACGTGGGAGAATACTATGTGAACAACATTAGAAACGATGTCGTGGAGGGAGAAAGAAGAGAAATCCATTGTTGGTAAAGGAGTGTTGACCGTTAACAGTTGGAACAACAACCTCCATTTTCCCTCTGTGAACCTGAAAGGGCCATAGAGATCCATCCATCCAGTGATCCCACAAGAAACATAGAGATGGATAGGGAAGAAAGGAGGAGGAGGATAGTGGAGAGGGGCTCAGATAGACTCGCACTGATCACCGGTAGCATTCAAAGCCTGGATTCACCGTTAACACCATCTTCCAAGTCTCGTAACTATTCACATACAAGAACCCAATCCGCCCCAGCTGGTGTCCATACCAATAATGATCCCTCTTTTTCTCAAGATCCAGGGCATTATCAATCTCCACTGCAACCGCATTTGAATAATGGTACATTTTAACATTCTTTTCATATGTGTGCCCTTTGTAGTTTCCAGCCATATAATTCAATTATATGAATTTCATGCACGTAGAAGTATTCCTATAATATACCATGTTGTGAATTTTATATTATTATGTGCAAAATCAGTTTTTTTTTTTTTTTTAATTTTTGCCATTCCTTTTGGGGATTGTTGGACATCCTATTATCAAGTAATACATTGAGAGTAAAGGTTGGTTCGAGTGGTAAAGTTAACTTTCATGGAAAAATGTTAGGATTCGATTCTCAGCGCTTCGTAGCAAGATCCATCTCTTTTCCTCTCAGGATAATAAGATGAATACTTCTGATTTCTTGAATCCCTGACCTATATGCGTCTTGGATGACCGTTGATTAGCTAATTGTTGTCCGTTTTTCACAACAACTACTAACTGTACCCTTAATACCGCAATGGTTCCTAATCTATAAGTTCAAACTAAATCGATACAAGAGCCCCACTCTTATAATTCCCCGTCCAAGAGTATTCAATTGATTATCACAAATTTTGTTCCCTGTGAAAAAAAATTGATCCATTTTTTTTTGGATTTCCTTGAGAAATATTAGTTATACATTTGACTGCAAAACATTCTACTCGTCCATGGTTGCTTAGCAGTAATCTTCTGGATTTTGTCTCATAGGTGAAGCTGAATTAATTGATTTATCTTTGAAATACGACCTCAGCTATGGAGCTTCTAGCGAAGTTGCGTTTCAGAACAAAACCAAAGCAGCTCACTTTCTGAAAGAGCAGATAAACGCGGAAGGAAAGCAAGATTCAGCAGCTGCATTTAATAATGAAGCACAATTCTCAGCTGTTGATACAAGAGTCACTAAAGCGTCAGATGATCCTGCAGAGATGTTCGTGAAATCATCAGGCGTTGGAACTCTTCTCAATTATTTCACTCCCAAAGAAATAAATTCCTGCATCGTATCTTCAGAGGAAACCAGAGTATTCTGTTCCATCATGGTAGCTCTGCTCGTAGTCGTTGCTTATGCTAATCTTCCTCGCCACATTGTAAAATCAAAGAGCCTAATCGCCTCAAGACCCCTTTATGTGCTTCTGCTAACTGATGTGATGATAGTGATCCTGCGAATATCGTCTGCAAAGCAGAGAGGCTCTAGAGAAATGGAGGTGAAAAAGAAAGAAGAAAAAATTTCAGAGAATGATGGAAGTAATATTCACTGGGATGAAGCCATTAAGGTAATGGAATGGGGTCTGGTGCTGTATCAGATTGTCCGTGCTATTTTCATAGATTGCAGTTTCTACATAGTCATCATCATTTGCGGCTTTTCTTTCATGTAAACTGGAGCAATTCTGGATGCTGGTTCCTTTCCTTTACTTTTCTCTTAACCACCACTAGTCATTATGATCAATTCATTGTCTTCCTTATTCGCGTATCTTTTGAAAAAGTATCAGCCTTTCCTATTTTTATTTTAGTAGGTAGCCATGGACGTAGGCTTACTTTTTTGCCTTCCTTATTTCATAGCTGTATTATCGTGTGTTGAAGACAGTAATTTGATGTAAACATTATTTTAATCAACCAAAAATCAGATCTGTCAACAGTTAATCAAATTGATAATAAAGCTCCCATTTTGTACTCTAAATATACAAAGAATATTATGTCAATTTCTATCACTGCAAGGTCTATCAGGCATTAAGTCAGAGTGCACGCTTTGTTTTTTAAGTTTGTATTTTATTTTTGAAAGAGAAAGGTCCAAATACAAGGTGGTGAAATGAATTCCATAACTGTGGTAGGTAGGTAATGGTTTGCTCATGGTTCAGAAATCAGATTCATGGCCGTGACTTTGCCTACCTTAATAATTTAGCTACTAAATTGGAAAAGGGGGACGAGTTTGTTGGTGAGTATCCATTTTCTATTGAATGCATTTTGGGACCAACTTAGGAATTGGGACATTGTAAGTCTAAAGAACAAGCTAAAATATGCATGTCATATTAACTTCTCTTTGTACATTGGTTGTCAAACTGTACTCTATTCTCTTTTCCTCCATTTTTCTCATAAACAAAAAAGTGAGAGAACTAAAGCAATCCATAACTTGGTTTAAAGGACATCAGACTTTTGTCATCGTAGACTTATGTTTAAAATTTACAGTGTCTTCAAAGAGTTTGGATTAAATATGTGCTTTCCTTTATCTGTTGTAAAAATGTGGCTGTCTCCAAGGAGTTATGGAAGAGCTTACAGTTTTGAAATTGAAACCCGCAAGGCATCATATACAATAAGAAAAGTAGTTAGATAAATTATTTGCTTCGTTTGGTCGTTATTCTGATGTTGGCAGAATCCACTCAAGAAACAGTACAAGTTCTGTGCCAAAAAGGTGAAGAGACTCATTTATTGGCTTCAACATTAATAGATTTTTTTAAGGATTGTTTTCTTTTGACTAGGAGAAGAGTAAATAACTATCCAACACTAATGCTTGAATGCTCTAGAAGTAACTTTTGCTTCGTCTCTGAAGTATTCTGAATATCTATGTCATCCAGCTTGCGATATGGTTAATTATGCTCATCCAGTACATTATACACATGTAGATTTACACCTCCCTTCCCCCAACCCCCCACAATGATCTTGATTAGCAAGAGCGTTAGTTGTCCAAATAGGTAAGAAGGCTCCTACTTTGGTTATGGTCATCTACTCTAATTTCATACATGTCCATGCGTGAATCAGACATAGAAGAAAAAAAATAATCTGGTCTGCCTTCAAGAACGATTATCTGGAGAAAATAGTTTGGCCAGAGGGGACACTAGCTTGACATTTGGAAATAGGATCAGCTGAATTTTCTCGATCCGTTTATGGTGGCCAAAATACAGCAAGTGGCGGTGTCCTTGACTTGTTATATCACGCCCATGCAATGAGTTTATTGTATTTGTCTTGTGAATGAGTTGACATGCTGTCATGGAGCAACTTTCGGCTTAACCAATCTCTCTCTACAAGGTTTTTAGAAAGTGCTTTTTATATCTCAAATTTTGTATTGAATTTCAATTCTTCCTGTACAAGCAGAGTCCAAAGGTTCGCTGTATAGAGCTAATTCTCAATTTGAAGACGTTAATTCCCTAAGAGACTTTGAACTTTCAGCTAAAGCAAGAGTTGGTACCAAAATTGCAGTCATGATGCATCACATTATCATTTTGGTAATTATTTATACAAAGTAGGTGACTGGTTGACAAAAGGAAACACAGTTGTAGTTTGTTGGGATAATCAATAAGAAAATAGAAACAATTCAGTCTTGAATCCCGACTGATTTGTGTAAACAAAAAATACTAAAACAACCGTCGAACCAAACAAACAAACAGTAAAGCAGTTCAAAACCATAAAAGCGATGGTTATCAATTTTACTTTCCATGAGATATGGTTATATCAGCTTACAGAACCCAGAAATAAAGAAGTTATTTCTAGAAGATAGTAAGTGTTCGAATGATAGTTCTTAACATATATAATATATGCTTGGATGCAGTTGGGGCAATCAGATAGATGCTGATTATTGGACCACTTCTTGCTTAATGTCTGACCAAGCATCAGCAATCACATACTAATGTGCATTGTCCATGGTCAAAATAACCACCAGCCATCATTCCATCTTGTATTCGCATCCTACCTCGTTTATAATTCGACCTACTACCCTATAAACAACACTATATATAGTATATAATTGCTTCACTCAAAGTCCAATACCAGCACAAAAAAATAGGCCAATTTTCTGTTCGAATCACCTAACATTTTGAATAAATTATGCGCATGCGGTTATATCAACCTATAATGACAGAAAGTTTCGTGATTGTTAACTAGTATGCTTGCTATGATATGTTAACTTGCTCTCGGTACTTTTTAAGTATGTATCAAGAAATGAGTGAAAAAAAAAAGTATGTATCAAGAACATAACAAGAAACTAATTAGATTCCTTTTGCCGTTAACGGGTTGCTTGAACTTCAATCTCGAAAAGTCAACACAACGAAGATGGACATGAAAGAGATAACATGGGAAGGCATCTCATCACAGCTATCAAGAAAACAATAAATGATTGAAATAGAAATGGCATCTTTCCTAGTCTCCTCGTAATTTGGAGCCAGCACATGTAATTTGTGAAACAAGCAAGGATTGATATTGGCCTTCAAACTTGATTCATGTTCATCCAAATGAAACAATGCATATTGATTACTATATTCAATATATTTTGTCCTTTGACATTGCATTGAAATTTAAGATTTTACGTGCCTACATTTACTAGCTGCACAAGTCACTTGCTAGCCTCGTATTCCCTTGATTGTTATTCAATTAAAATCGTCATTCAATTATCCATGTTCGAGAGCCAGGGGGTGAGAAGAAGAGGAAGGCGAAGACGAAGGAATTCAAACAACTAGAGAGAGATTGAACCTCCATTATCAACCTGAAATAGACATTACGAAACAAAAATGGAGTCCAATGGTACAAAATCATCAAAGTAGACAACTCTTTAATATCCTCCATTCTCTTGAAACTTTTATTAAACAACTAATACATCTTTGTCGAAGATCCTCGATGGAACAGCAAAACGAGCGGAAAATGATCGAGAGAGGTCGTCAGGATCAGCACAAATCAAGCCCTGATCAAAGTTCTGAGAATAAGTATAAGGATCATAAGTGAACCTCATTGAACTTGAACAATGGAACATTCTTTTCTTCTCCTTCTTTATCTTCCTCCACAACTGTCTCCAAATCGGTGCTTTTGATCTGCTGCTTGCTGGAATTGTGTGTGATACGAAGCGATCATAACCTCTGCTGGAGTAACTTCTGCTCCAACAGCAGCACGTATCACCGTTGTGTGAGTTGCACCGTGTTCCCATGTCCATGTTTGTTGAAAAGACCAGGGATGAATCGTCTCCTCACTGGGCCTCTGGGATTTCTGGCTGGGTTGCTTAGGCAAAATGTATAAATGGAATGGAGTGAGTTATTTATATAATTGATGAAATGACGCATCATATCTTATCCTCTTCAGCCATCTTCTTAATTGTTGTATGCATAAATAAAAAACAATACTTTGTAGTATAATTGTAAAATGATATACGACACATTACAAGTTATAAAGTGGACTTGATATTTTAACAAGTCTCCGAACAAAGTTTTGGAGTAGAAGAACACTTAACAAAATTTGAAGGGATTTTTAATATTTATCTGAATGCCAAATGAATTTCACTTTTGTTTCTTTGACATTTCACATTGAATACCTCTTTTAGGGGACATTATCGTATTCAATACTTGCTTTATGTAAGTATAGGGTAGACGTATAGGTAATAGTATGACCCGGTCCAACTAAGAAGGGAGAATGGTGCATGTGACATGTTCAGGGTTAACTTATTTGATTCGGTGGATACATTAAGATGTTTACCTTACAGAACGGTCAGGTGACTTCATGTTCACGGATCCACTTATCATGCAAAGTCATGCAATCAAACTGAGAGAGAATGATGTACGGTTATTTTTATTAGCATTTTCCTTCAGTAAACTACTCTTGAACCATTTTTTTGCCTCTAATGTCCACAGTCCTCCTTAGTCATCTATAACAACACTAATCGTGAACCATTTTTTCCTCCAGAACAAAATGTGTTACCCAGGAGTTTATTCAACTGATCTTTTCGATTCTGAAAGTCGTTCGAGACAGTCCAAGGAACTAATTTACTCCTGTGGGAACGGCAGGAGCAAAGATGATGGAGAGGCACCATACAACTGAGATGCTCGAATAAGGAGGGGGCAAGGGGCAGAGTGATAAAACAATGTGTATGTATATTCACAAATAAGCCACCCAATACCGTAGATTGTGTAATTTCTGCATCTACCAATATTACCTCCTCAACAAACGAAAATCATCCAGAAATTCCATGAGAAATCTAAGCAGGAAATCCCAAAACCCCCTAACATCCCCCCCCCCCCCCCCCCAACCCCAACCCAAAAAAAACCAAAAAAACAAAAAAACCCACAATAATGTAAAATCAGTTCCGGAATAATCCAGGGATCAGAATTATCGGCCAACAATAAAATGTTGTATGATGTTCTAATTCACAAGAAGCAGAATTGAAAAACCTTGAGGTAGGGAGAAATCATGAAACAATGAGGTGATTTCTAATAGAATATAACGTAATTTACACATAATAACTGTAACATCCTCCTCTGTTAATTTGTTCCTTGGCTGGAGGCTGTGCAGATCACATTCTAGTGGTGATAATGTACTCGCATTAAGGTCAACACAGCAATCAATGAAAACAGAGCACGCAAATCCAATCTCACTCATCATAAACCTCTATCCTATGTACACGAAGGATAGGAGTTGACAAAGCCAAACTGCTTGCCTGCTGCTGCATGATATCTGGTGTCCAAATTTAATCACTGCCCAGAAAGTACAAGAGTTAGTATTCATTCAATCCAAGAAAGGAACGTTTAGTAAATTTACAAATTATTCATTCATAATTCTGCTAATAATTATCTAGTTCATGAGATCACAGTAGCTTCTTATGCCATTCTGCAAAAATTCATGGTTATCAAAGTAGTTATCTGTTTCTTTAACAGTAACTATTATGAAGAAACAAATTGCAATAAGGCAACGAACAAAGACTGAATACTCTTTACCTCAGGGTAACAATTTTGCTGCTCAATTGTCTGATTGTGGATATTTACATTAATTTCACATGACACTTTCGCCTGCAAAAAAAAGTGCATAAAAAAAATCAGCCTATCAAATTTAGGAACAATCCATTCAATGGCGTAAAAATAATACCTTGATAGGAATCTCAAAGAAGCCCAAGCCGAGCTGGCCACCGATTTTTGTATCCGTATCGAAAGTGATTTGCCCCTTAGCCAAGTCCTCAATCAACGGAACCACATCCGATAAAACTTCCACGCCATCAAGTTGAAGCGTTGCGTTAACATACGACGACGCTCTGGCTTTAACGTGGCCGTGATCCGATGTGACGTACCCCAGCTGCTTTCCCCTGTACCCCATCGCAACAATTAGGGATTTGTAGTCAATCGAGAAGAAATCTCTGTTCCGAATCTTAATAGTGAGGTCTAGGGTTAAGTCGAGGGAGATTTTGGGGAATGTGTGGGCGCGGAAGTGGACGAGGCGGAGACGGACGATGGAGACCTGGGGGTCGGATGGCCAGAGGAGGAAAATGGCGAGACCGAGGAGGAGGAGAGCGACGAGGCAGATTAAGCGACGTCGCCAGATGCCGCCGGATGAGGGGTGGGGGTAGTAACGGGGTAAGATAATGATGTATTGAGGTGGTTGTTGGGGTTGAAGGTGGGGCTCCGGCGGGAGGGGCTGATAGTAGGGTTGGGGGGAAGAAGGAGGGGCGTCGGAGGGATTTGAAGAGGTCATTATTCTGGTGGTTGGGGGTTTTTTTTGGGGTTGCGTGTGGGAGAGCGGACGACGGAGGAGGAGGAGGAGGAGGAGGAAGCGTCACCAGGTATACCGGAAGAAGGGTTAAAGGGAGGAGGAAAGTCAGGTTGGGGTTGGACCATGGGGTAGAAGTAATTAACTTGGAGTGGGATTTACTTTTGTTAAGGACTAATGCTTTTTGGTTTGCGGGGTATATTATGATGTTTAATCATTTGTATCTTTACTTTCAAAAAAACAAAAAAAAAAAACAATTATTTGTATCTTTTTTTTTTTTTTTTTTAACTTAGGTTGAGGATATTTTACTATAGCATGGATGCTGGAACCAAGTAAATAACATAACTAAAAATTGCTTCTGTTTCAACGTACAAACAAAAAGTATTTTTATTTTGCAAACAAAAATTTGAAGAATTGATCATGTTGGGATGAACACTCGGAGGTAAGCCTTGATTTCTTCACATATATTTTACGTTCATATTTCACAAAACGTACTTCAAAATTGCTAGTAATTGTTTGAGAACTGTAAAAATAGTATACTTGGACTATTACGATGTTAACCATTAAATTTGATGTTGGATTATAAAGCCAAGCCACAGGCAGCAATGGTGTAAGAGGAGACTAAACAAGAAACTAATCAATTCACTGAGATAACAGGTTAGTAACGCCTGTATTTTCTATTCAATTCTGGAGAACACTCCGAAATTAGAAATGACTGTAAAAACTGAACTGAGCACGAATTTAATTAAATCAATCCACTGATACATATATATCTAACAGTCAGTCAAAGTAGTTAAACGAGGAAAAGAAATCAAACCTACCATTCTCGATTCTATCTTCATTCTCTCTCTTGTTGCAGTTTACTTTTTGTAATGGAGTATTTCCTGAGTTACTCTTTATCAGTCAACTATCAAACAACTACAAGAATACGTAGTATTTACTGCCTCATTTCTCGGTAGCAACTTTTCCATTGAAAAAGAAAGATCAAATCTATAATGGCAAGGCCTGGCAACAAGATTATCCATGCCAAGATGGTTCGTGTTTTGTTCTTAAGAGTGTTTTTTATCTCTAAGGCTTGTTTGTTCATATCTTTTTCGCTAATCCAAATCCATTTCTCTAATTTCTGTTTGGGTATTTATGTGGGTTCTGGTAGTTTATTGACTGCTAAACAGCTAAAGCCCCACGATTTGGTAAAAGTTTATCCAACTTAAGCTAGTATAATTAAAGGCAATCCTGAGATTAGATTTTCGGTGATCCCGAAATTAGATTTAAGCTAGTGCTTTTAATATTGTGTTCATTTAACTCCCAGGTACTAGTTGGGGACATGGGAACTGGAAAAACCAGCTTGGTGCTAAGATTTGTGAAAGGTCAATTTTTTCAGCACCAGGTATGTTCATTGTTTTTGATGGTGATGGTTGTATGTTTCTTGTGTAGTAATTGCAGTCAAGGAATCTTGACATGATTTTTCTTGACAGGAACCTACAATTGGTGCTGCTTTCTTTACTCAAATATTGTCTTTGCCTGAAGCCACTTTGAAATTTGATATATGGGATACTGCTGGGCAGGAAAGATACCATAGCTTGGCTCCAATGTACTACCGCGGTGCTGCAGCAGCCGTTGTTGTCTATGACATCACAAGCATGGTAACTATGTGGCCAGTATACAGCTTTGCTAATAGTTCAAACTTTCATAACACTACATAATTTAGACTGTTAAACTGGTGGGATGAACATTGCATTGAAGTGATTGGAAATGTTTCTGGACAACAATGTGTAAATCTAAGACTAATACCTAAGCAACAAATCTATTTGTAACAGATCTAATACAAATGACTACAAATGCCTAAATCACTACAAATGATTACAAAAGTTTGACCATAGTAACAGAGCTGTACTCTTAAAGCCACTTCAATGCAAATGCTACTGAAATTATGGTATGATGTCTGGTACATCGTTGGATGTTGCTTTGCCAAATACATCCATTTATGGTGAATAGGATATAAACTTAAAGCTGACCCAATTTTGTCTCTAATTAAAGCTCCAACTGGGTCCAATTTGCCAAATTTTATTGGATCTTCAATAAGGAATGTTCTGTATAAAATGGGAATTGAGCATATAATTTGGAATTAGTAGATAGCACGCAGATGAGTTTCATCTGCCAAATCTGCTGCTTCATGTAAGCATGAAAAATTAACTTAGGATCAGACTCTCCCAAGTGCCGTGGCTGTCTATGTAGATTGTACCATCTGGTTAATATAATCTGCTACTTCTTTAACTCCTTAAATTAGAAACACCGGTGGTTGCTTGAAACAAAACTTTTCGCTTTTCTTCTTTGAAATGCTCAAAAACAATGGCACAAAGTTGTCTTTCCATGTTTTGATCTATATACTTTGCTTTTTGATAATTCCATAACTTTGAATGTTCTGTCTTCAGGATACATTTTTACGTGCAAAAAAGTGGGTCGCAGAATTAAAAAGACAAGGTGACACATATAATTGTCCTCTATCATTTCTTATAGCCAAACTGGATCTCAATTTGTTTTCCTGTTGTCATTTTTCTAATCACGATATGTAATCCCATTTACCACTATTATCAAACGTGCGTTCTTCTCTAAAAGCATTCAGAACCCCACTCATTTCAAAGCTGTGTTGGCATAGTTATTGGAGTCACTATCTCATTCTTCTTGCCTATCCTTCAGTTTCAACAATTCATATATGACCGCTGGCTGGTTAAGTATCGTGAATGTTTGTGCATGATGTCATGCATTTGTACAGTAAAAATGAAAGATCATAATTGCTAGTTGAGCTATAAGCTTGGTCCAGCGATGTCCAAGATTAACTTCTATATAGCATCTCTTCGCCAGCCAAGTTCTATTTAACCTTTTCGATGATCTTTCTTAATATATATTATTTTCACATCTTAATTAAAGCTTGCTGCTAAAAAAAGTGATCTGATGGTTTGTTTACTGCTATTTCTTCCATGCATTTTTCAGGCAATCAAAATCTGGTGATGGCTTTGGTGGCAAATAAACAAGATTTGGAACCCAGTAGGGAGGTCAGCATGGAGGTACTGATGATTCTTTTCTTCAATGCCAATAGTTGCTTGAAGATTTTTTTGTTCCTTAGAGCCGTTTGTTCAAAAGCAGCAACTTGAAATGAATTTGGTCATAACAGGCAATAAACTTTCAAATTTTGTTACTTGATGGAACACGAACAGTGCTTGATACGCAATGATTCTCTGTGTATTGTTATCTCAAGTGTAAGAGCTTGTGAATCATTTTCAAACTTCTCAGGAAGCCGAGCAATTCTCAGAAGAAAATGGGATGTTCTTCACAGAAACATCCGCAAAAACTGCGCTCAATATTAACGAGCTCTTCTATGAAATGGGTGAGTTATTGTATCCGCAAAAAGCTTAGCCTGTCATAACCAATTGCCATTTTCGTTTACTTATTATCATAATTCTCCTTTAGGCTGTGCTATCTAATCATCCTAAATCTTCTCCCTAGCAAATAGTGGAGAATATTGAACGAACCACATCAATGCCTGGCTTTTGAACTTTTTTGCAGCTTATTAGTGAATGACTGAACTTTATCTTTTGGCCATTTGCAGCAAAACGATTGGCAAAAGCTACCCCTTTGCAACCACCTGGAATACGTCTGCACGACAACACACAGAGTAATAGAGCATTTTTTTGTTGCTCCGGGTAACATTTATTTTGTTCCTTCTGTCATGAAAAGCAATCAGTTAAACCCCTGGCTTCAATGTGGAAAATTGTAAATCAATATATGGAAGAGTTATGTAACAAATCAGAATTGTTGACTGTTAAAGGTGAAAAGCTTTCCTTTTGATGCATTTAATTTTTTTGTTTTAGTGTAGATGAAATGCGAAGAGCCAATACACTGATCCTTTGTTATTGCTTGACCAAGAAAGGGCAATAAGAAGAAGAGGATTGTCGTAGAAATAATAATGAGCTACTAATTAACAACTCATTTGGAAGGGGAAAATGGAAAGAATATAAAAGAGCTGAATGGGAAGCATTTCATGTTCTTCTCAGTTAGGAGTCCATGATGGAAGAAAAGAGAGTTGCGGAAACTTGGATGGATGGTGAGGCCACAATTTTATCTGAGATATAGAAAGAAATCAGAGTTGGAGAGAAATCCAAGCCTAAAGAACTTGTTACATGTCAAATTTACCAACACTAAAGCGTCACTTTCTGTGCCGAACTCCCAAACTAGGCCTCACCCAAAACAGAGTAAAACAACGAGACCCAGACAAACATGGAAAGTAAAAAATGGTTCAAAAGAACTGAATTATTACACTTTCATTTTGACAACGAATATGTAACTTCAAAATCTCATTGATCTTGTATGCAATCAAGAGCTTTGAAAGTGGAATTCCAACAATAGTATTACATACAGAAAATACAAAGAACTAATGATCTCTTTTCAAGTCTAAAATGAAAATCACTCATGAGAGCTTCATAAAGGGCACAGACTGCATTTCATCATTCACTCTCATTTCTGTTCTGCTGTTGTGAGATGGACCTCAGGTTCCTGTACATATCTGAACAAGCAAGAGAAAAATCTGACATTGCCCGGAAAAGCTCAGGCATACGGCTTTTCAAACTCGTCAAAGACTTCTGCCTGACCTGAATGCACTGCTTTTGGTATTCTTTTTCTTCCTCTTCCAATCTCTTCTTAATTACTTCTACCTGAAACTTCCGTTCGTCAATAAGATCGTTCTCATGTGCCCTATCTGGATCCAATTCATCGGGAGGTGTTCTCTGCTGCATATATTTATTATACCAATCCTCATATTGGCGGGTTTTCTTGGTGAGCTCCCTCCGAGTATCCTCACATTTGTCTCTCAATTTCATCTCCTCTATTTGATGCTGGACAATACCTTGTACAACAGCAGCAAAATTACTAATAGCAGTTCTTGCAAGCTCATCTGGAACCTTCTCCAGATAATCATGCCAAGCATGTAGGAGCACACAAATTGTGGGATTCGCAGGTCTTTGTGGGGATGAGACCTTCTCCTTGAGATTTGTATCTATAGGAATAAGGTTCAGCCTCAACCAACTATTCAATGCTTTAATATAGTCCTTTTGGTTCTTGATGAGTTTTTCAAACTGTGTATGCCAGTCCGTAACAACATGCCAAAGCTGGCACGTACGTTCATGATGGTGCTCACTTGTTTCTTTAGGAGATTGGGATATGTGCAGAAACCTTAGAGCTTGTACAATTTTGGACTGACTTTCATGGTGTTCTCTCATGCTTTCCCACATTGTAGCCATTCTGTAATTTACAGTAATCAGGTGAACAACTGCATATAAATAGAGAAAGCAAGGACGAGAAATGACTGTAGGATACCATGTACAATGTGCAATAAAAGAATGAATAGGTCAGGTTTCAAAAGATTTTGAGGTTCCCTGAACAATGCCTTATAAATGACGTCCAAGATTTACTTCAAGTACACTAACAAATTAGATCTTGCATTGTCACATATGGCAATCCATTGTTTCTGACCTGCGGAGTGAAATGGTTATATTCACTTGCAAATCATTTGGGTTAACTATCCCAAAAGCAAAATTCTAACATGATTGTGTAAAAAATGGGGTCTACTGATGTATATCGGCAAGAATACTTTGTATAAAGCTGAGAGTGCTGATCTTTCCTATTCCCTGTTCCCACATCCCCCTCTTTCCTCACTCAATGATTCTCTTACCACATGGTACTTTATATGCAATCATTGCTAGCTTATTTTGATGAGACAAAAATTCCCAAAAAAGAAAGGTACCAGCCAACAATTGCAATGCATGTACACACACACATTATCTGTATTAGAACTTACTCATCAACGAGTGCAACAAGTTTTGGATACAGCTGCTCATCACGCAAACGATTTATTTCTGAGACAGTTGAATCCATGGATTGCATGTCAACAATGTATCTTGTATGCAAATGACTTACAGCTGCTTTCATTCTCTCTAATGCTTCTGTGTTTGAGCCACGTTTCTTTAGTTTAGTCAATGAAGCAACCTTTCTTTGATATTCTAGTTTCATTTGTTCGCCTGCCTGTTGAATATCATGGGTTCATCAACAAATCCTTAAAAGCAAATTGTATAATAATTGTACTATTACCTTATACTATTGCAATAAATGGCTGAAACATTTGTCCAGCATATACAATTATCACAGAAAAATGAATCAAGCAGATATCACCTAAAAATTTTGGACAGAGAGAACATGTACAGATAAAAATAAGCAGGAGCAGTGTAAGAAAGACAGCTTATCACATCAAATCTTAGTAACTCATTGCATAAGCACATGTAATAAATGAATGACAAAGAAAGAAGGAGAAACAAAACGCAAAAAGATCAAAAAAAACTTCACATACTTTTACTTCATCATACAGCTTTTTCTCCCATGCAAGCATCTTGTCCAAAACTGTTGCATGAGTTTCATGCTCTTCTGAATCGGAGTCATCCTTAAACTCTTCCACATTTGGCAAACCTCTGAAGGATCTATTCCACGTAATCACACGCATGACTCGGGCAGAATGATCAATATGTCCTACAAAACAATCATCGCAATGGTTATCTTACAATCTCCTGCCCTAATTATTCTACAAATTAACTGTTGCAATATCAATTTCAGGTCTAAACACAGGGATACAAATGACTATGGCCGATTATGCAACTAAATTATTTTGGCAGGGACCTTATAATCGTTCTAAAATAGAGACATACCTATCAAAATCGAATCTTTGACAACAATTATAAAATTCACAACACAACCAGAACACTACCCATAAAAAAATTGAATCTTTGAAATTTTCCATTAAAAATAGACAAAAACTACAAAATATACCTCTGTTATCCGCAAAATTCGAGTGATAATGCAACCGAGCTGCCTCAAGCATCTTGGATACCTCATGAGCACTCTCGGAAGCCTTGAGAAAACAATCATCCAAATCACTAAATATCTTCACCAAGTTCACACTTGGGTCGCCTTTCCTTTTACCATCAGCTGGAACCACCTGTTTACCTCTCTTGACCACCTTCGGAGGAGCCACCACCTGAGGTGGCTGAGGTGGAAGCTCTGGCGCCTTTTCCACCACCTCATCCGACTCTGCCTTCCCACCACCACTCCTCCCACCTCCACCACTACCGCCGTCTCCGCCATCAATGCCACCTTCAGCAACAATTTCACTTCTTTTATCCCTTTCTTCGAGCACCTTCCGCTCGAATTCCTCCCTCTCCGCTCTCCCCTCATCCACCTCCGCTAAAGTCGACCCGGGAACATTCTCCATAGGAGGAAAAAAGAAATCCCACGACATCCCTCTGTTATCCGGCGGAGGCGGCGGGGGAGGGGTCCGATTACTCTGCGTTGACGGCGGCGGCGCCACCGGTGGAGGCGGTTTTCGCAATTCCTCATCATCAACAATCTCACTACTACGCCCAATTCCACTCCTACTTTTAGTACTCCGATGCTTCAGCCCGCCATTATTACTCTCAGTTTCCATCTCATCCTCATTCTCCTCCTCCATAATCGGGTCGGAATACTTCAAATCGGGTTTAGGAGACATCTCGGGCATGGAGGCAGCTCGCTGGATAGGTGGAGGGGCAAAGGGAGGAAGGGGAGGGGGAGGAAGGGGAAAAGAATCGACAGGGGGCTGAGGGTGGGAGGGAGGGACGGAGGAGGAAGGAGAAGAGGAGGGGTGTTCGACTTCGCCGTGTGCATAATCGCTGAGGGCAGCTCCGGTGTTTTTTAAGGCCATGGCATACGCCGAGTGGGCCGCGGCAAAAGCATTTCTGAAGGAGACAGCTTCTTTCATGTATAGCTTTCGTTCTTTGCATCTCGTTACAGTTTCTTCATTCTCGATCTTTGATTGGTTGCACCCCATTTTTGGTCCCCGATAGGAAGAGAACAGAGAGGGTTAAGGGGTTTTTGAACCTTGATTTTTGAGCAGTTTGGGAGGGTATTAAGTAGCGGTACAATTCTTGATGATGGAAGAATTGGAATCGGTGGAGAAGTTTCAGAGCTCAGCAGACAGACTGAGAACAGAATTTCTCTCTCTCTCTCTCTCTCTCTCTCTCCCCCTTTTTGGGTTCTATTTTGTTATGCAGTGGCGTTGTTGTTTTAGTAATAAGGTAGAAAAGATTAAAAAAGATTTGAGGATTGATTTTATTTTTTGGCCCTCCAAAGTGACAAAATGTTTCAATTGAGCATCCAAGAGTTAAAAAGTTCTAATTTGGTCCTACAAGAAAAGAAAATTTGCTACCGTTTGGACCACTGGTTCCAATTTCAATGACGGTTGACATATGATAGGGGCCTCACATAACTTTACAGAAGAAGTTCAAGAATGATTTATTTATTTTTGTGTTATTCTATCTCTCGTAAGTAATTCTAAGTTGAAAAAATTGTTATATTTTAATTAAAGATAAAAGAATATTAAATAAAATTGATAGAATGCTTTTTTCCCTTGTACTATGTCTTTTACAAATGATTCAAACATTAAATAGTAAAAAAGATTCAAAACTTGGAGCGGTCTAGACATACTTTTCTTGTATGAAACAGTTACTTTTTTTAATCAATTTTAATTCTTAATATAATGTTATAAATATTTACCTTGCACAATTTACAACGTGACTCTTAATATTTTTCTAAACTACTCCTTCTCTTTATTTCTACTTGCCAAGGTCAGGATGTGAATAGGAAATCTTTGGTAGGAAGAGCACGTTGAGGTGCTTCCTGGCTGAGATTTCATAATTACTGAAGTTAGCCAATATGAAATGAACAGGGATGGAGGCGGATAAGTGTGAGGAGCTGAGCCGAATAAAGGAAAAACTTGAAGTCCACCAAACCAAACAGTATCGGAATTTGGGTGGAAAGATGGTGTCGTTTTGCCCCGATTTAGGTTGCAAAACGAGAACATTGGGATTGACTTTGGTTGACTAAGTCATCCAACACGCCAATAGCATCACAAGATTCCAAGAAAAGGGCAAAGGGAAGTATTGCGAAAGCTTCCTTCCCCGGGGAAAATTCTTACCAGTACCATCAATCTCTCTCTCTCCAGCTCATAAACAAAGAAAAAAAATTGATAAGTATATATCTTAGCTTCTTTGCGTCAGTCAGAAGACTTATTTACTTTCTGTCATCCAACCAGAATAATGTTGAAATATGGTCTCTTTCAGGTACAAAAGTGAAGTGCAAATAGTCATTTAGACTCGTTTAGGCTCGTTTTTTGGTGGTGACATCAGTGGCCCAAATGGTAAGCTCTTTTTCTTTTTTCTTTTCTTGGTGAATTGCCCAGATGCTAACCCCGAAATTTCCAGCTTCAGCAGCCTGGCTTAGGGATCGCATTCTCGCTGAGCCAGAGAGACTTTTTTACCGACAAAGATCTCTGACTATGACTGCTTTTACTGTCCCAAAAAAAGAGGTAATAGCCCTCCCCCCCATTTACCGTGTCAGAGTGTAATTAGGCTTTGCACGTGACTGCAATTCTGCTTATTTTAAGGCTTCCTGTTGACATTGAGTTGGCAGCTTGGCAAAAAGAATTGCTTTTTGCTACGTATACATTTGCATGTTCCCCTAACAAATCCCAAACTAACCTGAATTTTTGAAATTTGCCTTCTGTGTAACGTGAAACAAGCGTCTAAAATTTAGATACAAACAAATATGTCGAAACCTGATAACATTTCCTTTTTTTTATAGAAATTCCGACATTGCCATGCCCAGTGGGAAAATATTCTGTTTGGATCGGTAATATTTTGAAAAATAATATTTTAAAATAGTCTCTAAACACACCTTCAACCAACTTTTATCTCACATATGCCATATCTCAAAAAGTGTTATAATTTATTCTTCTAAAACTACTCAAAAAAAAAAACAATCTAAACATAATTCAGTAACTCTATCGAAAAATTAAACTTTATTGATTAGCCTGCAAGATTGAGATTATTTAATCTCTCTCAAGCTAAAAATGTCCTTTTCAGGTTTTTGTTTTTAAAATAAAATCAAAAAAAAGTGAATGGCCTCTAAAATAACAAGTGTGATTTGTAAAATACAGTTGATAGTGAAAATTGAGTTATTTTGATCTTGAATGGATGGAATTAAACCTGAGAAACAACTTTAACATGGGAATAAATTTATTATGTTCTTACATATTGTTGTGTTGTATGTACATTTACTATCTTTGTGTGTATCTTATCCATCCAAACAGGGCCCTAAATTTTACATGCACTACCGAGATTAAGTGATGCATTTGCCAAACAGTCCCTTAACTCATCATCTCAAATTCACAATAATTACAGTCCCCTGATCATGCCCACGATCCGCTCATAATCTTAGGATATCTTCTCTCACCTCCCCACCCCACAGCTCACTTGATTCTCTGCTCTCCCATCCCATCACATCCGCCCCTTTCTAAGCTGTGCATTCTTTCTCCGCTTCCCTTCAAGGTAAAAAGGTCTGATTCAAATTTTGCCCCTTATATGTGAAGTTCACGTCTGATATTTTAATTACCATGATTTAGAATCTGGAATCGTCATCATTAGCTATAATTGAAAAAGGGTTGTGATGTTTAACGCTGTTAAATTAGTCCTTGAAAGTATTATTTGGCTATGGATCTGAAATTAATGCTTTTGGTTATGGTAAAGATTGCATCTTTTTCTATTCATTTGAGGTTCTGAGCTTTGGTGATTTTTCATTCTGCTTCAATAATTCTTAGTCGTTTGCCTTCTTTTGGGTTGGTTGTTTTCTGGGTTTTGGATCAAGTTGAATTAAAGACATGGGATGGTTAGAAAATATGGTAATAGAACATAGCTTCAAAGTTTTGACGGGTGGCTTATTTTTTTATTTTTATATTTTTCGTGGTAAGAGATCTTAAATAAGCCTCGAAAAGAACAGATTTATAAGTCAGCATAATTTGGTGAAGTTGCTCATAGGACATCACTTGCCTTCCAAGAAAAAAGGGATGAAATTGCTCATTGGGTTTATTCATTTTTAATCCTTTGACAAAGTTTGCTGTTTTCTGAAAAAAATCTAATTGGCGAAGATAAAGTGCCCAATGTTTCATTGCTTCTTCTAAATGTAGTACTTTGAACTACTATTGTATTGTGGTCTTAAATCTATGTTTGATGGATCTAAATCAGATAAAATTGAATATAGACTAGACAAAGCTGGGTGGAGATGTAAGTTAGGAATTAATGGTGGATATCGTGTCAGGCTAAACTCTACGGTTCACGATTTGGAATATCATGTTTAACGGACCAGAGAGTTGGTTTAGATCTTGTTTAATACGGATATGATATATGCTGAAGTGCGTGAAATAAGTAATTTGATGCATTTGACTTTTGAACATAGTTGCTGCTGCTTTTTTCTTCGTCTTGTGCCAATTCTTTCTAATGCACCTAATATGGTTATATGTGATGTGATAGCTGAGAGGAGAATTGTGATTTTTTAGTTTGCTTTCTAACATAAATCACGGAATGGACCATGCTTGAAGGTGCTTGGAACAGAATGGCGCTTGTTACCACTGCTGAAGTCTGTGATGCTAACCCCCAGCTTATTGTCAGTGGTGAGCTTCGAGCACTCCAGCCAATTTTTCAGAGATATGGAAGGCGCCAAGTATTTGCTGGGCCCATTGTCACGCTGAAAGTATTTGAAGATAATGTTTTGGTGCGTGAATTTCTCGAGGAGAAAGGTAATGGCAGAGTTCTGGTTGTTGACGGGGGTGGCAGTTTGAGATGTGCAATATTGGGTGGCAACCCTGTGGTACAAGCTCAAAACAATGGTTGGGCAGGTATAGTGGTGAATGGTTGTATAAGAGATGTTGATGAAATTAATGGTTGTGACATTGGTGTAAGAGCTCTGGCTTCACATCCAATGAAAGCTAATAAGAAGGGGATTGGAGAGAAGCATGTTCCTATAACAGTTGGTGGGACACGAATTTGTGATGGGGAGTGGCTTTATGCAGATACCGATGGTATTTTGATTTCCGGAGCAGAGCTATCCGTTTGACGAATTTGAGGGCTGGTTTTGCAGAATATTCTTGTCTAGTTGGATATGGATTCATGCTTTGTTTACGAGCTTACTTCTTAGAGCAAGCTAAAGGAACTTTGTATAAAACTGTATGCTAAAATTGGAGAAGTCTGTTATTGCATTGTCTACTTCTATTCGAGTGTGTGCCTTTTTTTCTGATCGTGTGTCTCTTTTTTATTAGACTCTGGATGTCCATACTGGACAAAGTCTTTGAAAATATTTTCCACAAATAGAAGGCGGGGCCCTAGAATTGTTTGTCATAAGGTGCTGGTATAGATGGTCAAGTGAGAAGATCACAACTAGTAAAATTAGATAATATTTTTAATCCAGATGTTTTACTGTTCTTCTGACGAAAAATTTGTTTGAAGAACGTGTGAAGTATAAAACATGATGCTGAACTAGCCCATGACTGAAGTTGCAGATTGACAGGAGAGGCTTGCGCATGATTTTTAATGGTGAAACTTCGGTAGTCTTGGCACGTAAAATTGCAAGTCCAGTAGGCCAAGGCCCTTTGCGTGCCAGTTTAAATTAAACAGGTGTGTCGGGCAAGAATTATTTGCAGCCACAGGCATTGTTCAAGCAAATTGCATTGTTGTAACTTTAGGGATATTTATTGAAACGTCATCTCTTGACAAAGCACATTCCATAATGAGGTAGCAGAAATACGAAGAGTAAAAACTCTGTAGCCTTTACCGTTAATTTTGCTAAATATCTGCAGACTTGATTTCAAACTAAGTGTAATGAACTATATAGACAGATCACAGAGAATGTAATATAGTTTACACACATAGTATTTTCATCATGGACAGGTGGACTAAAGAATATGGTAATCAAACTAACTATCAGAAGAAAATAGTGAACCTACGGAATCTCCTAAGATCCAGTTCGCTTTAAAGCAATGTCAGGGTAATCCTGATCTGGGCTTGAAACTAACTTCGTCTTAGAAAAATGATGCGTGCTAGACTTCCATCCATTATTTAGAAAGGCCAACTTGACTAGTAATGTTGCCTATTTTACATATCTACTGCAATCTGCATCATCATTTCAAACTTGCCCGAAGTGCTGCAAGTCGAGCAACAAAGTCATCGTAGTCTGGTAGCTTAGGATGAATATGCCCATTTGAGTATAACACTTCAGGTTGAAAGGAAGAGGCTCGAGCATGCAATTTTGGAGCTTCAGTAGGACTTGATTCAGAACGAAGAGATGCTGCTCTAGTTGGAGGACTATCTCGGCCTTTGACCTTCGTTCTGCCTGTGCTAATGGCAGCTGGGTGAGAAGGCTCAAGATCTGCTTCTGATTCACCTGTATCATGAGGTAACTTCTTTCTACTATAGTGCATTAAAAGCCTATCCATCATCCTTTCCTCTTCGTCTTGTTGATCATGCTGTCGGTCATTTATGATTTTCAGGTGTTTGCTACCCTCATTTCCACCGCCCTCATTTATGCCCTCTGAACTCAAAGTCTCTGAACCAACACCCCCAGAAATCTCCACCTTATCATTACCTGGAAACGTTTTTAGGTTTCTCCTCCTAACTGATTTTGGTTTTGGCTGACTGTTGCCCATTGGATCATCCTGTCGAATATCATCAGATTTACTGATCTGACTCCTTGTTTGTTTGTCTTCTAGTCCTTTGGTATCAGCACCAGTCGAAAGGACACTTGCAGCACTATTCATTATGCTTATTTTGGATTTAGTGTATGGAGGGCGAATGGGTTTGTAGTAGAACGGCTTCTTGTCATCATTTTCTTCCTCTGAAGCACTTGTGATGTATGGTTCATCATGTTGCACTTTCTGATAAATATGATCCACTTGAATGTTTTTTATGGGGATAATATTCTCTGTTTCCCCATAAGATAGATGACTTAAGTTCTGTTTCTTGTCAACCATATCTATTCCCACTTCCCTTTCATAAGTTGTATATTTCAATGGATGCTCGCGCTTATATTCAACACAGTTGTTGTCTACTTTCTGATCGGCATTATCAATCCATTTTGGAGAGTTAGTCTTGCACCCATTCTTTGTTCTGTCCTGCAAAGAAATTGGAAAATGTATCAGAAAAATATAATCAGACCTTAAGAAAAAGCTTTTCAAATGCTTAACGGTAATCAACTTTGCAAATGATGAAAGAATAATGATGGGCAAAAGATTGCAAATTAACCTCACCCACTTGGAGCGAAATTAGGAAATATAGAGGAAAAAGTTAGACAGCCAAGAGATATAGCGCATTAACGTCTATTGCGTGAAAGCTGAAGAAAGCAAATGGACAGCAGAATATAATAATAGCACACAGTTCAACGTCTATTTCAGTATGAAAACAGAATCCAGACTAAATAGTGCCTACATCTTTCAAACAAATAATCTGATGTAATGTAAGTCGAGGAACTAATGATTTTCCGGGTTTTAGTTCATATTTTCTAATCTTAAAAGAGTTCAAATATATGGCTAGTTGGGACACTTACTGGTGCAGAAGCAGTTGGGTTCTTGTATAGCTTCTGTTCCAAAGTCTTTGAGTTCCATTCTATACCAGACCCTAGGGCTATGTCTTGTATCAATTGAAACTTCATATCCTTTGTTGGAGGTGTTGACTTCAGCTTGTACACCAACTGCGCCCCAAGAAATGGAAATTAGGCTCAACAGAAGAAAAGGGGAAGAATGGCAATACAGTTTTCTGTTAAATTATACACCTCATGTAGAGCATTTGATTGGATAAGGCAGAGGATATCTACCTCTTTGTTGACAAAAGACTCGATGGAATTCCCAAATCTTTCAGTAAATACAGTTCTCAGCTCTCGCAATTCTGGAAGATCAGAAAATCTTGCAGCTGCAAACATCAGAGATGAAGCAGCTTCCCTACATTCTTCTGGGCACTCCCTAGAAAGAAATATGTCAATGCAAAAAACTTACTTCAATAGCCAAAAGTTACAATGAAAAGGGATCAAGTACTAAATGTAAAGAAGCTCATATGACATTAAACCGTATTGTAATACCACCAGACAAGAATAATCATGTGCTAATTTTAATCAGTATCCCCTCTGATATTATTTCTCTTTTTACATTGTTTGTTTTAATTCTTTGTGTGCTTAACTAAGCAAATCAGAGAGCTTTTCGAACAAGGTTATTAGTATTCTAACTTGAATCACATACTACAAGAATAACATCATTGTTTTCCCTAAGGTGATGAAATGGACCGGACAGATGTATTGGGACATATACCTCTGTTTATCCATAGTGGCAATATGACTCGAGATATTCGTACAATATTGCTCAACCAAATCATAACAGCTCGACAAATTCAGCTCATTCCAGAGGCCTTCAACCTATTTCAGAATAGTACAAAAAAAAAAAAAAGTTAGGAATGGTTACCAGGAACATCAATATATGTACATAAAAAATGCATGATATTTTGGGGAAGTTCATTTAAATGGAGAAATGCAGATAATGAAGCTTCTGGGATTGTACATATACGTCTTTCTGCAGTTGAAACACTACAAACCCTCTCATGTTCCACTTGATAGGCAGACATTTATTCTCATGTTTCTAATACTATTTTTGTAACAAGATCAAATCTCCTTTTTGTTGATTTTCTTTTACATGTTACTTATAGTAATTTTACAATAATCTTCAATTCTCAGACAGCATAATTCCCAAAGGAAACGTAAATAAAAGCACCTTAAACAAATAAAATTTCCGGAGTATGAGTAACATAATCAGTGGCGGTATCTCCCAATACCAAATACTATACACAAGTGTACAAACAAGAAATCCAACTGATAAAATATTTATCAAGATTTTTGAATTAGGAACTTCACCGAAAACTACATTTCCTTTTTTAAGTAGTAGGAGGAGGAAGGAGAGAGAGAAGAGAAGGAGGGGGGGGGGGGGGGGGGGGGCAACAAAAGATTACCCTGCCATAGGCATTAATATCCAACCCATTTTTCAGAAGATCAACCACATCTTTCTTCAAGTACTTCTGCATTGCACTTCTCTTTCTCTTAATGATTTCTAATCGAGTTTTTGTCATCTTGATTGCTGACTTGCTGCTCAAAACCACCAAGAACCAATATTCAAGAAAAAAAAAACACAACATAAACAACAAATCTGAAAAAAAAAAAAGGTTCAAGTTTTTACAGGGCTTATACCATTTTGAGTAGAACTTGCTTTTTAACAATCCTTCAAACATTTCTGCACTTGGTTCTTCTTTCTCTTTCAATTACAGAAACTCCAAACTATGATCAAGTCACCGCCAATAATCAATTTTGAAAGAAATGTAAAGCTGCTTACATTACAGAGAAGGGAACCAGAACAAAAAATGAAAAGAAGCGAAAGGAGAAAGAAGAAAGAAGGAAAAAAAAAATGAAAACTCAGTTTCAAGAATCCAAAATCCTCAAATTTTTACCAATTTTAGAGCCAAAAAAATGTGGATATTGAAAGAGGGAAAAAACGAAAAAATGTGGGTTTGATTGAATGAAGATAAGAGCATCTAAATCGGCATTAATAAGTTTCAAGAACAGCAAAAAAAAAAAAAAATCTTGGATTTAATATAATCCCAAATTGGAATATATATAGGGAAGAAGGTGGAGGGAGTGGAGAATCTTGAAAGAGCTAAATTATTAAGCTTGCATTGCCACGTAGGAGACTACTCTGGTTGCATAACTGTTGTGGTATGGATTTACATTAATGGCCTGGGTGGTTTAGGTAGGGCTATGAATTTGGGCGCCAAAATTAGGGGTAGGTTAGGAAATGAGTAATGTCCACATGCGGCGTTTGCGAGTGGGAGTGGAAGCTGAGGGAGACAAACTGTCGAGGATCGAGCTGCTTATTTTCCTGTGTTCCGGGTTTTAAGGTTTGATAAATTTTTCTTGTTTAGTAACTATATTATTAACATATTTGTCGTATCAAAATTCAATATAGTACATTGCTGGATTTTTTTCGAGAAATTGATTATTATCTTATTTTTGTTTATCAAATTTTTCCAATGCACATATTATCTAATGGCTTTAGCTTGTGTTTTTAATTCATAACTAGTTTTTCACGACATCATTTTAATTGAAAAATCAATAAATTGAAAATGAGATTCATAGTGTTCTTAAGAAATGGAAAAAGTATAAAACATTGATGATATAGATATTAATAAAAATGAGTTTTTTTTTTTTAAGAAAATAAGAGAATCTGAGACAGGATGGAATTAGGTATAAGATTATGTTACATTAGAAAAGAGGAGAAATCAACTAGATTTATGAAATCAATAATTAAAATTGATTGAATTTTTTAATTGAGATTAAAAAAATTAAAAATAGGCAACTAAAAGTAAACCGGCCTAAGATCAACGCCAAGTGGAAGATGACTCGAGCAAGGAGTCAAGATTCCTACAAATTTAGGCCTTATTTTGGTGTAGAAGGATTGAGGAGAAAGATCACCATATGATTGGAGAGGAAAAGATTTATGGAATTTCCTTGTGTTTTGAGATAAGTATGGAATACCCAAATCAAAAGCACATTTTAAAGCAATAAAAGAACAATTTCCGTCGGTTTTGAAAATATAATGAAGTATCATTAATCGTCATTTTTTATGTAATATACAAAAATAACAAAAGATAATAACAAAATTGGATATAAAGTTTAATTAACCATTAATTGCCATTTTCGATGAGGCTAATTTAGGGATTAAAGCTAAAAGCAATGGCATTTAGCTTGATTTGGACAAACAAAGCCAAAATTAAGGGGGGGAAAACGATTGAAATGGCGGCGGGATTACCGCGGTAATTGGTATGGGCCGCGGCCTACCAACTTGCTTGCCGTCAAAGGAAGCGAGTCAAACGGGCTACTAATTCACTTCATTACTCCATTTAGAGAAAAAGTTGCTTAACAGAACACAGCTTTAATTGCCAAATGCCCTTTTTATTGGCCCTTTATTAGTTGTTGCTGAGTTGTCCACCACATCAATATTCGTTCTTTTTTTTTTTTTTTTTTTTTATCAATATTCGTTTCTTCTATCTTATTCTTACTTGCATCAAAAATAGCCGTGGCGGCCCATGCGCAGATTATATGCCAAAAATATTCGAATCCTAGCTATAAAATTGCCTACATGTGGTTTATAATTAAGTAGAGATGAGATCTGGATAGGAATCGACATAGTTAATTTTAGGTAAACTATAGAATTTATTTTTGAGCTTCCTAGATATCACAAAAGTTAGATTTCATACTGATTCTTTGAAATATTTATATCATGTTTACCTATTCTCTTAAATTACATGTTAGCAAGAGTTTCCTCTATTTGTATCATTTTGAATCATTCTTTTAAATTGCATGTTGGGCAGAAGTTGGGATCTTAGTGTCATGTTCTCAATTCTAAATTCAGTGCAAATAAAAAAACGAGCCGTTGTACTATCCGCTGCTCTCACTTGTTTCCTAACCTCTAAGATAAATCAAATGTTTTTTTTTTTTTGTCAACACAGGGAGTATCCCAACTTTGCTAGACTAATCTTCCTGTGCCTGTGTACCCCACCCCCAATGATACACAAGCGATAGTGCGGAGACTCGAACACACAACCTTGAGACCTAACTAGGATATCCTAATGCCATTCGAGCCAATCCTAAGGGGCAAATCAAATGATCTATTAATGTGAAAATGAGACGAGACAACCCGTTATTTTTTACACTCGATTTGGTACTATGGCCAAGGCACTGCGACTAATGTTAACAAAGGTACTTTAAACCATAGAGAAATATTTTATTAATCTCATTTCTTTAAACCATAGTAGATGTTTGTAACTAAAAATTGTGCATTTTGGACCATTTTTTTAATACTAATCGAATAGAAAAGGGGGGTAGGCTAGAGAGGTCAAAGTATAACAAACTCAAAGACAGCACAAATATTATTTACCCCATTGCTTTCCAAGTTTAATCAGTTCACTAAAATATGAGCAAAGCACATATTTAAGCAAGAGCAAAAATGACGCTTGATGAAGATAAGCATCATAAATATATTAGACAGCATGATAACTATGCTTAATTAATTTTTCCGACTTATGAGTTACTAATCGCGCGCGCATTTGAACGCACATGGAATCTGGTAGTTGCGTTGAACTGCTTCTTAAATTCGTTAAAGTCGTGATCCCCCTTCCCCAGTTTCCCTTGTAGGCTTCGGCCGATTTCAAAAAAAAAAAAAAAAAAAAATTCGTTAAAGTCGTGAGTCATCCTCATCAGTCATGATTCATGACCGCTGGTCACGTGATGTTTGACGGTGTTGTTGGCATCCGCTCACAGATCACGTGCGTCATCCTCAACTTAAAGTTTATTGTATAGCTTTTGCACCGCTAGTCATGGTTCGTCTGTTACCATAGGATGGAATCATAAGCTCCAGAATCCATAATTAGTAAAATTAATTTTGGATTGTTTTCTTTTGTTGAATGATCATACTAATGGAAACAAATTCCATTAGTTCAATTTATGAAAAATATTTGGAGTAGTCCCTACTAGGATTGTTGACATATTATTCGCTTATAATGTATGCAACGTACATTTTGGTCAACTAGCGATAAATAAAAATTTTACATTTGTAGTGTTGTAACATCAAACCAAACACTATCATGACTCGGAAAACGACCATTAAAAAAGTGTTTCAAATCGTTTATCTGATATTTAGTTTTTGTTCCTTTTTTTCTGACTGTATACAACTGTCAAGTGTATTAATTCGTACATGCATTTATCAAGATTACTTGCAAAGTCTATAAATTTTTGAAAAACACAATGATTTAATACATGTGTAACTTGTATAAATAGGGACAGAAACTAATTACGAGACAAATGATTTGAAGCATTAAAAAAAAAAAAAAAGAGGAAAAGATACTAGTGATTTTAGCATTTTCAACAATTGCAACAAATAAGATGTAATTATGTAGTTTGACAAATTCAGAATGTACAGGAACAAGAATGGCTGTCGCAATTTATGGCTACTTGCTCTCTAACCATATCAATTAAAATGTCTCTCTTTTTCCTCCCAATCCATATGCTGGTGGGGCAGTGGCTGTGGAGAGGTTCACCTGCAGCTTTACCTCCATTACTAATTTTAGACGTGCATTAATCCAAGGTTCAGTTAAGCGGCCAAAAAAGATACAATGATTATGTACTCATAAATGATCAAAAAACTTCCTTTTTGTAATTTAGCCGCAAAATATGCATAATTGAGGAAAAATATGATAGGAGTTGGAACAATGTCACTAACCGTAACTCAACGAAAACGCAGTTGGCTGAAGGGATTTGCCAACATATTAGAGGCCGAGATTAGTTGGTATTGGGGGAATAAGAACAAGTGATCTACAACAAGTAGCTAGTAGCTAACTTCTCAACCTTTGAGAGGGAGGTTATTATTATTATTTTTTTCCAACAAGGAAGTTTGAATAAGTTGGAATTCTCTTTGGGAGTTTTGTATTTTCAGTATTACAATGTTCATGGTACGACAAGTAGTAAACTTTAATCATTTCATATGTTTTTCTATTTAGTTCTAGTACTTCAACCATCTCAAATTTTTTTCATTTAGTTATAGTACTAGGATTTTTGGAACATTAGGTCCTTCACAATACGATCAAGATTTTGGTTATATTAATAGGATCAAAATTCATTTTTTTCCTATTTATTCTAAGTTTTACTCAGGGAAAGGAAAAGGCTTCAAAAATAAAATCAGATACCCTCACGATTATTTATCTAATGTCCCTATGTGAATGAAGTTCATCTACATTCCTACCAACGCCATCCCTTTTCCCCATTTGTAATAGTATAAGTTTGACAATATATATATATATATATATATCTCTAAATAGCTAATGCCCTTTATATATATATATATATATATATCTCTAAATAGCTAATGCCCTTTGGCCTTCACCGGCAGAGACAGAGAATTTGTACAGCAGTTTATCTTGATTAGGCTTCTAGGCCCAAACAAAGTACATAGATGGTTCTTGCATTTTGGTAAGGTGGGTTGAAAGATTTTATTTTATTTCCATAATAAGGGTTTTAATGATAACGAATATAAACAAACTCAGAGTTTTTTCATTTTCTTTTTTGAAAGCAACCAAACCCAAAGGGAAACCACAATAAAAAATTGGGCCTGTCGAGCCCAATAAGCGATAACAAGGCTGTGTCTAAAGCTTAAGACGAGGACACTAGGCCACGAATCGACCCAAAATAATACTTATTAAAAAAAAACGAAAAAATAGGCAAGATTCTTATTTTGATATTCCACAAATACCCTTCTATTCTCTTCTGTATATAAGAGCCGTGGGCAACCCCCGCAATTCAAAGAATTGGGTTAAGGCTTTGTTTGGTCTTGCAACTATAATATTCATTATTCGCACTTTTCTGCGATCCGAGAAGTCCAATCCAACCCTAGCCCTAGAATTGAACCATGTCTTCCAAGCAAGGTAATTCAATTCAATGCAATTAAACATTTACCAATTTGCTTTTATTATCGTAGTTTTTTATCCATCATCTTTATACCTTTATTACAAAGATTTGGAAAAAAAAATCTGAAATTTGTTCTGCAATTTTTTACCGGATTTCTATGTTTTTTCAGGAGGAAAAGCAAAGCCTTTGAAGCAACCAAAGAAAGACAGCAAGGAGTACGACGAGGTATTTTACTTAATTCTTATTATTTTTTTAGCTTTTTTTTTTGGGTATATTTTGGTTTATTCATCTACCAATCAATAAAATAGAAGAAGTTGAGATTCAGCTTGATTTGTTGGGTTTTTTTTTTTTAAGCTGTTTCAGTACCCTTTGATTGACCCATTTGGATTCTGAATGTATGATTAATATCATTCCTGAATTTTGAGCATTAGGAATTTTCGATGCCTCACTATTTCTTCCATTTGAGTATCAAACTCCAGCTGATTTATCCTCTGATGGTGATTTGTTAATGCTTGGTTACTGGTAGATGAGTTTATCAAGGTGGGCATGATGAAACTTTTAGTTGAATTTTTTGTTCTTTTTTTTTTTTGGATGGTTTATTCTGCAACAAATATGAGCTGAATTGAGATTACTTGCTGCAATAGATTTATTGCATAGCTGGGAAGCTGGCGAGTTTACATGATCTTTCTGTACCTGTTTGTTCTGGTTCTTACTATCATAATGTGCCTACATTTTTGCAGGATGATAAGGCTTTTATTCAAAAGAAGAAAGAAGAGGAAAAGGTGAGATTTTTTCCTGTTATAGGTTTTTAATCCTTTTCCGGTTAGAGTTTTCAGTTGAAGTGACCCTTTCTTATCCTTTTCTTGTTGTGATTGGCAGGCACTGAAGGAACTTAAGGCGAAGGCTTCACAAAAAGGATCTTTTGGTGGTTCAGGGCTGAAGAAAAGTGGTGGGAAGAAGTGAAGATTTAGAAATCTAAGAATTGTTGTGTTAGATTGGTTTGTTATCACGTCTTTTGCTATATGGTTGGAATTGTTTGTTGTTGATGTTAATCATCTTCCATGTAAAACTGAATCTGTTGTGAGAAGCATGTGCTTCTTTTGGATACTGAATACATAAGCTGTCTTAGAATTTGCCTGTTTCCTTTTACCTAGTTTTAAGAGTGAAATATATGTGCTTTCTGGTTTAATGGTTTCATTCTCTATTGAACTTCATAGCTGTGTTTGGTCTGATGATACCAGGATATGTCAATTGATTTCAGACACGATGTGTCACGGGTCGTTCGTTTACCTCTTGACGTAACGAACCGTAAGGCAAGTAACGTTCCGCACGCTACTTCCGCCTACTAACCGACTGTGTGTCGCAATCCCAAATATAGCAAATTAATGCTTATATAAGCTTTAGAGACACAGTGGTAAAATAGGAAATGAAATTTCATTCAATAATCGCAAAGAATACAAGTTCGTTTTACAACCGTTCTCGTGTCCAACTCCTTATCACCCCCTATAGTAGTCCTGGCAAAAAAACTCTAAGTGACAGGAGTAGACACTGTTTTTCTCTACAAAAGGGAAAATACAACAACAAAGCTATTTACATGTACAAGAAGAACTAGCACCTAAAATTACATCACTAAGCTTCTGGTACTTGGTTCTTTATCCCAGGCAAGTATCGCACCGATCTGTGACCGGTGGTCCCATGAGTCCCGGGCGCTGGTGGTGCCGGGTGCGCGACTTCGTCCTCCCGGGAGTCCTGATCAGCAACGGCAAGCACTGTGCGGGCCATGCGGCTGCGACACGAGTGCGACAGGTCGTACCAACTACAACACGAGTACGATAAGCATGGAATGCACGGGTGCGATAGGGCATGAGGCCTGCTACACGGACGCGCCAAGCAACGGCCGCACGACTCTGGGTGCGGGTTGGGCGAGCGCGCAGGCGCGATCAACAACGGTGTGCTGTCTTGGGCAACATACTCCTTGGTCTTCAACAGGTGGCAGGGCATAGCGTTGAGGTGGCCTGTGACACGATGAATGTGTCAAGTTTAGCTACCAGAATGTCCACCAGTATCTTTCCATTTGTAAATGGCAATTCCTAAAACTGGCCAGAATTATAGTTATCCTATTCTTATTCTCGGTATTTTGGCTGGCTACTCCTAGCGTTGATTCTATAATCATGGGAGTGCTTGGAATATATTCAGTGTATTTGTGTTAATGATATTCATAAGTTCAGGGTGGAAACTACGGGGCAGAGTGATATTAATAAGTTCAGGGTGGAAACTACGGGGCCAGAGTGTACTTGTGTTAATGATATTCATAAGTTCCAGGTAGAAACTAAGGGACCAGAGTGTACTTGTGTTAATGATATTCATAAGTTCAGGGAAGAAACTAAGGGCCAGAGTGTAGTTGTGTTAATGATATTAATAAGTTCGGGTGGAAACTACGGGGCCACAGTGTACTTGTGTCAAAGAACAAACTTACTTTTAATACTAGGTTCTTCCAACCGGATGGCCGTTGCTGCATACAGTTTTTCGAATGCTTACTTTAGAATGAGAAAATGAAAAGAGCGAAGGAAATAATTGGACACTTAATGTTTTCAAGTTCTTTTCTTTTCTTAAAGTCCGTAAAATACCATACTTGGTATGGGAAAACTACAGCACCACTTTGGCCTGGAACTAAAACAGTGTATACACATCACCAAAAGGTTCCTCCAGAAAAAATGGCAAAGTATCAGCCCAGAATGAACCCTTGGCAAGTCCTCTAAGCATGTTCAGCAGACAAGACGCAAGCATATTAAATGGAATTGGTTCTGATTCTTCATTAACAAAGCTGTTTTGACATTGATATTACATATTAACTAGAATTGACATCTAGTTGTTCATTGCAGAACTGTCTGCTATTGACACAAATGATGAAGTGTGAACAGAAGAGCACAACGCTATCCATTCCCCTACCTCTGTGCCCCAAAAATTTGCCAGAACACATTCTGCTAGTCACTATAGCTGGTCATTGACGCCCTTCAGCTCAAAACCACAATGGCACACATGCATGCCAAAGTCTTTGGGCACCTCTCCCTTAAAAATCAAAGCCTATTCAAATTTTAAAACATCTTCCCTTCAAACACTTGAGATTACTGATCTGGCTTGTCCGGATCTTCCTCTTTCTCTAGATCTTCCTCCTCCTCTTCTTTCTTTTCTTCTTCTTCCTCATCATCTTCTTCAGGAGGATCAGCTGGTAACGGGGGTGGCAACGGAGTTTTCATTGGGCTGAACTGGGGAAAGATGTCTGGCCTCCGTCCAGGCTTTGGCCTTTCCCATTCCTGCCACAGATTTTGAATACAAAGAGCAACAAATTTGTGTTAGTTGAAAAAGTCAGCAGTAAACATGTCTTAAAACACAAATATTTAAATGCATTAAATTATCTATGCATAAACCAACTTTACTTGTGATCTACAGCCTACTACCACGACACAAGTGGAGATTCGAGAATAAACATCATGTTGATAGATTATCTCACAAGATAAGATGGATAAATATATCATTAAGCTAATAGCAGCCAATGACTGAACTTCTAAGAATTTTAGGACAACCTAAGTCCGTCAAATAGTAATAATAATTACAAGCAAATGATACCCGACATATGAGTTGAAGACAAGGTGAACAATGGCTCAATTTACTAGCTCCAAAACAATAATTTGGAATCAAGAACCTTCAAATACAACAATAACTTTGTAAAACCTTGTAACGAAACAATCCTAACAAATTTCCAGGTTCCCAAAGTGACTCTTTTAAGGTGGTATAAATCAGGAAAGGAAAAGCTTAAAATAACATCTCTTGCCAAAAGTTATATAACTCCCAACAGTTTCTGCTCCATATTTGGCACTCAGTCCATAGTAAATTCTATTAGAGGTCCAACCCCAACCTAATATTGGCTAATAAAACAAGAGACAAAATTTTCAGTGAAAACGTCAATGGCGTGGAAACCTAAATTTCCATTCTCACAATCCCTTCAAATCTACCTAAAAACTACACTTCATCATTCATCTTTTTAAATTCACAACACATTAGCACGCAATAATTGTTGTTGGCAGGTTATACAGATAATTGAAGAATCACAGAAGAGAGAACTACAGCAAAGAGAGGGTAAATAATAATAGAACTTCAAATAAGAGAAAAAAAGCTGAGGGAGGGAGCTTACGATTGGGAAATCAAGGGGAGAACGGCGCGTCATCTTCTCCTCCTCGGGAGCCATACGAACTACCTGTAGGCCCCTCCTCCGCTGCTGACTATACCCTAGCATTAGGTCCCATTTTCTAAACACTGGAACAGACCGCGGCAGGAAAGATACTATCCGCGGCGGCCGGTGCACGATTTCGCGGAGCGTCGGCAAATTAATTGAGCTGCTAAATAAAGGTAAAGCCGTCGGAGTAATTGATATATTAAACACTAACGCCATGAAAATGGAGCTGCTCTTGCCCTTTTCTTCTTTCCTTCCTTTTTTTTCTTTTTTCAATTTTCTTCTTCTCTTCTCCTTTCTCGACAAAGTCAGCCACCAAATCCTGTTCGGTGACCTCTTTATATTTCCTGCGACTCTCCGCGCACCGGCAACAACCGCCCTCACCCTGGGAAATATTTGGAGCTCTACTTGCACATGCTTCATTTGGGCTTCAGAGGGGAGTCCATGGCCCAGTTAAGTTTCTTTGAGCCCAATCTGGTTTCTAGTATCAGTTTTGCCATCTAAAGGCTTTGTTTTGCTATTCGGGCCCCCACTTGGAATCACATATAAGTTGTTTTTTTTTTTTTTTTTCTTTTTATGCCCAATCTACTTTGTATGTTTATTATTCAGGGTCTTCTTATCTCGGTGTAAAATATGAAATTACGATTAGATATCTATCCTCATAATTATCTCTTTTCATTCTGATAAATGTATGCTTCGATTGTTACTTAGAAGAATGAAGTTAGGGATATCTAACCTAGGGAAGAACTTAATGGGTTTTAAGAGAATATAACATTATTTTGTAATAGACTTAAGCAAACAGTAGGATCAATTGTACCTCACATACCAAAAAGGTACCCAAATTTTTATTACAGATTTTGTATGGATAATTGACTATCCGTTACCATAACTCGAAAAAAAAAAGTAATTTTGTAGAAAAATAATGAGTTTCAACAAAAACTTATCATTTTCTTCAAAAATTCACTATACTTTTTGTAATTATTTGCCATCACAGTAATTTTTGTATAATACTTAATATTTTGTTTATGGAGTTTGATTTTTTTTTTTTTAAGTTTTTTCCGAGTTCTTCTATAAAATGCTGATTCTGTCCTTATCATTGTCTCTCTTCGTTCTGAGAAATGTATACCTCAGTTGTTGGAGTGCTACTAGAGCAATTTCAGTAGACCTCTTCGAAAGATACTGATTTTTTGCAACTAATAGAAAAAAAGGAAAAGGAAAAGATAACCGAAATTTTTCTATGGAAAAAGAAAGATTACAATATATTGTTATTTGCCTATCAAAATTTTGGCTTTTTATCATCCTTTCTCCCCAAAAGCCACTTTTTAAACTTTTTGACAATGTACTCAACTTCTTCCAATTCTCAGTGAAGAATCCACCCCTTTCCCACTCCCAGCAGCAAAGAGCTTGGCAATCTCCAATTGAGTATTAGCAATGATTTCAGTCCGCTTGAGGTCCATTTCTCCTCTTTTGGCCTCGGTCTCAGCCCTCATCCTCTCTAACTCCCTCATTGTATCCAACCGTGCTTGCTCTGACCTCACTACCACCTCTGCTAACAATCTAATGCTCTCTGCAATTGCACAATTCTCCCTTCTATGCTTCTTCTTCTTCTCTATTCTTGTCTTTAAATTTTTTGACTTCAACTTCTCCTTGTCACTGTAGATGGCTGGTGTGCTGCTGTCGGTCTCCATGGCATTTTTATCAGATTCTTGATCAGACAATTTGGTACTAACTCCATCTTCCTGCGTGAAACTTTTCGAAATGAATGTAATGCAAATTTGTCCAAGAATAACATGTTTACAAGCTTTGGTAATCCATTCACACGTTTTATATCGCAATTAGGCAAGTTAAATGGTTGAGATCATTTCACAATCATTTGTATATTTAGCAATAAACTTTGATTTTTGCATTGTAAAGATGAAACTTGACAGTGTACGAGCGACAGTAAACATTTATAGTGCCAAAGTGTGTACAATTATTTATAAGAGTTGTGTATAACTTGTGTCTCCGCCTTGCCCTTGTGATACACAAGTACTAAGCTAGACTTACTTAGAAATAATGCTTTTGTGATGCATCATTATTTCAGTAAAAAAAAAATAGTGAATGTTTTTCAAAAAAAAAAAAAAAGTTATTAAAGAACCAAAAAACTTGTAATTTCTTTATAACATTTTAGTTACATTCTTTACATATTTAATTTTGTGCCCACTAAATTTTAGGTAAGCTAAATTGGCTTCATTGAATTATATAAAGAACCTATTAAATCTAGGAAATTTCCATTTTCACAGTCAGCAGCTATATGGTAGACCCTTTTTTTTTTTTTTTTTTTTTTGGTGTTGACTCTGAGTTTTTATGACTCTGAAAAGCCGCATGACTCCTATTCTTGTAACTCGAATATGCAGGTAAATAACACTTGGAAGCCAACAATATAGAAGGTGAAAATGAATAGTACTCCTGGCACGAGAGGCATATCATATCATGTTCAACTTCAACTGACCTTGGCAACTCGATCAGAACCATCGGAACCATGGGAATTTTGTGCAATATTTGCCCGAGTAAGAGCTGGTGGAGGAGCTGGAGGATGCAGTGACTGCTGTGGTTGCTCGATCAACATTAAAGGAGGGTTGGGAGCAACAGTAGGTGGTGGTGGTAGAGGAGGGGGAAGCTGAGAAGGATGCTGAGGAGGAGCATGTCCACGCAGCAAAAGATCAAGCCGAGGATAAAGAGGCCAAGAGGAGACATCAGCGGTGGCAGACTCTGATCTATACCTTTTCTTCATAGACTCAATCTTGTTCTTGCACTGAGTTTGAGTTTTAGGTGACTTGGTTGAATTAGCCCGAGCTGACACATGCCTTGCAACATCTTCCCAATCTTGACCCTTGAGTTTTGCACGGTTCCTAAGTATCCATTTGGCTTCATATGCTTCAAGAAGACTAGAAACTGCCCCTTCACTCCATTCATCTCTTTTTAATCTGTCGCTATTTCCACCAACGCTACTGCCAACTTGTGTTTTTTTAGGGGAGTGATTATGATGATGATCTTCTCTATTGTTACTAGTAGTTGTAGAGAGGAGGAGAGATGGCTTCTCTTGTTTAGCTTCTCTATCCATCTCTCCTCACTACCAAGACTAAACTTTACATATGATTTTAACTGCTAACATGAAATGAGACCTCAAGAAGTTAAAAGACAGGGCAACAATAATGCAAGGCCAGCCAAAAAGAGGATCACAAGATAGAGAGCCACTAGCATTTAAAGTGAGAAAAAGATGGCTAGAACCAGAGCTAGTGACCTACTGGAGAAAAGGGGGGGTAAGATAATAACACAATGACTCATTGTTTCATAAAGACTGATAAAATAAATAAATTTTTTTAAAAGGATAGTACATTTTAGCAAAAAATTATTATTTTTTAATAATTGTTCGTCGTCACAACGTTCTTCAAGTAGTAATTGCTAACAGCATTAGTGAGGGTGAAAAGTTCCAATTAAAAGGGGAGCTAATAGTATATAGTGTCAAACAGGAAAATACTTTACTTTTGTCAAATGTGTCA
Source organism: Mitragyna speciosa (assembly GCA_024721245.1). Classification (NCBI taxonomy): domain Eukaryota; kingdom Viridiplantae; phylum Streptophyta; class Magnoliopsida; order Gentianales; family Rubiaceae; genus Mitragyna; species Mitragyna speciosa. The sequence goes on from CM045573.1 coordinate 18,120,639, forward strand.
ATGATAGCAATCTAACTTTTTTTTTTTTTTTTTTTTTTTTTTTTTTTTTGTCTTCACAGGGGTATCGGGTCTTGGACCCACTAATCCCACTGCGCCTGTACAGAGCGGGCCCCACCGATGCACAGGAATTTTCTGGGGGAGAGACTCGAACCTTGGTCACACCGGGATACTACCGTATACGTGACCGGCTGAGCCACCCCCCAGGGGCCATAGCAATCTAACTTTTGTTAACACTTTTTTGGTAGTGTTATCTTTTCGTATGTGTTGTTGGTTTTGTGCTCTTCTTGCTTGCTTGTGGTTTTGGAATTTTGGCTGTTAGCGTTGATATGAAGCCAACCAAGACATCCACCACCACCGGTGGTGGTCCGTCACGTGGGGTTGTCTTGTCACCCATCATATTATCCCACCACCACTACATTCTCCACAAAAAGGCTAAAAAAGATTACGGTGAAAATTTCTCGATTGAGACATTATTTTAATAAAATCTAGCAGATTTGGTGACGTTTCAACTCTTAATTTGTGTTGCTATTGTAATAACTTAATTTTCGCTCTTGTCTATCCGTCATAACTTCTACAGCTGTATAAAGTTGGAACAAGAACTAATTATGAGACAGACCATTTTGTATAATCGTACAGTATCTTGTTTAGCCATTAAGCTGTTTAGAAAAGTTATCCTGCTCGTTATCTTTTCCAAACGTGATTGTTTTGATGTGGAACGCATTGCAACATGTAAAGTAGTGGAATCATAGAATCCTCTTAGGCAAAATTCTCATTTGTTTATTGGAAATAGGGCAGCACCATATTAGCTCAAGATTCCCATTCCAATATCATCCTGTTATACAAACTTTCTTGTACCGTGAAATGATGTGCATTGTTTTTTTTTTTTTTTTTGTATTATTGAAGTAAATTAAGAGATTTAAATATTTGATAAAATTTTAGGAAAATAAAAAGATATATTACTCGACACACCACTATAAACAAACTTCATTTACGATAATTGCAGAGTATAATATATATTGAAACACAATAATGTTACACACACAAGCCCCCCAAAAAAAAAATCATAGCATGCAAAACTACAACTCGTTTCTGAAATCTATTTTTATTTTTTTTAATAAATCTTACACTATTACAATAGGGGTGAAAAATTGGTGCTGATAGTATTCGAAGGGTGAAAAATTGGTGCTGATAGTATTTGAACCCCTGACTTTTAGAATGGAGTTATGGAACTCTAATTGTCCGATCTTCTATTCGTTTTTGTTTTCACGTTCAATCTGACGCAATAAGTTCAAAAATTTTCATCTTAAACCTTACCTTATCATCACAGTTGTGTCTGTAGAGGCCTTCACCAGGGCAAACTCCATATTGCAACATACCTTTGTATTGGGTGGATTGCATATGCAAAAGCCCAATCCCGTCCCTGTCAGGTTTATCAGTCTCGTCTGAGTGGACAAGTAAACGCATACAAATAACAATCCCGTATGGGCTCTACACCGGGCCCGTGAATCCTGATACAGGCTTAAGGCCCAGTTGTTAACCTCGTCTGCAAATAAATCATCAATGCTTTTCCCCGTTACGTGGTCAACCTTTCACTATTTTTTTACTTTTTAGAAACCTGACTGATGCTAGCCAGACCGAAGTCCTAATTTGAACTTTGACCTGACATCAAGAATTTTTTTTTATCAAAGATATACTATTATATTGGAAGAGGAAAATGGTATTAGTAGAATTCGAAACTCCGACTTCTAAGGTGAAGTCGTAGACCTCTAATCGTTCAACTTTCTATTCGTTACAGATTGAAGTATCAACATATTTATACTCACACATTTTTACAACCATCAGTAAATGCCAAAATACTTATATTGATACAGAAAATTTGATCACGTTTAGCTTTGTTGAATTAATTTTTCAGAGTCCTATTCCAAAAAAAAAAAAAGTGTGAAAACTCAACACCAAAAGTTAGTAAATTGAATGTACAGATTATATTAAATTTTGCAATATAGGAAATTATGTATTAATTGTGTGAATTGCATGCACACATAAAGTTAAGATGTCAATTAGATACAGATACGACATCACAGTTTAATATTTATTTCGAAGGTTTAAAATTTACATAATGTAAACGCAAGGTGCCAATTTATTATTATTTACACTGGATTGGCACGGGATCTCAACTGATATCTAATACACTTTGTATGCAATAGTCACCCAAACATTTTGGGAAGAAAATCTTTCATGACTATGGGTGCTGAATCAGAACGAACACTAGATATATAGTGTAACGTTTCAAGTACGTTATTATTCTCATATTTTATTCCAGATGCGTACGTTTTGGTCGTGAAAAAAGTGTTAAGAAATGTACTAAACAAAGTACTACTAGAAGACTAGAAACGACTTGCACTGAAGTCTTAATTGTGTAGTGGAAACTGAGGGTTACAAGCATTAGCTAAGTTATCATTCCATTTCCATTTTAAAAAAAATCATTCCCGGAATGCAGATTCCAACTCTATAGGATAAGATTTCCCAAGTAGCTTCTAAAGATGTTCGTAGTGCTGTCCAATCATCCATCGGGTTTGAAAACAATCCCGCTGTACGAGGTTGTGCAGGAGGGGTAGCCAAATCAAGAAGCTTTTCAATCTCAAATTTACCCAAAACTAGTCATGAAATTCTAGAGATTCCGTTTGACAAACCCTGGCGTCAGATTTTTGTCCTTTTTTTTTTTTAAATACATAGAAATCTAGTACAAGAACACCAAATTTGACAATCTCTTCCACTTGGAAACCATGTACCATGTAAATTTTCGCATGAAATTTAAATCTCAATGAAGTATAACAATACGCTGTCGTAACAGCAATTAGGTGATATGACAAAAAATTAAATTATTAAAAAAATTTACCCATTTTTAATGTTTAAAAACTTATCCCATGTCTCATTTCTTGAAGGGAATCCAAGTCACATGCCACAAGCAGCCGATGGCTGTTTGGAATCTCGAAGTTGAATCCAAATGGATCAAGCCCATGCCATGATTGGTTCGAACTTCATTAGTTCCCCACGGGCCGGTGTCACACAGCACTACTCATTTCTAGGCCAAAGATGTTCGGCTTGGGGACCTCCAATAAATCGGAAGTCTGACGCAAGTCTCAAACAAAACCCAAGGACCCCCACTAGGCAGTAGTACCCCATGCCATCTCGGCATCTCCCCTTGTTTTTGGTCCAGCTGCTGCACATGTACTGGTCCACGTGGCAACCTAAAGGAAGAGATGGTTGGCATTTTCTTCTTTCGCAGGGAGTCCCAACAAAATAGCATGGGGCAGCTTCTGTTACTGCCCCTTTTTAAGGAAGGCAATCGCAGTATGTTTTGTCTTGATTCCAAGACCCCTAGTTTCTCTACCTTCTTGCAAGAAGAAGCAAACAATAATAAGAGGTGCAGAGTGAGTACTCCGCCGGGCAGATGACCATAATTTTAGTTTTTTGAGAGAGAGAGAGAGAGAGAACCAAGGCATAAACTAAAATCCATGACAGCTCTCATCAAAAACAAAAATTGGTAGTATTTTTTAAGTATCAGTATCTTTCTTGACACTGGACAATTCATTCATTTTTGTTTGCGTATGTAGAAAAAGCGTCTAAAGGTGTTGTTGCGCACCTTTAAAATCAAAATAGGTATCCTTTCTTGGGATTTTCTTGTGCTTGTGTATCTGAATTCGATATTGAGTTTTGATACAGGGGTAAAAATACAAGCAAGAGTATACGCACGGTGAAATTGGCCCTGATATATAGGAAACAGATTTGAGTGATACTATTAGATTCTAACAACAAGAAGGCCAAAGAGGATATATGCTACCTTAGAAGGAGAAGATAGAAGGTAAGGCAGAGGAGATTGTATACGATAAAGGAGAAGACATAAAGATCAGATTTGTTAATATATACTGTTTTGGAATGTGAGTGGGAGAATGGATTTCTGGCCGGAGTTTCTTGCTAGCAGCTGGGGAAGAGAGTTTGCGGCTGGAGGATTTGGAGGAGTAGCTGGGATTATAGCGGGGTATCCGCTTGACACACTCAGAATCCGGCAGCAGCATTCCAGCAAAGGCTCATCCATCAACATTTTCCGCAATGTTGTCTCTAAAGAAGGACCCCTTGCCCTTTACAGAGGTATGGGTGCACCCCTTGCCTCTGTCACTTTCCAGGTAACTGCTCTTACTCTATTGTTATTGAAGAAATAACAAGATGCGTTTGCTTACAACTTGCGCCTGTTGAATCCACGGACACAATTTTTTGGTCTGTTGGTCTACAATTGGGTGGTACTCTTACTGTGATTAAAATAACATGCTCTATATCTTGTGTTTGAGACGGGATGAGAATTCTACCATCATCCTTTTAAGGTTTCTACATTTCTGGTATTGAACTTTCAAGTTTTAATCTTTGAATGAGAATTACGAATGTCTGGTATATCTTCAAATCAGGGGTCATCATGATATCTCCTAAATAGTCCCTGACATGCCTAATAAACTGGGACATCTAACTCATGATCATCTGTGTAACTAAGTCTGTGACTGGTCAAGTTCTCTTGGTACTTAGTAACAATCAGTTGTTATTCGTGTACCATGCTATAATCTACAGGGAAAGATTACGTTGCAGACCACAAGTTTCAACCTAGCATACAATAAAAAGGAGCCGTCTACAGAGTTTTTTGCTTTCACGGAACAAAAACTATGCTAAACACGTGAAATGCTGATGAAAAGATTAAAGATTTGGCATTGTCTGTAACATAGTTCTACCATGATATTGGCCTTCGGCAAGCACAATGTCGTCGCCCATTAACAAAGGTCTTCGTTGTGCCTAACTACCCTGCCTACTTTGACCAAAAAAAAAAAAAAAACTGTGACCAAGAAAAAAGTCATGGAGAAAACTAAAGATGCATTCATAAGAAATGATTGTTTGGCACAACCAAAACCATAATGTTGGGAAACAAAGAAAGAGAGAACGAAATTAATTACTGATGCCTGTATACGCAACGCACTAGGTAGCTGAAGAACTTGGAGAGCCGGTCTTCACTTCATTCTGTCACTCTAGATCAACGGGTTTCATTAAGCAATAGCTGCACATATTTCTGTTCTTCACATGACAATGTAGGAGGATTTGTTTGTTATCCATTTAACAATGAAACATTCACCACAAATTAATAATATCAGGAAAATATTAAAGTCATAACATGCTATTTCCCCTCTAGCATAGAAAAATGTCAGTGACTGCATTTTCCATCTCCTGCAGAATGCCATGGTCTTCCAGATATATGCTATACTCTCCCGAGCATTTGACAAAGATGTTCCTGCCACAGACCCACCGTCATACAAACGAGTTGCTCTTGGAGGAGTTGGAACTGGAGCTATACAAAGCCTGATGCTCAGCCCTGTAGAGCTCGTTAAAATCCGCCTGCAATTGCAGAGGAACATCACTGACAACAAATATTCTAGTGTTCATCGAGGTCCACTCGACGTAGCAAGAAGCATATTCAGAAATGAAGGTTTCAGGGGAATGTACAGAGGTTTAACCATCACTGTTCTTAGAGATGCACCGGCTCATGGCTTTTATTTCTGGACATACGAATATATGAGAGAGCAGTTTCACCCTGGTTGCAGAAAGAATGGTCAGGAGAACTTCAGAACCATGCTCATTGCTGGTGGGCTTGCTGGGGTTGCTAGCTGGATATCTTGCTATCCCTTGGATGTCATCAAAACCAGAGTCCAGGCACAATCCTCAGCTAAATACAGTGGCATTATTGATTGTTTTAGGCAAAGTGTCAAAGAAGAAGGATATAGAGTACTGTGGCGTGGTTTGGGAACTGCAATTACAAGAGCCTTTGTGGTGAATGGAGCAATTTTTACTGCCTATGAAACAGCCCTGAGGTGCTTATACGCCAACAACGATTCAGCAACCATCAATGCAGAGACTGCATTGTAGAAAAAGAAATGCGATAGAAGACAATTCTCAACTCCTAGAGACTTGCAATCTCGTAAACCAAACAGGAGTATTGGCAACATAGAACCATGGTTCTATAATGAACTATTGAACACTACTGTGGCATTGTAAAAATTCAACCAGTTTAATAAATTTATTTTGTGCACTTAAAAAAAATCAACTTCACAAAGATGCATAGTGCTCAGGAAATGCTGTGAAGGATGTATATTGATATCATTCACGGAATATGTCATTTATTTCATGTCAAAATCTGCTCAGACACAGGACATTAGCTCACAAGCTTGCAACAAAAACAAAAACTTCCTATGAAGAGAATACACAGCACACAAACTCCTATAAGCCACCAGAAATGATCTGACAATTGAACCTATAAAAAAATTCTCATCAATAGCTACCTCCAGCACCACTAAACGGCTCAACACTACTCTCACTGAGATTTAGCCCAGCCACAGCGTCCTCCAAACCGCTGCTCGCCTCAGCCAGAATAACTGGATCATTATAGTTCCTCACAGCCTGCACAATAGCTCGAACTTTCTTATACGGATCAGGACAATCAAAGACATCTGAACCCAGAAATACACCATCACAACCCAATTGCATCATGAGCGCCGCATCTGCAGGTGTTACAATCCCTCCAGCCGCAAAATGCACAACCGGAAGCCTACCCATTTGCTTCGTCTGTGCCACAATATCATAAGGCGCTTCGATCTTCTTCGAAAACGTGAAGACTTCATCTTCATCCATGTTGTTCAAGATTCTTATGTCCCCCATCACTTTTCTCACGTTGCCAACCGTCTCAAGAATATTGCCCGAACCCGTTAAATCTCCTTGGGTTCTTATAATTGCTGCGCCCTCTCTCACTCTCCTCAAGGCCTCCCCGAGATCTCGGCACCCACAAACAAAAGGGACGCGGAAATTATGCTTGTTAATGAAATGATCTTCATCTGCTACGGCTAAAACCTCGCTTTCATCAATGTAATCAACTCCCACTGCTTCTAGGATTTGGGCTTCGACGAAATGCCCAACACGGGATGGCGCTATTATGGGTATTGCTACGGCCCCTTTGATTTCTTTGATCAGGGACGGGTCGGGCATGCGGGAAATGCCGGAGGCTTTGGGTTCGGAGACGATGATGCAGCAAGAGCCGGCGGATTCGGCGATCTTGGCTTGATCGGCGTTTGTAACTTCCACAATTGCTCCTCCGCGGAGCAATTGAGCCATTCCGACTTTGATGGAGAATGGGTTCTTCTTGGCATCAGTTATTGCGCTGCCGCTGTAGACCGTGACGGCACCGTCGTCCGCCATGGTGGAAAACTGTTTGCGAAAATCCCTGAACGAAAGTCGACAAATTGAAAAATTTACGCTATTGAGAGATATGAATGACTGGCGTTGGGCTGGGGGAGAATATATGAGAAATAGGAAGGGGAATGAAAGAGCTTAAGAAGAAGATGGGGGGAAATGGTGGCGGTGGGGAATTGTTCGAGAAGCTTCGGGCAGGTTACTCTGTTAGGCTTGTGGGGGAAAATAGGAGAATGTAGAAAGTTCGGTTGTCTCAAGGGAATATGCTTCGCTATGGTTGCCTCCAGCTTTTGCCAAGATGTTATATTCGAGTTTTTCCAACCCCTCGCCTCGTGCATCTATTTTTTTTGAGGAAATATATTTCACTTTTCATTCAACCAAATCTGTTGTTACAGAAGAAATAATAGGCAAAGGGAAATTTGAGAACCAGATAGTCTTGGTTCTTTTTTGAAAGCTAATTTTGCAGCCTCATGAGCAGGTACATTAACAGCCCTACAAACAAAATTCAAGCTAACTTCTGGAAAAGACGACAGAAGGCTTTTAATATCATTAACAATAGGAGCCAATCATTGAGAGGTCCTCCTGCGAGCTTAAAATTCTGTTGATGACTCCTTGCGCATCACCCTCCAGTTCAAAATGAGAGATTCCAAAATCTTGAGCAAACTGCAAAGCTTTCAAAAAAGCCAGAGACTCAGCTTGAGCAACGTCAAAACAGTGAGGCACAAAATCGATCATTGCTGCTTCTAACATTCCTTCATGATTCCTTACTACAATTCCCAGTCCTGCTGCTTCTGCTTTGAAAGAGGCATCTACATTTATCTTTAAAAAGCCTTCTCTTGGAGGTTTCCAACTGCTATCTGATCCAGGATGGTTCTGATAGCTGTAAGAAGCCTGCCTGTCAATTTGAGCCTGCTGGAATTCTTGCAGAAAAACTGCAGCGTAGTTGCAAATGGAATCTGATCCTCTCTCCTTGCCTTCAAATATTGCTTCATTCCTGGACTTCCAAATAAGCCAGGTGATTACTGCTAAGAACTCGACTTTTCCTGCTACTTCAACTTCCAGTCTTTCTGCAAACCAGTCCTTAAAATTTTTGTGTCTGTGAATGAGCTTGAGTTGCAAGCTGTCAACCTGCTTCCACACCTGTTTAGCTTCGTTGCATTCAAAAAACACATGTTTATCTGTTTCCGTGAGTGAGCCACACCTGATACATCTTGGATCTGCTTTATGAATTCTTTTCTGCAAATTTTGACCTGTAGCCAAAGATCTTGTGCATGCTCTCCAGAGGAAAAGTCTTATTCTGGGGGGAATTTGTAACTGCCATAGCTTCTTCCAAAAAGCCTGTCCATTGTCAGGATGAGACTGACGCTATACCAGAGTTTTTGGATAGATTTTTCAGCTCCCTATCCAGGTGATACGCTGACTTCACTGTAAATGTTCCATCTCTGGTGTAGTGCCAAATGAGTTGATCTTGGGGCCGCCATAAAGAGAGTGGAATCTTTCTTATTAACTCGATTTCAAAATCTAAGAAAAGGGTTTGAAGCATTTGTTCATTCCACAATCGAGAATCTGTGCCAACATATGTTAGTTCATTCACTGTAGCTTCTGGCTTTAGCTCTCTGTTATTTTGAAGTACTCTAAAAGAGTATGGTCTAGGAAGCCATGGCTCTTCCCAAACATTCACAGAACTTCCATCCCCTATTCTCCATCGTAAGCCTTTTTCGTGCATCTATTTTTGATAGAGTATTTGCTTGTTAAGCATTTTAATTTTCTTTTTTACTTGCAAAAGAAAAAGCCAGGAATATGTTTGGCTTGTTGTAGTTTTTGTTGTTAAATGCATATATGAACTTCCCACCAAAAAAAAAAAAAAAAAAAAAAATCCCACCAACAGTTATGTACTTGAATTTTTTTTTCTTTATAATGATTTAATTACGTGACTTCTTTATCGCTATTGGATTTTACACCCTACTTGGATTATACAGTAATTCAAGTAAAACTATATATTATACTGACCCTAATCACGAATATAGTGGCCTCTAAGTATATTTACAAGTAGAGGCAAGGGATCCATGATGCTTATGCCTGTGTACCAAACCAAACTATTTTTGAAATTCTTGTTGTTATCATTTATTCAAATCATATAATTTAGTTGTAGAAGGACATGAAGAATTGGCAAGCTATTTGAAGAACTAATGCATAGAAGTGCCACACCTACTTGTCTCAGAATTTCCTAGTCTACTCAATCCCTTTGCCTGTTAGGTATTTGGAGTTTTAGTATCAAATCATGTACAATCCTATAGAGAAACGGTTGATAGGGAATGCGACGTTACATTACCATCAACAAAAAAATCAACAATGAACGTCAAAGTGACCAAAACGCTTGAGCCAATCATTGGCACACGGCATGGAATACTTAGGATGGGCCATTGTACTATTGGGCCAACCATGGATTGGAATCATTCATGACGAACCGGAACTTGCTCGATGGGCCAAGTAATATGAGTTTTAGGGACCATAAATAAAATGAGGTAATAATGCCCCGTGCCCATTTTTGTTCTCATGACAAATATCCATTTCAGCTCAGAAGCCCATAAATCACAGCATCACGTGAATTATATACGGCCAAACACCATCGCATCCGTATTTATCCAGTGAATCTCGTACGTCCAAAGGACTGCTGCCTCTGCACTATGTTACACGTGTCCGACATCGCCGCCGCTCTCCTAAGTACGAAAATTTGAATGAGAGTTAAATAAAATAAAATAAAATTTTGAATGAGAGGTCAAGGGCGGGTTGAGAATTAGTCCAACCGCACTTAGATGTGAATTTAGGTAAAATTCATCCACGAAACGACGTAGCCCTACCATGTGGGACGGAATGGCGTGGGCTAAGTCCGGGTCCCACGTTGCCGTCGTCTAATTTAAACCTTCGCTCACCGTCACACGTAGCTATTACTCTTTCTTCCTGCCCATGTGCCAGCACACCAAATTCAAATCCTCTCTCGTATTTACCCCACTGAATGCTTCTTTTTTACCTTAGTGGTTAAATTAGTGAAGGGGTGAAAAACTGAAAATGCACCAATTTTACATAGCCTACGAAGTCTTTTTTTTTTTCTTATTTTCTTCGTAACTAACTCACTTGTTATTTTCAAAAAAAAAAAAAAAAATCCCTTGTCAATGTATAAATGAAAAAAATTCTTAAACCTAATCAACATTATGATAAACATCATTTTACATGGGTAATTAAAATACAAACTGTAGTTTTGTGTTATATTTTTTGAGTGACATGTTCATAAATGTAATACCGCACAGTATAATAAAAGAAGTAATACCTTAAAATACTTTATTCTTCTTGCTAGCAAAGTATATTTAATTTTTATTGCTAGTTTGACGAAAATGCATAATTATTGTTATTCCTCGAGTTCAAATAAAAGACAAAATATTTACGAGCGAGCTTCTGTCACATAACAACATTAGCTACACTCTGGTATTATGTGTTAAGTAATCCTTTAGCATTTAATTAACATTCTATTTATTATATTCTAAAGAGTACAACTAGCGTATCAAGCCTTGGCAAACCTCAAAATTATGGCAAACCTCAAGGATGTCTGAGTAATTTAACCTGAGCAATATGATTTTTGTCTTTATTGTCCCAGGCCGCCTTGGAACTTTGGTCCGGCTGTCACCAACACTCTCAACCGGCAGTCAAAAATTCCAAAAAGTTTTTACTGTTGACGGTGAAAAAGGCGTGTTGAAATCAGGACCGTTGTTGAACAGCTAAGCTTCTATGCAACGGAGTCTTCATTTCAACCCCATTCATTTTCTCATACACGCACACTCAACACACAGTAACACACACACACACACACAAAGAGAAAACACATTGCTCTGATAATTGAATACAAAAGAACTTAATGCTTTTAACTTCTTATTAATATTGATTTTAAATTTATTCACTTAATCCCCGGCGATTTGAGAAAAGTTTGATCGGAGCAACAAGAGGACAGTATTTTGGATAGAAAGAGCAATGAATGCGGTAGGAAGGCAAAGATCTGGTGCATCGGCGGTGCATCATCAGCGGCAATACTCCGATAACTTTCTAGAAGCTTCATCGAACGGCCGATGGTTACAGTCAGCTGGTTTGCAGCATCTCCAGTCTTCCAACAACTCAATGCCTCCATCACAGGTTCTAATCTGTTCGATTTCTGTAGTTTTTAGATCTGGCGCTTGGAGATTTTGGATAAAGGTGTGTCTTTTTAATTTTTGGGGATAGGATTTTGGATATTATGGTGGAAATCAGGGTTCGAGAATGTTTAGAGGTCCACCGAGAACGTACAGCGGAGGAAGTGATGTTTTTTCAGAGCCGTTGACGCCGCCGGCGGCGAATTTGCGGCCGAGGAATGGGGAAGAGGACGGAGCGTCGCCAAATGAGTATAGTCCAGGACTCCTGGATCTGCATTCTTTTGATACTGAACTTCTTTCTGAGGTACATTACTTCTTTTGCAGCATAATAGCAGTATATCTGGTCAAGTTTTAAATTTTATTATGAATGCAATATTTGATAGTTTCGCTTCCTGCAAAATAGAGCCAATTAAAAAAAGAAAATAAATTGATTTAATTACTGTGGCATCTCAAATTTCTGCAGTATTAAAAAAAAAAGAAAAAAAGAAAAGAAATTTCTGCAGTATAGATTAGTTTTGCCCTGGTAGAGCTCTTTGAGAATATTCTGAAAGAAATTATGTTTAAATAGGAGAATTGGAAGTTTGCTCATCCACCATTGCGTTTCTCTAAATTGTGCTTCCTATCTTTGGATGTCGAGTGGTACCATGGTCGTGAAGACATTATTGTTTTCAAATTTTCAGTGTAGTTACAAAATTTCATGCCTGACTATTAGATAAAGAATAACGACTCTGAGATAAATGTCCTTGTTTATATACAAACTGATATGTTTGATACGTATATCGATAAAGTTAAGAACTTTAATTTGAAAAAATCTACATGCTTATTTGGTATTGTGAGTTTTTCAGATGATAGTGATAGGGAAATTAACAACTTGCTGGAAAGTGGATTCTTTCCCCATCAAATGTATTATATAAAAGAACTGTTCTTGTATCACTAAGCGGCCACAAATATTGTTCGGGAGAATATTCCCTGTTCTGGTTTGGAAACATCAAATTAGACACCTATCTATTGTGTTTGATGTATGGAAGTGATTTCAGAATCCTTATGGCAATACCCTAAGTTGGGTTGTCAGTATTTTTACCAAGAATTCTGTTATGTTTGAAACCAAATGTGTAAGATTATGTTAGTTAAGAAGTATATTTAGACTGATTCGATGCTGATCCAAGTTTTCTTTTGAAATTTATGATAGTTATCAGTACCTGGCCTGTATGATGCCTCTTCTATGCATCATTATGCTCGAGGTAGAAGCTTTGATGACTCTGAGCCATATTTTGGAAACAATAAGCAGAACAGCAAATTCCAAAATTTGCCAGAGGAGAATGCTATGAAAAGTTTTACTATAGATAAGGAGAAGGCTAGCAATGTTGCAAAGATCAAAGTTGTGGTAAGTTTTTTACTAGGTTCTTATTCATCACTTCTTGATCTTCTTGCCATTTAACTGGAGCACTATCAAGTTACAGTTTATAGCTGCATTTCTAATCTATCAACCAGCAGTGATGATGTCAAATCATATTTGCAGAAAAACACAATTCTAACTGTAACCATTTTCAATGTATTTGCTCACATTAGTTGTTTGCAGGTGCGCAAGAGACCTCTAAACAAGAAGGAGTTGGCAAAAAATGAGGAAGACATCATTGAAACAGAGTCCAACTGTTTAGTGGTTCATGAGACCAAACTCAAGGTTTGTGGCAGTATGAGGTTAATGTTCACGTACAGTTAAACTAAAATGGATTTGCATGAACTAACTGAATGCTCAAATAGTACTTTATCCTTTTATTTTACTATTAAACTTAGTTAATATCACAGTCACTTCTGATGATACGTTGTCATATAGAAAGAAAGCAACTCTAAATTTATATCTCAAATCAGTGATTTTGAACCTTAAATTTTGGTTAGATAACTTCTTTAGTACTAAAGCTGCACTTGTTTTTGAGGGCTGCCTTCTTCTGGCTTTCACTTTTATGTTTGAGTTGAAGTGTTTAAAATCTATACTGCAGGTTGACCTGACAGAATATGTGGAGAAGCACGAATTTGTCTTTGATGCGGTGCTAAATGAGGAGGTTTCAAATGATGAGGTGATGAGAGGATTGACCAGATCCTTGAGATTAATTGAAAAATCATATGATATTTTATGATTCTCGTGGCATCTACTTAATTCCACTATGTTTTATCTCCTTAGGTCTACAGGGAAACTGTGGAACCAATTATTCCAATTATATTCCAGCGCACAAAAGCAACTTGTTTTGCTTATGGGCAAACAGGTATTAAGATTGCATTTACTCAGTTAATTTGTAGTGATTCCTCAGAATTTCTGGTTTATTTGAATTGACATATCTTCTCTTAAGTGCCGTAGAAATTTAAGGCCAGTTCCTCTTGTGGTTCAGTTTTTCATTTGGAAAACTTTTTATATGTCTTCCTCTAACCAAAGTATTCAAGTGTACTTAAATTCTGTTGCCTTTATGCGTTATGGTACTTGGTCCAAAACACACCGCTGATGAAAGTGAAAGGATGTTTGCAATCTATGGTGATTATTATTGTTTCCGGAATTTGGTTGCTTAGTAATAGCAATCTCCCCTGTTTATTATAACCATGATTTTTCTTGATTTCTTATGCTCCCCTCCTCCCTGCCGGTGCCCACGGGGGGGCTGGGGGGGGGGGGGGGCGTGGGGGAGAGGGGGAATTTGAGGTCTTTTGTTGTACCCGTAGCATACCTTAATTTGGATTTCAAAGTTTCCATACAATGACGATGACAAGCTTCCCTTCTTGTTCTTTCCTAAAGAGATGGTGTACTATCATTTGTTCTTGTTGTGTGTTCATCAATAGCATACCATCTAATGCCCTTTTTTTCCCTTGTTCCAGGAAGTGGGAAAACTTATACCATGAAACCTCTACCCTTCCGAGCATGTCGAGATATTTTGAGGCTCATGCATCACACTTACAGAAATCAAGGGTTTCAATTGTTTGTCAGCTTCTTTGAGATATATGGAGGAAAACTCTTTGATCTCCTTAATGAGCGAAAGTAAGCAGTCTGAGAATGTTCTAAACTGGAAAAGTTTAGCTATACCATCCTCAAATTAATTAAAGCAAAACTTTTTTGTCCCTTCTTCAGAAAACTTTGCATGAGAGAGGATGGCAAGCAGCAAGTTTGCATTGTTGGTTTGCAAGAGTACAGAGTGTCAGATGTTGAGACAATTAAAGAACTCATTGAGAAAGGAAATGCAACAAGAAGTATCGGGACCACCGGTGCAAATGAGGAATCATCCCGATCCCATGCCATACTTCAGCTTGCCATTAAAAGATCAGTTGACGGTAGTGATTCCAAACCTGCCCGAGTAATTGGGAAGCTATCTTTTATAGATCTGGCAGGAAGCGAACGTGGTGCAGACACCACTGATAATGACAAGCAGACCAGGTATAAAAACTCGTCTATTTTGCTGCTCAAAACTCTAAGATGGTGCTATGTTCATATGGTTTTCAAACTAGGAGAAACGGAGACTGCTTTTTATTTGACATTCTCCTTCCATAAATGCAGAATGGAAGGAGCTGAAATCAACAAAAGTTTACTTGCATTGAAGGAGTGCATTCGAGCTCTAGACAATGATCAAGTCCATATTCCTTTTAGAGGCAGTAAATTGACTGAAGTACTGAGGGATTCATTTGTCGGAAATTCTCGGACAGTTATGATATCTTGCATTTCACCAAGCTCAGGATCCTGTGAACATACTTTGAACACATTGAGATATGCAGATAGGTATTTGCAATCCTCTGTAAAAGTTAACCATCTTCCAATCAGTGCTATTTATTTTCTCCCTTAACTTTTCTTGTTTCCCGTTAGGGTGAAGAGTCTTTCAAAAACTGGCACCTCGAAAAAAGAGTCCGCATCTTCAACTGTGAATCTGAAAGAGTCAACCACTGTGCCTCTGTCTTCAGCATTACTGCCTTCATCAACATATGAAGATGACACAGGTGACTCGTGGCCTGAACAAACCGATAAAGATGACTATGAGGAGGATTTTTATGAGCAAGAGAAACCTTCCTGGAAGAAGAACGCAAAAGTTGAAGTATCCAGTTTCTCAAGCTTAGAAGATAAATCAAGAAAAGCCAATGGCCAGATGAAGTGGAAGGAACCCCCTAAATCAGACACAAAATACTCAAATCCTGATGACGATTTAAATGCACTTTTGAAGGTAAAATTAGCAAATGCTATAATACACTTCTTCACTGAGGGATTGTGTATTAACCTTCTGTTACCCTTTTTTCCCTATCGCATTTCCCAGGAAGAGGAAGATCTTGTCAATGCTCACAGAAGACAAGTAGAGGAGACAATGGACATAGTAAGAGAGGTTTGTGATTAATTCAACTTGTGCTCTGTTTTCTTAGGAAAATGATCGTCTTTAACAAAAGCTGCCCATAACTTCCAGTAATTTCGGATCACAAGGATAAACTATTTCAGTCACTACTTCAAATCTAAATGTTGACAAACTGTAATTATAATCAGTTCACTTTTGTAGATGACATATGAAATTAACCTGTTAAAAAATTCAGATGAGATGTGCACATAACGGTTTTCTTTTGAGTTAAAATAAATGATGGATTTAACCTTGTTCGAGGACTTTTTGTTCAAAAGTTGAACCTAATATTAATCCATTTGATAGATTAAAAGTCATAGAGGGACAACACTACTACATTATTTGCATATATGATCACACACGAGTTAAACTGCCTATGTAATTACCAGTGAGCTGTCTTAAAGTTTGTTAAATTTTCTTCAGGAAATGAACCTACTAGTTGAGGCAGATCAACCTGGGAATCAACTGGATAATTACATTTCTAGATTGAATGCAATCCTATCCCAAAAGGCTGCTGGTATCCTACAGCTACAAAATCGCTTGGCTCATTTTCAGAGACGCCTCAAGGAGCATAATGTTCTGGTATCTGCTGGTCACTAAATGTCGTTTGGTGGTGCATATAGGAGTCCGGAGTGGCATCCGCTGGCTTGTTAGGGTTCTGCAACTTTGTGATGATTAACTTGGAGCATATTCAATTTCTAAGTTGATATTTCGAGTAAGAGCAATCCCGTGATGATTGCTTGCTCATTTATTCTGAAGTGCTTTTGCTTCTAGTGGGGATTGTATTTTGCTGGATCCTCTACTCCGTCTACAGTTACTCTGGTTTCTTGTCATGATTGATTATTCTCATTTATCAAATATACAAAAATGCTACAGTAAAGCGCTCGCAGCTCTGTAACATGATATGTGAATCTCATGCCTAGTCGGAAAAACAATTATTTACATTCTAAAAGCTTCCCTACGTCACTTCAATTTCTTTTTTTATTTTATTTTATTTCTTTCCTGTTTTTGCCTAAAATAAACACATCTCATGGTATAGGAGATGCCAAAAGGTTTGGAATTGTTAATGAAATTTCTGGCCCGGGGGAAAATTTTTGTTTGAATTTTTTTTATATTTTGTTTTTGATGTGCCAAGTAAATTTAGTAAACATTTGTTAGTTGATTGATTGAAAGCCCAAACACAGGACAAGATGATCCGAAAATTGTCATTAAATAAACCTCCGGTAAACAAGTTTATGCCTTTTTCTTTTTGGAAGGCGATTAATGCATCTATGTCCATAACAGACGTTTCTATACGCTACATTGCCCATATACTACCGTAAGGTGACAGTCCACTGCACATATCCTTTTTTTTTCATTATTAGAACTATTATTATGTTGATATTACTTAAAAGCAATTGTTGATCTTTAAACCCAACAGCCCATCCACTCCCAAACTGGGAAAGAAAAACAATGAAGATAGCATTTGAAACTCCGACAATGCAACAATCAAATGAAATGATCATGTCATAAATCTCGTATCTTACAGTCAGTCACACAGCATAGAGATTTAAAAATTAAATCTAGATTTATCTCTATTTTACAAGTTGGAATAACCAACTGCCTGAACAAGTTACTCAGGCACGACGCCCATCAGTTTTAATGGGATCTCTTCTTTTAACCCGTTTCTTCATCATTTCTGCCCACCTTGCAAAGAGATTAGAATCCTCAAACTTCCCTGAGAATTTCATCTTTTGAGCCAACTCCTCCAGTATATCAGGTTTACCAGCTCGAGAAAAATCGGCCGCAAATTTGTTGTAATCAAGCTGAGGTGCTTTCATGCCTTTCTCAATCATTTCTTCCAAGAACTTACAAGCCTCAACTGATCTCCCCTGCCTTATAAGCCCTCCGATCATAACAATATAAGAATTGTCATCGGGACAACAACCTTTCCGATTCATCTCTTCCCAAACGGCATGGCCCATATCATAATTCCTTGTCATGAAAAATGATTTCATCATCATGTTGAAAGTGTGAATACTTGGTTGAATCCCGTTCTGGATCATCTTCTTATAAATCCTGACTGCATCATCTGGCATTTTCCTGTTTGCCATCAACTTGATTAGAGCATTGTACATACGAGCATCAGGAGGGTATCCCTTTTCCTTCATCTCTTTCAACAAGCCATAGACCTTATCCATCCTTTTTTCATTACCATATCCCGTAATCAAACATGTGTACGCACCAGCATCCAGCTCGCATCCAGACCTAATCATTTCATCAAAGTAATCAACAGCTTCTCTCATCTTCTTTTGTTTGCATAAATCCCTCGTTAATATCGTATAGCTTCTGACATTAGGAGCTGGACCCTTAGCCTTCATAACCTCAAACAACTTGGTTGCATCAGACTTCCTATTACCCCTCAACAATCCCTCAAGCATAGTATTATGAGCAACAATATCAGGCTTAAAACCCTTGTCAATCATCTCATTCCACACCTTTCCCGCCTCCATCAAGTTCCTCACCCTGCACCAACCATTGAGCAAAACAGAATAAGTCAGCAAATTTGGTGTAAACCTATGCTCCAATTTCTCAAACAGAATCTGTGCCTCCTTTCCCAGCTTAGCCCTCCCCATGGCATCAAGCAGACAATTGATAGTCTCAACTCCAACTTTAAACTTATACTTCTTCATCAACTCAAACATCCCTATCGCCTTCTTCCTCTCCTTAGCCGCCACAAAAGCTTTTATGGATATAATAAAAGTCTCCATTGTAAGCAACCCCTTTTCGCCCATTTCCTCAAGAACTGACACCATAGTCTCAAACTGCCTAGTCTTCCCGAGTATACTCATCATTGCATTATAAGTCCTCGAATCATGGGCATAATCACTCCTCCGAGAAGCCCAACAAAAAAACCTAAATGCTGGCTTCCTCGCATGCTTAAACCTCTCCAATACATCCACCACCAAATCATGACTTAAATTGATACCACATTCATCCAGAACCGCCTCCATATTCCTATCCAGCGCAAACAATTCGTCGATCACCTTGCATACTCTATCCACCTCATTCGGATCCGCCTTGGATTTCACACTTTCAGCATTATCACTATTCTCCAGTTCAGATTCAATATCAGAATCTGAACCATCCTCAACTTCACCATCAGTAATACTACAAAATCCCCTAAATTGGTGGCCATTTTTGCGAAAATTTGCTAAAATTGAGGCAGTAAAATTAAAAGGTCTCCCCTTTCTCGGAAGGCCTAGTGGGAGTGACAAGTTTTCTTGAAGATTAAAGAGTGAAGTGGGGTGTGGCAAAATAAACGGAACTTGACAACAAGTACGATCGAGACTACAATCATTAGCAGAATGAAGCAAACGAGGCAAGGGCACAGAGCTACCGTTAAGCGGCCGGTTTTGCTGCTGTCGTCTCGCTCGTACTCCCCAATTGGTTGCCGCATAAATGAAGGCAGGGGAGGAGACTCCGAGGAGTTGTGGGGCATCGTCAGTTTGGCGCCTGACATTTAATAGAGTCTTGAAGACCGATGTCTTGGAGGAAAGTTTGGATTTTCTCAGACAGATAGCCATTTTCCATCCGCCATCAATTACCAGTTCGTAGGAGTAGGATGAAAATAATTTTTGTTTCAGTACTAAAAATTGAATGTTGGATGAATTTGGACTATGGAGTGGCTGTAAAAAAAAAGCCCAAATGATAAAAGGGAAGTGCTTTGTCTTGTAATGAGAGAGGCCTTCTGATATAGGTCATTTAACTAGAACTTTTTTTTGGGAAAAAAAGGTTTAAATCTTGAGCACATTGATTGATTACCTAATTCATTATGCCAACTTGTTCTCATCATGTGCTCTCATCTAAAGTGCACAACTAACTTGTAATCATTCAGTAGATTTATGTGTACGATACCAATTTGTTTAATCAAATTAGTTTTGGATTAATGCTTCATTCAATTGGTGAAATCAAACTTTTCCATTCACATGTTTGTTAATCAATCCACTTTCACAGCAAATTCATAGTGGCGTCCCCAGTTGGTTAAGTGCTCCCTTCAATTGATAAATGCACCGACCCACCCTCCATTTGGAATTGTTCCTCCTATTTAATTTTCTTGAACTTTAAGTTTACATGCATTTGTTTGTGAAATAAAAGCGACATTTACCTTTAATTCTTTGCCTTCTTATGCCCGATTTAAAAACCTGTTATCTCAGCTTCCTTTTGGTGGTGGAATTGCAAAAATATTAGTTGATCTTTATCTATTGAAGACCCATGTTAGTTTCTTACAATCATGATATCTCATAAATGAAGTGAAAAAGAAAATGAAACTAGTTGAAACGATAAATTATCACATTCCAAACTAATTTTTAGAAATTGTTCCTGAAATGGTTGGGCTGGGCTCTAGAAACATATGGACTGTTTTATGAGTCAATTTATAGGCATACAAGGAGACGAGCCGAATGGACCACCAGGATGATACCCACAAACACAAAAACAAAACTATTTGTTCTTTTCCTAACAAAAACTTGGTGGGAATTTTGGACCTGTTAAACACATCCCTAGTTGTCCGTTTTCTTTCTCCTGATCGATTAGGCTATTCCCTAGTGGTCCATTTTCTGTCCCCTGGTAGAAGAGGGCTAATGGGCCTTCTAGTCAACCTGGATAGTTGGGCTGGAACCACTTGAAGTAGAAACAAAAGTAGGCCACGACATTGATCAGGCCACACAGAAATAAACATTGCCACGATCAGGCTACATCGCACAATTAAGAAAATTTTCCAGCCGAAAGGCAACAAGATTAGCCAACAATTCAAATACAGCTTCCTCTTGTTTTCTTGGGAAACTACAACCAAAAGCTTTATTTGGTTAATATTTTCTCTTTTTTCTTTTCTCTAGTGCTAAAAAAAGTGTAGTTAAAGGTAGCATACAAAATTGCTCATGACACGAACCACAGAAGAGCGAGGGCATTAAGTTAGTTATTTAAATCAACTTCAGTAGTAACTAACTGCAAACTTCAGTGGCACTTCCGTTATTTCTTCAACTCTCCTTTCCCGCTCTTTCTTGATACCTCATTTCTCGCTGCAACTTGCCAACAAAATCTTGCAGCTCAAGGATCATCATAAAACAGAACCAGATAAAGAAAAGAAAAGAAAAGAAAATTCCATTGAAAATCGTGCATTATTGAAGATGGATTTCACCAGAAAACTGAGTTTTTTGGTGTTTTTCCTCTGCGTTCTGATCTCTTTGAAGAACCAAAATGCTGAAACCAACAAGGCTTCTTGGTTTTCGTCCTACTCATCTCCATTTTCCAAAGCTCCATTGTCATCTCGCCCCATGTTCACCACGAGCAAGATCGAGAGGAAAATCCAAGAATCCCAATTTTCTGGGCCGCTCAGATATGATTACTATAATCAAAGTTGTCCCCAGGCTGAGCAAATTATTAAATCAACTGTCCAAGAACTCCACCAATTGAAGCCTAACATCGCCCCTCAAATTCTCAGGCTGCTTTTCCACGACTGCTTTATTGAGGTGATCTCTTGATTGATTCTTTGAACAATAGGATGTGGGTTCTGTGATATTTTTGTTTTTATGATGCTTTAATTCTTTGTTCGATGTGATTTTCTTTTTTTGGTTTCTGATTTTTGGTTATCACAACCAGTTCTTCAGATGATCAAGGTCCTTTTTTGGGATAGTAATCTTAATTTTTCATCTGCGATTCGTTAGTTTAACTAGTGAAATGATAAATTTCCAATGATTTTTTTTAATAGTTTTGTAGTGATTCTGTTTTGTTTTGACTAATATAGGCTAAATAGATATCACTAATTATGTTTCTGCTGATTTTCTGAATCGTCACAAAAATTTGCTTCTGAATTGGTGTTGGAACTTGGAACAGGGTTGTGATGCATCAGTTTTGCTGGATCCTTATGATGGAAACGAGAGTGAGAAAGTTTCTCCTCCAAATGAGTCCCTAAAGGGCTTTGATCACATTGACATTATCAAGTCAGAGCTGGAGGAAACCTGCCCCGGAGTAGTTTCTTGTGCTGATATTCTTGTTTTAGCTGCAAGAGAAAGTGTCCTTCTGGTACACACACACACACTCTCTCTCTCTCTCTCTCTCTCTCTCTCACACACACACACACTCTAGTGAAGAAACAGTGATAAAACAATTGATTAGATATCTAACTCTTTATGAGAATATTTTGATTTCAGGCTGGTGGCCCATTCTACCCTCTCTATACCGGTAGAAGAGATAGTACTTTTTCATTTTCTGAAGAAGCCACATATGACCTTCCTAGTCCCCAGGATGATATTGTGAAAATTACTGAGAAATTTGAGTCGAGAGGATTCGATAAGAGAGAGACAGTCAGTCTCTTAGGTAACTTCTTTTGCCTCTTTGCGTGCTTGGATTTTGAGATGCAAGTCCTGAGGTAAACTCGAATCTTAATGATTCTAACCTTGTCAAATTTTATCTTAATTAATTCCTATTTTCAAAATGCTCTTTGTAATGTGCAGCAGTGAAGGACACAAATGATAACTCCGAAATTTATGAGTTGTGTTTCATGAATAAAACAGAGCCAATTTTGTGACTAAACTTCCAGTTTGAGGAATCACATCAAAGGCAAGGAAAATAAAATGAACAATGGATTTAGGAAAGACCTATCTTTTTAAAACAGAGAGAGTATCTGATTACTGGCTTTACCCATCCCTTATCTTTCCTTTTGCGCCACTAAGGAAACTATTGCCATTGATTAGTTAGAATCTCTGGCCCATCTTGTTTCCAGCTCCCTTTTCTGCCCATTTTTGCTCAATGTCAGTCTAATTTCAATCAAACTGTTGGAAATTAACTTTGTTCTACTTTTGATTTCTTAACCTTTATATTCGATTAACTTCCATCTGAAGATGGACTAAAACTGAAAACTTTTCTTGTCCTTGATACACAGGAGCCCACAGCACTGGAATGATTCATTGCAAGTTTATTCTCAACCGACTGTACAATTTTGGTGGGACTAATAGGCCTGATCCATCTATCGATCCTGAATTTCTCAACATTCTGAGATCACAATGCAAAAGAAATCATGCCACATTTTCTCCGTCAGCATCACCAGCTCTGACACCATCACCATCCTCATCTATGAGTGACTTATCATCTGCCTTAATTCAGGAGCCTGGGATGAAAATGGACTATGAAGGATCCGGATCAGGTTTTGGCACGTTATACTACCGCAGTCTCTTACAGGGCAGAGGAATACTGTATGCTGATCAACAGCTGACAGCGGGTGAAGATACCGATATTTGGGTCCAAGCTTATGCCTCTGATTCATCCTTGTTTCAGAAGGACTTTGCGATGGCAATGATGAAGCTCTCCAATCACCGAGTTTTGACAGCCCCACTGGGTCAAGTTCGATCTGATTGTCGAAGAATTGACTGAGAAAAGTTGATCTAGTGCACTTACTGTCAAATATTACACTTTCCAAGTTGATGTTTTCAGGCTTAAGCATAACCAATGTTGTTCCTGAATTCTGAAATGCTTTAACATTTTATGATGGTAGTGCAAACCCTCAGTCTCTCATCAGCATGACTGGATGTCTTGCATTATGTCAATTAGCTAATAGACAAGTATGTACTGAAGTTTTTTCAAAGTAATTGCATCTACTTAGTTGCGATGTCTTTAAATGTCTATTGCTAATTGAAAACAATATTCATTTGACAAAAAACATAGCATATAAAGTCCTAGGTCTTAAGAACAATTTGAAATTAAAATATCAGTAAGTTCTGCATCTACAATTAAGATATGTAAATTCTAGATAATCCAAATAACAGTGGAAGATGAAAGTCTAAGAAATCCAGCACTTGTTTTTCAGTTAAAAACTAATATTTTCTTGTAGGAAGACAATTGCTATTAGCAGCACAAATTGTGATGGTTATTGCTGAAGTAGCAGTAGCTCTAACATATGTCTATCTATGGACAACCACACAGAGAGAAACAGGCAGAGCAATAAGCAGATCAAATATAGGAATTTATATCTATAGTGCAGTGTGTGAATACAATGGTTTCCGGCTCTAAAGCTTCACAGGGCCGAGTCTCCTCATTGAGCTGTTAACCCTGGCTATGGCTGATGGCTGTGGAAGAACAAACTCAGAATACATGTCCATGAAAAATCTATCGACTATATCCAGGTAAGCTGGGCAGGTAAGACGAGAATAATAGTGAAGCACCTCTTCTATATCCAACTGATGATCCACATCATCCACTTCAAGCATTGCTAAATCCTTCATCTTCTGTGCTAAACTTTGGCTACCTCCATTTTCGCTATGACCACAGGCTTCTTCTCTTTTTCCGTCATGGTGGTTGCACACCATTTTTATTTGCGTGTTATCCACAATAATCTGCTCTTTCTTGTTCACACGATTCTCACTGCATTCTCCATCTTCCACCGTCAGTAATCTTGGTGATCCTACATTGATGTTCAGAGTATCCCACTGTTCAGAGAACCCCCTATAGAATTCATCCAAGTGCTGCATCTTTCGACTGCTGTTGCAGGCGGAGAAAAAGGGATTGACAAAATGGGCTTTAGGCAGCTTTTGGTACCCTCCAAAGAGAAATGCCTTGAGATTCTTCAAGGTTTTCTGGAAGAAATATTTGGTTTTGTTGAGGGTTCTTCTCAGGAGCATTTCTGGTTTCATTTTTGTTTTGGATGGCTTGTTTATTTCTCTTTCTTTATTTTGTTCCGGCAGTAAGAGATACAGCTCCTATTTGTTAAGCCACTGTCCTCTTAACAATGAAGATTTCATCTGTAATGCACAATATATATCTCATTTATTTGTCGTTGATGTTTATAGATAGTTATCACTTACGCTTACGCTTTATGATATAAATATGAAAATAGGAACCCAATGATAATTGTTGGACGTTCTGCTGCTGAAAGTGCTGTTGCATTGATTAAATACAAAAATAAAGTTGTAGTGGGTTGGTAAAGCACGATTAAGTTAATACATATTATTGAGTAGTACTCCAATGGTTTTAGATGATTTTTGACTAATGGGACCAACTAGCTGACGTCTAGATCATTGAACAACTCCTAATTTTCGGCTTTTTTCACTCCTATTTACCACACAATCCCTACTTTTAATCTCTGTTTACCAAAGTGCAGTAGATCTCATTAAAGCATATGATTAAAAATCTCAAGCAGGAATTTATCAATCTTCCTTTATGCAGAAAATGCATTAAAACTATCACGTTGCATTAATAAGGAAGAGTTGTTTGGGACCCTTATCTTTTAAGAAGTGGCACCAGTTTTGGTTGAGAGCAGAGATAAGGGACCAAATCAAACCTCATCATCAGTGATAAGCCTCGTTATAATAACAGTACGGTGAAGTCACTGTCCATACAGCAACAATGTTGGAGTCTATATTTCATGAGATCAAACATTGCTAGCCTTCTTTTCCATCAAAGCTAAGAGAAAATCAGAGGGCACCCAAACGTCCCCTCCCACCACTTATTTAGACCTACCTTATGCAAGGGTATATGACGGCTGACACAGTTTGGATAGACTTGGAACGTGACCGTGCTTGATGGAAAAAATACCAGCCAGAACAAGTTTTCTCAAATGGGGTTACTAGGAAGTTAATGTTGGTTATGTTTACAGGCATTAATAAAAGTAGGTCAGAAAGAAGGGCAATTAAAATCCCAGTTTTAGTAAAAGTGGTCATCAGAGTTGAGATTAAGGCCACGTAACAATCGCCATCAACACATGCTGTATCCGGGATAAATATGTCCAAGTCATGCAAACGACAATTTAGCATCTAACAATTTCAGCCTTCGAATTTTAACTAGCAATAGATTTAAAAACTCAACTTATCCCAGTAAATAATTATCT
This sequence comes from Mitragyna speciosa, assembly GCA_024721245.1. NCBI lineage: Eukaryota > Viridiplantae > Streptophyta > Magnoliopsida > Gentianales > Rubiaceae > Mitragyna > Mitragyna speciosa. The sequence goes on from CM045573.1 coordinate 18,146,300, forward strand.
GTCTAGTGCAAGTTATTCACCGATGTTTGAAAACAAAATGAAGAAGATATGCAAAATAGGAAAAAATCTTCCCCTAAGAATTCAAGGTTTTAGCGTGTTCTGAAATTAGCCAGGCAACATATTATGAACCAGGATGTAAAGGCTTTTAGCTCACATTCAGTAACAATAAGCAAAAAGACATCACAAAACGGGTCTTCCAAAGCTCATTGTAATCAGAGATGACTTTAATTTCCTGGTGGGTACAACATTTTGATTTTCAATCATCTGTGTCTTTTAATTACTTGTATAATTCAATATAAAATCAGGTCCTAAGAAAAGAGGAAAAGAATTTGATGTCATATGCAAGCCAATTCATAGCTTCATTGATTGATGCTGTGCATTTGTATTGCCTTCATGGTGGCTATCAACTGATGGAAGGAAACCAGAACTGCTTATATGGGCATCAATAGACAGTATGTTGACTTGACCATCCTTTTATTGAGCATTGCTACTGGTTGCTCTCTTTGTTTCTGTGGAATTTGAAGAACTGATGCAACAGTCTATGGACTGCTCCATAATTCTCAGCTGAGGGAATGAGACGGCCTCTAATCCACTGAGGAAGCTTGTCACAGACATGGGAAAAGCTCCTTTTTGAAGGATCTGAGGCATATCGCGCATCAACCAACAATATTACAGCATAATCATTTATATGACGAATTGCTCTACCTGCAGAACATGATTCAAACGGTTACAACGTATCAAGTAGAACTAACTGTAGAAATATGCAAAGAAAATCATAGCATGACAAGAAACAGATTAAGTAGTGGAACCACAACACTACAGCATTAGAAGCAAAGAACATATTAGAGTATAACAAGTAAGAGTTTGTTTGCTTAAGCTTCACGGTGAGTAGTGGTCATAAAACAAAACTATTATTTCATTTTCAGGAGCACATGTTCCACTTGCATCTAAGTACTGAAGAAATAAATAGCAATTCATTCAAGAAGTTGATAATCAATAGGGAATTCAGCTTCCTGTATTGTAAGATCTTATGAGAGAGACGCACCAATAGATTGATTAACTGCTTTCATGCAAATATTCTCATAATACTGTCTCCCTCTCCGCTTACAACATCTTAGGATGTCAAGCCCTGCTTGAATATCTCCATTGCTGAATTCATTCCTTGCAACAAATTTGTGGGTTTTACCGATAGATGTACTATCAAGACCATCAATATACTTCACCCTCTCCATCAGCTCTATATCTGAGGGGCTAGGATAGGGCAGTCCTACCATAACTATGCATCGGCCCATCCCATCACTTAAGTTGATACCTTCCGATATCTTACCACCCACGATGGCAAGGAGAACAGCACCATTGCGAGATGCAGGATCACATTTGGCATTTACACATGACAATTCATCAATTGTTTCCTTGTACTCTTTCAGGACAAGTTCCACATCTTTATTCTTCCTGGGTTCTCTAAATATGTGCTTCTTCTTCATGATCCTTGAAAGGATGCCTGATGCTTTCCACACCTCGTAGACCTTTCCTTCATAGTCAAATGATGAGAAGAAAACAACAATTCCTTCAGGAACCACTGCTGCCAAATTACACAGCAACAGCCCAAGCTCTTCGATCTGTGAATTTAAGACCATTCGCCATCTAATTCAGATTAAAATCTTTAAAGGACACTTGAAATAGAAAGAACAATTTCCAACTAGGAAACTGCCATATATAGTATCTGCACAAAAGTTTGATGTTGCCAACTTTAACAAAGATATTAGTGAAAAGCTAATAATACACTAGGAAATAACTTGAAATTCGAGAAAAAAATTAATCGGTTAGATTGAAATTAATAATATGGGAAGAATCGACCCCAAAACTTCTTTAAAAAACAATCCAACAGGGATACATTCTACTTGCCATGCTTGAGGAGCTTCTTGCACTGTAGCTAAAATCATAGGACTGACCAGATGGCCCTTGTGAAACAGCAATTGGTAAAATATTTGCAGGAGGAATTATATGACCACAGGAAAAGAAATGCAATTGATCAGGCTGTAACCATGGGAAAAGTCGCTCTTTGGTCTCCTCTATAGGTTGTAAAGTGCCTCCAGCCAGTATGATGGCACGTGCTTGATTGACAACCTGCCAGAAAAGTGGAGGAACTGGTTGCAGTAACTAAAACCATATCCCAAAACACATAGAATCAGAAACAGAAATGTCAAGCAGACCTCAGAAAAAATCTTTTCACCGGTAAGCATGACATATTTCAAAGACCCCCCCTGATGTCCTGAAGGAGTCACTCTTGCCCTTGAAATTATTATCCGCCCATCACCGTCATTATTTGTTAACGATGACAACACACTAACCAATGCCCGAAAGCCAGATAATGTGCTTCCTTCCTCTGTACTTCCCTTAAGTTCAACGTCATTCTGCAACATAGCTAGTTTATCTCCATATCCACTGACCTGAAGACCCAAAAGGTATCATCTCAAATATCGTATGACAAAGAAAAATCCAGAGATTCAGGTTACTTAACTAGTTAAAAGAGAAAGAGAAGACAAATACCTTGTGAATGACATTGCTATCTTCTATATAGTGAAGGAGTTTAACCAGGTTTATGTTGTCGATGTTGAGAGAAAATAGAAACTCATTTATACCAATAGAGAATTCAAGGCCACTTTGAATTTCATCACCACTGCATAAAGCATCAACATAATTTGCACCATTCTGATAAGCTATTGATTGTAGAAAAGCATGAGTGAGTACCATCAATGTTTGAATATATCTTCGATTGCATGGTCCTAAGAGATTTTGGAATCGTTCAAGATACTTCTCCAAGTGGGAATGTATGTGCTCCAACTGAAACCCAAAACTCATGTTGATTTTTGCATTCAAATAAGCCAAAAAAGTGACAGAGTTACAAATTTGCACGCGCACACACACACACACACACACAAAAACAAACATAACATGGATATCAATGTCCTAGAAGGGAGGGGATAAGAGTAAACTAAGTAGAAACAGAATTAATTATTACTCAGAAAACATCCAAATCACAGGCATAGAACGTCAAATTCAAATTTTAAGATTATTATTTACCTGTGAAGAAGTAATCTGTGCATCATACATACTAATGAGAGAGTCAGCCAGGTTATGAGCCTCATCTATGATGACAATATTGTTCTTCAAACTTAAACCAAGTGATTCTCGTGATGTTTTTGACAGAAGAGATTGGTAAGGAAGAATCACAAGATCAGCAGTTGGGACCATATTTCTTGAACCATAATATGGACAAGTACCTAACTTGTGCCCAACCTTAACAAGATCTTCAATATCAAGGGGACCCTGCTGAGAAACCTTGCTCCTAAATTCCTGTTCTGTTTTGCGACTTCGAAGCATTGGGCATCGAGAGGAAGCCTTGGTCCTCCGGACTCTTCTCCCAGCATCCAAGTTCTAGAAATCAGGAGTGCCTCTTCAGTTTCAAAACATAATAGTATAAACAATAAATCAATTAGTTTCCTTCTAGTTTTTTGACATAACATGAAGTTTGTAGTCAGAAATCTTTGTTGTTGTTGCATCATCCATATGTCATTCATCACATAGCATGGTAAACGAAACTAAGAATGATGAAGACACAAGAGAATAACAAGGATAGGTCAGCTTCCAGTGATAGTTCATGAATAAGGTAGATGCACGTACCATCATTTTGGAAGCTCTTTTGCTTTTGCTCTTTTGAAGCTCCAAACATCTCTCATTTATGCGACTGGCATTACCTAGTCTTAGAACCTCTGTGAAAAACCATATCGCATTCAACATATTGTTAAAAATCTATTCTAAAATTCTCACAGAAACAGAATTTTTCCAGTTAAAGAACTTCATGTAGGATATTTACAATTAGTTGAAATACCTTCATTAATGCAGAAGTTCTTCCTTGACCCCAAACTGAGGACCTTCAATTCATTAGCAAATTTAGTCTTCCTCAACTCCTTTATGAACTGTGACAGCTGTGAGTGAGTGCGGCTGCAAAAGTAAATCTTGGGTCTTGACTCCTCTTCCTCGTCATTATATATATCTTCCTCTCCATCATCCTCGCTTGATGAATCAACTGAAAACCCACCACCACCCCTCTTTTTCAATCTCATTCCATCTTCGCCTTCACTCTCATAGTCATCCACCAAAAACTCATCATCCTCCACCTCCTCAACCCCATTTTTTAATTTTAAAACGTTCATCTCCCCAATATCAACATCTTCTGCCCCTACTCCAACATCATTATGCGTAAATATATCGCTAATAGTGCCACGTTCCTCTTTCCCCTTCTTATTCGATTTTTTCGATCTAAATCCTATTATTTTCTTGATTTTGCTCTTCTTTTCTTGAGAGGTTTCACATTCTTTTTCCACAGTAAAATTTCTCATCCAGTCTGGTTCCTCATCATCATCACAATCATCAGACCCATGTTTTAAATTCTGATTAAAATCAGGCCCGTGTATTAAAAAGTCTTGATTTTGTTGCCTTTTATCAACAAGCCACTGCAACGCACTGCATATTATACTTAGTGTTTTTCCAGTTCCTGCATTAATACATCAATTTGAAAGTAATTCAACAACTAAAAAAGTACCCTAAACCCAAAAAAAAAAAGGGAAACCAGCGGTATTATAATTATTAGTTGGTGGATGAAGAAGAATTTTAGAGTACCTGTGGGGCTTTCCAGCATGGCAATGCCTCCTTTCTGGAGGGATTGGTAAAGGGCCTTCATGAAATCTATCTGAATTGAGTAGGGCTTATATGGGAATGCTGGAAACTGCATTATTTCTCCATTTTCTTCCATTCTCCTTCTGCTTTTTTTTTTTTTTTTTTTTTTTTGCCCCTTTTGTTTTTTAACTTGAGAGAGAGAGAGAGGAGGGAATTATGCTGCCAATCTACAGAATTAGTAATAAGAAGTATCAGGAGCGCACTGTAGCTGAAAACTTTCCCGCGTTTAGTCACATATCTTTATTTCTTCTTGACAAAAAAAAAAAAAAAACATATCTTTATTTCTTGGATAATAACTCTCGGGGACCATTCCTTTTAATTTTTTTTTTTATCAATAGTAAATAGTATATTATCTTACTTTGAACTAGACTATAAGAAAAGGGCTCAATTAAATCTAGGGGAACCTATAAGAATTGAATCACCATCAAACCAAACGGGTGCATTATGCACATATCTAGATTTTTTACGAGAGGCAATGTTTGAACTCTTGACCTTTCACCTCACATAACTTTTAAAAGTTTTGTGGTGAGCAACCCAACTAAGTTGAAGTGTTCAGGTACTATTGCTCTAAAGAACATGAAGGATCAACAAAGCAATAAACAACTAATAAATAATACTTATTTATATTATCATAACAATCTTAAATGTCGCACACTAATAATAAGTTACTTTTGTTATGTTAAATTAAATAAAGAATTTTTCTTGACTTCTTTCCGTTTATTTAATACCTTTTAGACCCAACATAAATTCAATAACTTTTTAATTCACGCACAAAAAATAAAAAAATAAAATTTTGTGGCATAGTTATAAATTCAATAACTTTTTAATTCATGCACACAAAATAAAAAATAAAAATTTGTGGCATAGTTTTCAATCTTTTTTCCCTTATGGTTCGAAGAACTACATCAAGAAGCATAAATGATAATTCAAAAAATTCATGTGGATTTCCGAATTAAGTTGATAAAAAAAATCATCAAAAAAATTGATAAAAAAAATTATGCCAGAGCAGATTAGCCAATTTTCAGTAGCGTGGCCTTACAAGCCCAACAGACAAATCACCCCGAGCAATTCTTTTAATCAAGGAGCCCATTATATTAATTTTGGCAATAGATGATGCCCAATGACTCAAAAACTAGCCCAGGTTAAAAGAACTTCCCAGCATCCACAAAACCCAAACCCTAAAACCCCAACTCCTTCATTTCTCCCCTTTTAACCCTTCATCGATAAATACTGCCTCCAACACCGCGGCTTAATTTTCTTCTTCTTCATCAGAACGGACCAGAGCCTCCATCCTCCTCCTAGGGTTTCTTTGGCATCTCATCACCAGCCATGGTAATTCTTCACCATTCCTTCGCTTCCTTCCTCAAGAAAATGCAAAATTATTTCCGCTTGCCTCTGCCACTTTTATCTGATCTTTTTATAATTTTTTTCGTTAAATCTGTAATTAATATTAGGGTAAGGGAACTGGGAGCTTTGGTAAAAGAAGGAACAAGACCCACACCCTCTGCGTGAGGTGTGGCCGGCGAAGCTTCCATCTCCAGAAGAGCCGCTGCGCCGCCTGTGCCTACCCTGCCGCTCGCAAAAGGACTTGTAAGTCTTCCATTAATTAATTACTAATTATTTTTTTAATTTTTAGGTTCGTTTGATTAATTATTTGATCCGGGTTTTGCTTAAAATATCTCAGATAATTGGAGTGTGAAGGCAATTAGGAGAAAGACTACTGGGACTGGACGCATGAGGTATCTGCGCCACGTCCCTCGCCGATTCAAGACTAACTTCAGAGAAGGTATATTATTGTAAAGATTAAATTTTTCTGCTTGTTTGTGAAATTGTTAATGGGTTTTTGGTTTTTGATGAAAAATTTGTATCTTTGGATGGTTGGTATTTGTTATAGGTACTCAAGCCGCTCCAAGGAAGAAGGTATCAGCTGCATCTGCTTGAGAGAGAGACATTTTGAATTTGGAGGGGTACTCTTTTTAATAGTAGTTGCTGTTCGGTTTTCTATTGAATTTAGTATTGGAACAATTGAAAATTTCGGGACAGCGTTTCAGGGGTCTTGTGAACTCTTGATTGTTATCAAGCATTGTTACTTTTCTTTAAATGTACCAAGTATTTTATTTTGACCGGATCTTTGATACGAATGGATGAAGTCTTGATCAGCTATGGCTTGTTGGAGTTCCAATTCTTGTGATTTCGTTGTGCCACGTTTTGTGGGAATGTAAGTAGATAATTTGTTCAATTTAATTTGAGCTGGGGTTGCGACTTAAGGTTCTCAATTTTATTGGAATTTATCTGTAATTAGTCCATGTAGTTGTCTCTATCTTGTTGTCAGTGATACATAGCACTTCTTTTAAAAGAATTGACTGCTGTCTCGTGCCTGATCCAGTTGGGATAGCAGTACACAAAAATGATTTGGGTCTTTAAATTTTTAAAGAGATGGTCAATTCTGCCTTTTTCCTAGGCTGAGTACCTGATAAATCCATCGGGGATTTCATGAAGTGCGAAAGCATTTTCTAAGGATTAATGGACCTAAAGTTTGCCCTCTCGCCTCTCTTTTCCCCTGAACTAATGCCACTAATATGTAGATTAAGTGCTGTTTTTCTGAAGTAGAAAACTCATGGTAAGATTAAATACCGTGGCACCAATTTATGCGGATGCCAGAACTTTTCCTTCAATGTCGGTTATTACCTCTTCAAAAGTAAAAATTACAATCGGTTAACTTTGTATACGCGAAAATATGCAAATCATGATCCCAATAAAGCAAAGTAACAAATTCTTTAGCCTAACATCTCATACCTAATTCCCTCGTTAAAACAACAAAGGAAGTACACAACCAAACAAAACATTTCATGCCTAATTCCCTTGTCAAAACAATAAAAGAAATACACTAACAAATAAAACAGGAAATATGTCCAGCAGCCCAATAAGTTAATAATTTTTTTTTTATGCCCTAAGATATAAAGACATTGTCCAGCAGCTTACAATCACATAATGGTTCCCAAACTAAAGTATCACCAGTTTAGCTCCATGTGGTAAGTTTGTTTCAAGTTGCTTGGCCCGTTCTCTGACTATTGAAATCCTCTCAGGTTCAAAACATCCATGGATAAAATATCCAGGACCAGGGCTAACAATTATCTTCTCAAGTGACTTGGCAATTTGCAGTAATGCCAATGCAAACCTAAAATCACTCCTATAACCAGCAAAATATATCAATTTCACCACTTTAAGACATTGATGGTGATGAGCCATACGAGCTGCCTCAACTTGTTTGTAACCGTGAAGACCAGAGACCATTTCCTGCGAGAATGGGAAATATAGGCAGGCATTATGAACAAGTCATAAAGAAAAAAATAATCTTTGATGTCTCCATTCATCACCCAGATGCAAGCTATAAGTTTAAGTACCTCTTTAGAAGCAAGCAAATCATAGTAGAACTGCCACAGACGAGGAAAACAAATTGTTAAATCAGGGAAGATAGTGAATGAGAATGAAACAAAGTAAATAAACTAATGTGAAAACTCTAAATCACACTATCTTTTAAAGCTTTTCACTGGACAGATAAATCACCTGATGATTGCTGTAATTTTGTGAATGCCAAGCTGAACATTTTATAATCCATTTTAGAGTTTGTCCTCACACTAAACATACTCAAGAAATTACATGTTACTGAGGTTAACCACATTTTAACTTGGAAAAATCGTGGATTGGTTAGGGTACCATACCTGAAAGATAAATGGAACCAATAAAACTGGTTCCTAGGAGGAATAAGTATGCTTTGGAAGAATCCACAAAGCATCCCCATGTGGTTGCTAAACAAATTTGAGACTACAAAAATGACATTTCTGATTCTTTTCAATTTTTCATACTAGTTTCATGAACAGAAGTAAATCATATGATTAAAAGGCACCTCTAATTCAAGGATGACCAAGGGAAACAATTAAAATGATGCTATATCATGTGATGTTAATTGTACAATTTCTCTATATGATTAATGCAGTCAAAGTAATGTTTTATTCTCAGCAACTTCAAACTTGCAAAGTGTAGGTCCCACCTTATAACTATCCCAAGCTCAAACACTATTTGATAGCTAAATTTGGAGCACCAAAATTATATAAACAGCAAGGTATGCAAGAGCTCATACTGGAGCTGGTTTTTTCTCCTTCAGGAGAATTATCGCTGCCCAGAAATATAAAAGAATTAGTGGAACATTGGCCCTCGTATCTGTTGAAAAATGAAAAGGGCATGCCATAGCGCCCCATATCTGTTGAAAAACGAAAAGGACATGCTATAATAGACACCCAACCAAACAAGCATCATATAAGGGCCCAATTGACAAGAAAGAAAGAACAGCCTTTATATTAGCGTGTTAGTTCATTCTGCTGTATGAGCTCCTACTCCAATAAACAATAATTATATATCTACAGAATTCATGCCGGGAATCATCTTATACTCGGTATGGTACTTATAATTTGGTAAAAAATCACATGCAACCAGAAAAACAAGACAAATAGTATCAAGGTGGAGTAAACTTCTTATAAGAGGCCTGGATGAATGACAGATAGCTTTATAATTTTAATTTAAGTATTAACAAAACTTTGTGGAAGAGGCAATCCGAACATAGAGATGTAAAGGTAGTAAAGTAGACCTATCCTACTTGGTATTTGATCGATTTTTTCCAAGTTTACATTTTAATTATATGTCAGGTCATGTTTAGCTCAGGTCCATATCAATCTCTCAAATACTAAAAGAAGCATAATATAGCAATTGGTAAAGGTACATTCTGACTAGGGGTTATGCAGATCATTAATGTCGTGTGCTTCATTACTTCTCTTCTGCATTACAAAATTAGAAGAAGAAAAAATTACAGTAACCTCACCTAAGGTTGTCATACTTTGTTCTCACTTCAGATTGCCAGCAGATGCTAGCAAATAAATGAATTGTAAAGATAGGTAAAAGAAATTTCCATCCAAGATTTAATAGTTGGTCCATTCTCAGCTCATTTTCCTTTCCTCTTGCTGTTGAATGTAAATAACAGAACCAATAAAAAAACATAACACAAACTGATTTAACTGAACAAACTGTACCCAAGTTTCCACCAAACATTGCAATGCGACAGAAATTATTTGTTAATATAACTGAAAAAGGAAGAGAGAACGACACAACTCTTCACCATGAGATAAAAGCTTGTTCTACTGAAACACAGGCATATAAATTCAAGTAAGTGGAGATGACATTTTTTAGATGTGTCATGCCATTAAAGAAATGCTTACCGTAACAACAAATTTACTCAAGAAAGGGCAGGCCATAGTCAACACAACAAAGAAGAGAAGATTTTCGCCAGCAACTGTGTGAAGGACTAATTCCAGCTGTTTGAGACATCGCCATTGAGTGACTCCAAAAAGAGAATCAGGAAAATTCGGTGCTATAGGAATATCCTAATTATATATTGGAACTTTAATTGATAGGCAACAATTTTTACAATCAACACAAATAATCAACAAAAAGTGTGAAGGTGAAGGTCATTCTAACCAGCAAATTCACGTGCAAAAAAAGGCTGTCCAACTGATTGCAGATATGGCTGTATTTTGAATACCTTCGAGGCTGAAATAAAAGAGATTCACAAAGTGATCCCCTCACCTTAAACTTTGAAAGGAGAGGAACATTCTCAAATTGAATATCCGATGCACGTTTCGAATGTATTCCCCCATACTCAAAAGACACAAGATTTGCAGCAGAAATCGTCAAAGTTTTCAGTCCTGAGCAAAAGCTTATAACCAAGGACTTTAGAGAAGGACCAACAACGTTGAGGTTCTTTAAATGCTTATCAAAAATTACACACAGATGTTCAAGATGTGGACAGGTGGATAAAAGGTACTCAATCATTTCATCCTTGATATTAAGTTGATTCAATGTGAAGGATGTTAATAAGGAAAGGCCACCACTTCCACCACCACCAAAATAATCCTTAGGCTTCTTCACTAATCCTGCCCTTGAAATTGACAAAAACTTGTCCAGGTCAGGGAAATCAAAACCCGGAAATATGTCAAATTCAAAGACTCTGACACCCTTTTCAATTGCAAAACGAATCCAATTCCAGAAACGATCAATATCAGCTGTATCCTGATCCATTCCATGACAGCGAACAACAAATTTATCTACAGATGGACCTTGATGCAATTTAACAACTTGATCTACCCAGCTTACAAACTCATTTGCGTTTATACAAGTAACACAATTCCCATTCCATTGGTTAAGATCAAGGTCAAGACTGCCAGACGTAAAGTGCCATAAATACCTCCACCTACGGGAAAGGACACTGGTCCTCACTGCATCCTTGAGACTCAAACTGGAGATAATGGCAATCAAAATCTCATCCGGCAGTCGATCCATCCTATACAACACTGCATTGTGTTTCTTCACCATGCATGCAGAAAATAATACCACAAAAGAGGGAAAAAAAAATTATTATACTTCATATTCACAAAACTCCCAATCATAGAATAATCACGTGACATATACAAACAAGTAAGGCGGTGAAACTAGAGAGTTCTAATGCGGCAAAAGTTAAGATTTTTTTTTTCTTTTCTTTTTTATGGGGTTGGGCTGATTGTGCGAAATAATAACCTAGGGGATAAAGTTCCTAACGTTTCCCAGGTAAAAACCGTAGAGGCCCTTTTCAAAATCCTAAACAGAGATTAGAATATTTACCGGGGGATCAAATTATTATCTGTTAATTATCAAAAAGACAAGCCCTCCAATCCACTTAGGTTCTCAACTTATTATAATCTTGTAAAAAACTAATTTTTAAAATTTTGAAAATTATAATTCAAAAGAATTCAGAAACAGGTTTTAATTGATCCTGATTTTAGCTTCAAAAATTCAAAAGTATAAAAAATAAATAAATAAAGTAGTTAAAAACATCACAACACGGTTTTTCTGTGTAAAATAGCCGTTGAGAATACAAGTAATACTAATTTGCTAGTCCACATATTTGATGTTAAAAAAGAAAAAGAAAACCAAAAACTAACAAAACAACAAGATCAATTATTAATTCAGATTCCAAACCTTTGGCTTTTTGGCAATAGAAAGCTCATGGTCCTTGCATTCAGCGAGAGGAGGAGCCTTCGTCTTCATGCTTGATACAGAAGGCGATCGCCGGAGTCTTTTCTAACCACTCAGGCTCGGCTGACCTAAGTAAAAGATCGTGTTTCGTTTTCTTCAATCACCCCAACCGTTACTTATTTATTGAAAAAATTGAAATTTTATTACCAAATATTTGAGTCATCGGCGTTTTAAGTACTAAGAATAAATTTAATATCAAATACTTTAATTCTTAACACATTTAATTTTATTGATACAATTTTAGTCATTAAAATTTAGATGAAAATAAATCTAGTATTAAATTTTTTATTTTTTTAACATATTTAGCCAATTAATTAGTTTCGTCAAAATCTGATCACGTGATATTACTATAACCAAATTTTTTTAAAAAAATAAACTTAATTATCTTAATTTGTAATTAAAGTCACAAATTTGAGTAATTAATTTTTACTAAAAATAAATTAATAAAATAGAATAAAAGCTAATAAATTTGAAAAACATTTAAATCTTCAGACCAACAATAAGCTATTTTACCTTCTCTCTCCTTTCTCCCGCACACACTCTCTCCTCGCTATTAAAAGAAAACTTTAAGGCCGCACTTTGAAGACAAATGTTGCTCTCCAATATCTCTGAAAATTTCATTTAATAATCGTTTGACTATTTGTAATTGTTATTCAAGACAAAGGAGATGCATGTGTGTGTGTTTGTATTAGATTTGATAACTAATATATGAATATAACCAGATTTTGGTAAGATTTTAGCAAAATCATTCAATAGGATTTAATAGGTTGAAAATGTGCAACAATTGATATTAAATTTGTTTTCATCCAAACTTTAGGTATTAAAACTACTTCAATAAGACTAAATGTGCTAAGAAATTTAAACATTTCATACTAGATTTGCCTTCATCTAAATTTGAGGGACTGAAACTTTGGGTGCCTTTTTTTTACTTTTTTCTCAAAAAAGTTTTCCCAAAAAACTCCCAAAAAAGGCACTCAAAGTTTCAGTCCCTCAAGTTTAGATGAAAGCAAATCTAGTACGAAATGTTTAAATTTCTTAGCACATTTAGTCTTATTGAAGTAGTTTGGATATATTGGAAATTTTTTGAGAAAAAAGTAAAAAAATTAATTTTCCACTTTTTTTTCAAATTTTCCCACCAAGTTTTCATTATAAATTTCAAACGTTGTTTCAAATGTTGTAACAAACTTATATATTTTTTACATAATTATTTACAAAAGCAAGCATGTTTCTGTACAAAATTTGTTTAGATAACTAGAAAAATCATGAGTAACAAAATGAGATCCATTATTAGTGGATTTTGAGGTGGGTTTTGTGGAACGAGCAGGGTTACAGGGTATTCACGAGCACCCCGTATCAGTACTCATTCTACAAAACTTACTGACAATAGATCTCATCTCGTTATTCACGATTTTTTCAGTTTTTCTAAACAAATTTTGAACATAAATATGCTTGCTTTTGTGAATAAGTGTGTAAAAAATCTCTGAAGTTGTTACAAAGTTTTTAAACAAATCAAATTTTTTTTTTCAATTCAAACACTTTTTCACACTTTCAAAAAAGTGAACAAAAACAATTAAAATAATTTTTTAAAATAATTCTCAAAAAACACTCCAAATAATACTATTTAAATGGAGCCGTTATTTGGAGCTTTTTTAGATTTTTTTTTTTTTGCAACTGTGCTTGAATTGATAGAAAATTTTTTGAGAAAAAAGTTATTATTATTTTTTTGTATTCAAATTGTCCTTCCAATTTTTTATTTTAACTTTCAAGTGTTTTTTCAAACTTTGTAACAACTTTAGAGATTTTTTACATAATTATTAACAAAATCAAGCACGTTTAAGTTCAAAATTTGTTTAGAAAATTTGAAAAAAAAATGCGAGTAACAATATGAGATATATTGTCACTGGAGTTTGAGGTAAGTTTTGTAGAATGAGTTCTAGTACCAGATACTTGAACATAAACGTGAGCGTTCTGTGCCAGTACTCGTCCCACAAAAACTCACTACAAAACCCACCGACAATGGATCTCATATTGTTACGTGCGATTTTTTCAGTTTTCCTGAATAGATCTTGATCATAAATGTGCTATTTTTTGTGAATAATTGTGAAAAAAATCCCTAAAATTGTTACAAAGTTGTTAAATAAACCAAAAAAAAATTCACAATTTAAACACTTTTTCACCTTTTAAAAAAAGTCAACAAAAACACTTCAAATAATTATTTCAAATCATTCTTAAAAAACATTCTAAATAATGATATCCAAACGGAATATTTTTAGCAAGAACTCCTATTATCAACCCATCCTATCGCTTATATCAAAAAAAAAAAATCCCATCACAGGTAAAATTTTGGCGTGCACATATATTAGAAGGGGTGAGGTACTAATCAAATGAATTTTAGGAGCGAAATGCTACTCATCATCAATTACTAGGGGTTTTATTTCATTTATCCAAAAAACATATACTTCCATTATATTTGTACGGCACCAATGACAAAGCCAGAAAACAAGCTAAACCAGATTTTGAATAAGAAGCACGCAAAGATTTAGATGAGGATGGAGCATTAACATTCAAGATCAAACCTATTGAACTTGGCATGTCATCCATCCCTGCTTTATATGAGACATTGGAAAGACAATTTCGTGGAATTGGAGAAAGGCTGCCAAAAGCCATAAACCTTTATCCAACGTATCTAAATTCTGATCAAACAACTTAACGGATAAATCTTTTCTAATTTGAGATTGGATAGATTAAATATTTGATATGGGTTTTGCTTAAAATATACTCCCTCCGTTTCATTTTGATAGGCTTACAGGTTTTTTTACACAGTTTAAGAAAAGTTAGTTAATTTTATTGAACGAATGAATTAATCTATGATGTTACTAAAATACCCTTATATTCATCATTAAATATTTACATTAAATACAAATTGAAAATTACACCATAAGTCAATATAATTCCATTTGATGTGTGAATACACAGTTTGCTATGCATTCTCACTTATAACAAAGTAATTAAATATGGGCAATTAATTACATTCTTCAATTGGAAAGTAGACTATAATTTGAGACGGATGAAAAAGAAAAACAAGCTTATCAAAATGGGACGGAGGGAGTATCAGATAATTGGAGTGTGAAGGCAACTAGGAGAAAGACTACTGGAACTGGCCGCAAAGAGGCATCTCCGCCACGTCCCTCGCCGATTCAATACCAACTTCAGAGAAGGTGTATTGTTGTAAATATTTTTTTTTTTTTTTGAGCTTGTTTTGGTGAAATTATTAGTGGGTTTTTGTTTTATATTAAAAGTTTGTATCTTGCATGGGTAATGTTTGTTATAGGTACTCATGCAACTCCAAGGGAGAGGGCAGCGGCGGCATCTGCTTTTGTGTGTGCGTGAGAGAGAGAGAGAGAGGATTTGATTTTGGAGGGTTACTTTTAGAAATTGCAATCGCTGTTTTGGTTTTCTGTCGAATTTAGTATCGGAACAAGTGAAATTTTTGCAACAGCGTTCGGTCTTGTGCACTTTGATTATTATTACTCTCTCCGTCTCATTTTAATAGTCTTGTTTTCCTTTTTTATCCGTTTCAAATTATAGTCCACTTTTTAATTAAAAAATATAATTAATTTTTAACTTCTCTAAAATGTCCCTATTTAATTACTTTGTTATAAGTGAGAATGTATAGCAAACCGTACATTCACACGTCAAATGAAATGAATTTGACTTATGGTGTAATTTTCTATTTGTTTTCAATGTAAATGTTTAATGATGAAATAAGGATATTTTAGTAACATCATAAATTAATTCATTCTTTCAATAAAGTTAACTGACTTGTCTTAAACTGTGTGAAAAAACTCATAAGCCTATCAAAATTGGACGGAGGGAGTATTAAGCATTGTTATTTTCTTTAAATGTGCCAAGTATTTTGACTGGATCTTTGACACGAATGGACGAGTCTTGATTGACTACTGGTTAGTTGAAGTTTCAAGATTTTGTTTGAGCCATATTTTTGTGGGAATGTTGGAATCCTATTTGATTGTCAGATGTTAGTAACTCAATCTAAAACTTTGCAGTTATGTTGGTTTTGTTGTCAATGGTACATCAGATTTTTATTTTTTTTGGGTTGCAAGAATGGTTGTTGTCTTGTGTTGTGCTCAACATAAATTAAGCTATTAAATGGTTGATCCTATCTGATACAGTCAACTGTGTGCAAAAGTGCGTCCTAATCTGATATTGTACTTCAATTTAGAACCATATATACACACACACATACATACACACATATATATATATACATATATATATTTTTTATATTTGAAGTAAGAACCTTTGATGGTTGATGGTTAATCCTCAAAACTAAAGTAGATACAATCTCCCTTCCCTGTCCCCTACCATTTCATTTCAGCTACTGGTATCGTATTTTCCTTTTTCCTCTTCCACCCCCTCCCCGTGCCTCGCCCGGGGAATCCTTTGGTTATTACAAGTATGTCGCGCAAAAGTAAAAGATTTAGGGTTAACTAAAAGGGATAATTTCACAAACCTCCCTTGAGGTTTATGACAATTTCATCTAGTGCCCCTCAAGCGTGTGTATATGTGTGTATTTGAAGTAAGAACCTTTGATAGTTGACGGTTCAAAACTAAAGTAGATACAATCTCCCTTCCTTATCCCGTGCCGTTTCAGCTACTAGTATCGTCTTTTCCTTTTTCCTCTTCCACCCCCTTCTCTCCTCGCCCCACCCCACCCTGCCCGGGGAATCCTTTGGTTATTACAAGTATGTCGTGCGAAAGTAAAAGATTGAGGGTTAAGTAAAAGGGATAATTTCACAAACCTCCCTTGAGGTTTATGACAATTTCACCTAATACCCCTCAAGTTTTCAATATTACACATATCTCCCTGCCTTGTGTTAAATGACTATGTTATCCCAACTCTGTGTTCAATGACTATGTTATCCCAACTAAAATAAAAAAAAAAAAGAGAGAGAGATAAATGCCCTTCTTTTGCTTTCTCTTCCCTTCTCCCTCCGCCATCTCCTCTCTTCTTTCGCTCCCCTTTCCTCCCTCCCTTTCTATTTTTCTTTGCATTTTTCTTTCCCTCCCCTGCATGCCATCTCCTTTGCCTCGCATGGCCTCCCTGTTTTCTCTCCCTCTCTCTGTGTGTTATTCTCATTTTTTATATCTCATCCTCTAGTAAATCTGATTAATGGCTAATTTATGATTGTCATATTGTTAGTTTTTTTTATCTACTGTTATGTTGGTTGTGATTTGATCAATTCAGTTATCGTTTTGTCTCTTCTACAGGAACATGAAAGGTTAGGGTGAGAGGGTTTTCAATTGATTCAAAGCGAAGAAGAAAATGATCGGGGAAGGAAGGCTTATGATGTTCTGGTGGTTTTGGTTGTTTTTTGAGGGAGAACGCTCCCCCTTCCTCCCTCTCTCCGTTCCTATTTTTCTTTGCCTTTTTCTTTCCCTTCCCTGCTTGCTATCTCATTTGCCATGCATGGCCTCCTTGTCATCTCTCCCCCCCTCTCTCTCTCTGTTATTCCCATTTTTTATATCTCACCCTCTAGTAAATATAATTAATGGCAAATTTATGATTGTCATATTGTTGGTTTTTTTGATGTCATATTGTTGGTTTTTTTGATCTATTGTTATGTTAATTATGATTTGATCAATGTAATGATCGTTTTGTCTCTTCTATAAGAACCGAAAAAGGGTAGGGTGAGAGGGCTTTCAATTGATTGAAAGCAAAGAAGAAGATGGTCGAGAAAGGGAGGCTTATGATGTTCTGGTGGTTTTGGTTGTTTTTTGAGAGAGAGAAGAAGAGTGCTTTTTTTTTTCTTTGTCTTTTTTTCTGGGGTACAAGGAAGGGAAAGCTAGAGGCAAACGAGAATGATGGAGGGGAGGGTTCTTTTGTGGTGGTAATAATGGTGGTGGAAGGTAAATAACGGTAATTAGGCAGCATTTTAAGTGATGAGTTGGTGTATTAGTCGTAATAGTTCAATGGTAAAAATATGTGATTTTTGAGTTTTTTTTTCTCCTGGTCGTTTTTGGCAGTGGTAACTAACAAAGGTAGTGGTGGTGGTTGTTGGTTGGATGCTTTTGGTGGTAGTTGACGATTGATGAGGTGGCGGTGAATTAGTAATGATTTTACTGGTAAAAAAGATGTGGTGTTGTTATTTTGCTAGTAATGCTTTTGGTTACATTATTTGAGCCATTTTTTGAAATTTTTTTTTCCAATCCCATTTGGATTGATGGAAATTATTTATTAAAAAAGTAAAAAATTTTTTGGTCAAACTTTTTTATAAAAAATTTTCACCAAATTTTCATTCTAAATTTCAAATGAACTTTAGAGACTTTTTACACAATTATTCACAAAAGTAAACATGTTTATGTTTAAAATTTATTTAGAAAAACTAAAAAAATTACGAGTGACAAAATGAGATCTATTTTCGGTAGGTTTTGAGGTCGGACGACGAAGCGGACGTCCGCTTCTTTAAGCAAACGTTCGCTTTTTTCAAACCACTATTACATCACATTAAAAAAATTTTCACATTCAAACACTTTTTCACCTTTCTAAAAAAGTCAACAAAAAATAATTCAAATAAATTTTTCAAATAATCTTAAAAAATACACCAAATAATCATATCCAAACGGAGCCATTATTTTTTTATAAGAGCAAAAGGATAGTACGGGGTTTTCGTTTGTTAAAAACTTCAGGGAGGTTTTTCTAAAATTATCTCTAATTAAAAATATATAATTCTCATTTGTCTGTCTCAATGTCCAGTTGAATCAATTTCTTTCTAGACTTCTCAATTTTTTTCAATATGGTACTATCAATTTCGTAAACCCGAAACTGAATATAATTTTGTCATTCTAGATGTACATATTGGACAAGAATGGTGTATATGCCCTCAATGGAGCAAAAATTTAAAGATAAACCGCGAACCATCACGTATAAAAAATGAAAAAGCAAGTATACCCTCTATGAAAATAAAGAAAAGTTACAATTTGCAAATGAAAATGCAAAAATACATTTTTTTTTGCCCAAATCCATGACTTATGATTTGATTGATATTATACTGTATGTGGACCTTGAATGATAAAATTATGTCCAATTTTAGGTCATTAGGTTAATTGTATTAATTTTTAAAAAATGAAACGCTTGGGGTGCAAATTGATCCAATTGGATCACGAGGGGATATAGTGAGAAACTCGTATTTTTTGAGGGGGCATTCGAATTAATCCAAAATTTTATTTTAAAAATTCTATGATAAATATAAAAGGAGAATAAGTGATGCGTATTAGATAAGAAAAAATGGAGAGAAAGAAAAAATAAGAAGAAAAGCAAATTAATGAAGCACTTGCTTCTTAAAGGAGAAGATTTATGATGTAAACCTTGCAAGAATAGTATACTACGCAAGGAGATCAACCGTGGGGATGGCGAAGAAAAAGCTAGTCGTTCTATAACCATTGGCTCAAAATTTTTTTTTTTTAATATCTCCGTTCCAAATTGAACATTTCTAATTTGATTTAAAATAATGGTCGCTCTTCATAACACAAATTTTAAATTATAAATATTTTCGTTTTAAAATATTTTATACGTCATAAATACAAGTGACTTCATGTGTTTCTTAATATCTTATATTTTAATTAATTAGCAAAATCAACTCACATATTTTGTATAAACTAATTAAACTATTACATTCGTGATCAATTTGTATGTATGTGTATACGCTCGCGCGCATGTATATATATATGTATGTGTATATATTTATGTATATATATTATAAAGGGAGAAAAATAAAGGCAATGCGATATGAAAGAGGAAAAAGGAAAGTCGATGCAATATATATCAGGGATTAAAGATAAATTTTAAAAGCCCAAATCACCAGTGGACCAAGAAATTTACGGAACCTAATTAGACTAAACTAAGGAAACTCAAAAAGTGACATTATATATGGTTACTCCTTTAAGTTTAGACGGCGCCTGCTCGTTTCCTGGTGAAGCCGGGGAACTCGTTATCGTCTCCGGCATACAATCGCCCATGGAGGTTCCTCGCTTAAGATGCCATAACCGTGAGCTTCTCACCACGAGGCAAACAAAGGTTGTTGAGAATTCATCTGCTATAGGTTAAATAAATAATTGTTCCTGTGTATAAACTATTAATCGGTCCCATATTTATGTTCTCGATTCTCTATCTATCTATCTGCTTTGTAATCATAGAGTTCTTTTGATCTGATGAATGCATGAAGACCGACCGCTATTCTGATTAAACAGGAAAAAAAAATTCCAATACGCGCTCGTACACACATATTATGTAAAAGTTAGATTATATATGTATACGTAGGCGTATGTATATACGGATACGTATAGTACGTATACGTATAGGTACATCTACATGTACATACATGGATATGTACATATGGAGTTTTGGTTGGGTGTTGTATTTGAATAAAAATTGTCACTGGCCCTCCTGTCCAAATCTTTTTTTTTTTTTTTTCCCTCTTGATGGGTTAGTTGGAGATAGTCCACCTTGATATTTTTCTTCTCAATTTTTTAAGAATTTAAAAAGGGGGGGAGGGGGGGGGGAGGTCTAGTAGAAAAGGGTGAGTTTGCTACCACCAAGAAGAAACATTGGCATGAAGATCATCCTCTTTCTTAGAGAAAGAAAGGGTCTGTTTTACTGTAAGACTGAAGAGTAAGACTGGAAATTTTCATTGGAAGGAGGAAAAATAGATATTTTAAATTTGCCTATGGTAGTTAGTTGTTATCTTAGAGAAAAACAGAGAAAGATAGGGGTAATGGTAGTTAGCATGTTAGCTAAAGTTCTTGGCTTTTATGTTTTTCTCATCTGACATTTCTTTTCTATCACATAATACCATTGCATGTGAAGAGGAAGGTTCCCGAGGCTTGTGGGATTGATACACTGTCGGATGAGCTCCTTGTTCTCATTCTGTCCAGACTGACTCTCAAGGAAGCAGTGAGGATTAGTGTCCTTTCTAGAAGGTGGAGATATTTATGGCAGTTTACATCCAAGAATCTTGTATTCGAAATGGACCAGATGAAAGCTAAAAATGGATCTTGGATAGGAGCGACTAAGTTTGTGAACTTGGTGAATCAGGTCATGGAAATGCATCAGGGTCCATCTGTAGATAAATTTATCATTCGCTTCAGTAGTCTAGGTCGTGCTGGTCACAATCCTATTTGTGATTGGATTCGTTTTGCAATGCAAAAGGAGGTCAAAGTTTTAAAATTGATATCACATGGTGATAATTTTCCTGGCCTTGAGAAGTTTTTGGATCTTTCAACGACAGTGAAGCCTAAGAGGAGTCTTGTTTCGTTGACAGCCTTCGAACTTGTTAACATTAGCATCAGGGATAACATGATTGAGTATCTTTTATCTCATTGTCCGCATCTTGAAAAACTATATGTACATGGTGACTGCCATATAAAGAATCTAAATGTCGTCAGTCCATCTCTAAAGTCTTTGACTCTGAGCATTTGCTGGAATTTAAAAAAGCTAGAGATTTCTGCTGCAAATCTTGTATCTTTTGAGTATTTGGGGGACTCTGAACGAAATGTGCACATTCGATTTCAAAATGTTCCTCTCCTATCGGAGCTTACAATTGACGAAACGTTATTTGACTCTTTTATTTTTAAGCCTCACAGGCATGTAAAATATCGTGGTCAGTTGGAGAAGCTGGTCTTGAATTTGCCTAGTTCGGTTAGAATCACCTTCCATCTTTTCATTGATTATATTCATTGATTATGAGAATTGTTGTTAACCATTTGTTTTTCTGTATTTTAACTAGGTTGTTGGTGGAATGGTTTATTTTACTTGTGTTCGCGCTGTCCCTAAGTTACAATGTCTGAAACATTTGGAATTGGTCATTAGCACAAAAGCTGGTGAAAGTCTCCTCTTCTTTATATTGTTAACTACGAGATGTCCTTTCTTGTCTACATTCGTTGTTGAGGTAATTACTTTAACTGCACTACTCATTCCAAACATATTTGAGCTGCTGGTTGTATGATTTGTTCCTTTGAATGTCATTTCCGATTCTTCTTTCTCGAGCAGTATGCATTTTTTTCCTATTTGAGTAGCTCTTTTAGTCTACTTTGTCGTAATTGGACCAAGAAAACAAGTTTTAACATTATTTATGCAGTCTATCCAAACTCATTTTTTCACTCTCCTGTTTCTTTTCAATTTTTTTCCTTGTGGTGCTCTTCTTGATATGTATAATATGCAATTTAAGCTTAGTGATAGTTTAGCTTCTGCAAGGATACAGAGTGGCAATACCTTGTTTTCTTCTGCTTTTCTTTTTTACCTTCTTACATGACATACCTCTTGAAATATGCAATGCCAAATAAATCAATGGAACACTTGACCATCTGCATGACCTGTTACCCCAAATGTGAACTTATCAATTGTCTGATTTTGGTCTTTTTAGTATTTGACTGCATGATATACTCCACAGCTGAGAAACCTGCCCTACTAACGTAAGTAAAATCAAATGTCATTTTATGGGGTTGCTATCACAGAATTTTAGTAGTTCTTATTTAATCTCTTTTTCAATCTTCTTCAAGTGGCATGTAACACTCAATTTACATTCTTTCGAGTTTTAACCCAACTATGGAAGCGTGTTTAACAATTCCCTTTCTCCATCTTCCTCCAATTATGTTGTGAGCTAAGCTTAAACTTCAGTTGATCTTGTACCAACTTATAAGTACTGCCTATATCGAATAACGCATTTGCAAGCATAGCTGCTATTAAGGCATAAGGAAAATTAGTGCAAACCCACACCCTTTGGGAGAGTAAACAAATATGTTAAGACAAAACTATTCTTTCTTTCTTGTATAATGGAATTTTATTTGATGAAGGTTTAGCTGGTTCTCATAGATTGGACTCTGATTTGATGAATATTTGCTCGGGTGCTTACTTTTTCTCCCCTCCAAAACATTCCCTAAATTGTGTGTATAAAGCAGTCCAACCAATCCATGACAATTTAACTTCTGTTTGATTAATGATCAGAAACAATATTCTAAAGGAAACCATTCTGTTTGTTTGGAATTTTGAATTTCTAAGTTGTGTATTTATTGCTTCCTTTGTTAGAAATTCCAAGCTGTGTTTTAGTTGGTTTCTTTTTTCTTTTTTTTTTTTGTCATGATCTTTTTGAGTCTAATATTTGCTATTATTTGTTTGTGCAGTTTATTTACGAAGGGACCTTGTCTAAGCAGGTACCAAAGCTCGTACCTTGTGTCTACAGAATAAAGAGATACTTTGTTCGTTGGTTTCGGTTGACTTTATATTTATGAATAATACAATGTTTGCTCTCTACCTCAGAAAATGGTCTCAGCTCTGCTGAGATATCGAAGAAAGTGGTCTCGGCTCATTTCTTATCAACATGAACATCTAAAAGTGGTGAAATTGAAGAATTTTGCTGGTTATAGGAGTGATTTTAGGTTTACGCTAGCCCTGCTCCACATTTTTAAGTCACTTGAAAAGTTAATTATCAACTTCGACCGTAATCCTTACGATCCTTACAGAGTTGCAACAGCAAGAGAACGTGCCAAGCAGCTTGAAGCAAGTTTACCGGCAGGGGCTGAACTGGTGATAATTTAGTTTTAGATCAGTATATGATTGCATTATTATGGGATGACAGATAATTTAGTTTTAGATCAGTATATGATTGCATTATTATGGGATGACAGCTTAAGAGGCTTTACTTTGTGTTTACTTTCAATCTTGGTCCGGAGGCTCACCCAATTCTCCAACAAAACCAAAAAAAAAATGTGAAAAGCTCTTTTTAGCTCATCCATGCATTTCTTTTAATTTCAAAAGAAAAACTTCTTTTTTGGCTTACATCAGCATATAGTTTTGATTTCTCAATGTTGTTTTTCACTGCCTTGCTTGTGTTTTTGCATTCAGCTCTTATTCGTGAGTCAAATTCCATTTGTTATTTATTAAGTTCCGTAGCTAACTATATGTAAAAGTTTGGTGATCAATTTTGTTTTTGATATGCATAATACAGAACAGGTATAGTTATCTGGAGAACATTTTTAGTTGGGTTAACGGAACTATGATCCAAAATTTCGAGTAGACAACTTTAGATTAATGTACATTTCTGCTCTGTTGTAGTTTATTACCAATGACGCTTGATGGATGTGGTAACATGTGTATGATAAGTGGTGTGAAGAACAGCGCCTTTTGACCTTGCTACTGTCGATCAAAGTCCATTCTTGAAAATGTTATTACAGTTATGATATTATAAGCCTAAGAACAATAAAAAAAATACACATTGCCTATGATATTTTTTGTAATGGTTTTAATTATGGGTGGGGAAATTTGATCAACAAAATGCGTTAGTTCTCTATTATTTGAATCTATTTCAAACGATTTAAGAAAATGATAAAAAGGGTTCTATTTATTTGAATCTAATTTCAAGTGATTCAAGAAAATAATAAAGAGGGGTTTCCTTTGTAAATGAAAAATAGTCACTAACCGCAGGAAACAGACATGCTTCCCGATAGGAGAAAATCTAACAGAACCCATCACACTGCAATAGATCTTGTTCTTTGTGTATAATAGTACAAGTTATAGATAATAAAACCGGGGAATTGTGGAAACACATGACCAATCTTTTCTTGGATGACACCCAATAAATATATATTGACAGTTACTTGAATTACCAATAATATATACATAAATAAAATACAGATACAGAAAAATATGTATTTCTGTGTCTTGGTCTACATAAACACCCTAATATATATTGACAGTTGCTTGAATTACCAATAATGTATACATAAATAAAATACAGATACAGACAAATATGTATTTCTGTCTACATAAACACCCTATCCAACACGTAAATGTTTTTAAATTGACAATTTTTTGGTCCTTCTGTAATATACACTGCGAATAAGGTAGTAAAAACCACAAGAACTTGTAACTGATGGAAGTCTATAATATTAGGAGCATACTTGTTTTACTTGGTCTATCTTATCCTAACTTCCTTGTGTCTTTCATCGTAATATTTGGAGCATACGTGTTTTTTTTTCCATTACCCTATAGAATAGAATAAGAGAAAATATTAACCAAATAAAGCTTTTGGCTGTAGTTTCCAAAGAAAACTGTATTTGATTTTTTTGGGCCAAAGTCAACAGATGAATTGATTTGTATTCCTTCAATCCATCATTTACATCCAAGGGCTTGGGGGATGTAGCCCAATCATGCCTATTTTAGTTTCTTGGGGGCCTGACCACAGCTACTCTTTTGTTTCTGAGCTCAAGTACTTCCAGGCCTATTTACCAGCTGGACTAGTGGACCAGAAGGGCCTACTTTACAGGGGGAATGAAATGAACAACTAGTGGATGTGTTTGACAGGTCCAAAACTCCCACAGCATAATTAGGAAACAAAACTGGTAATCATTAAAATTAAAATAACTGGTAGTTATTAGGTATTATAATTTAAAAAAGAAGCAACCTTGAATCATCATGGTGCTCCATTTACCCATAAATTGTGTCATAAATCCCATAGTACAAAATCCACATGGTTTCTAAGGCTTCTAAATGGAAAAAACGGCAGTTTTGTTACACAAGTTGGACGCCTACGAAGGAAAGTGGCCCAAACTCTGAAAGCCCAGCCAGTTCGGCACTTGATAATTTGTTATTTCAACTAGTTTCATTTTCCTTTTTATGTTCATTATTGCGAGAAACTAACATGTGTTTTCGATAGAGAGATATCGACTAACCATTTTGCAATCCAAACCAAAAGGAAGCGGATATAACAGGTTTAAATCGGGCATAAGAAGGCAAAAAAATTAAGGAAATATCACTTTATTTGGCTGACAAATGCGTGTAAACTTTAAAGTCTTCACACGCGCGGCCCAACACAAATTCAGTTTAATCCACTGCATGCTCTACAAAAGAATTGGCACAAAGCCCTGCACAAATTCAGTTTAATCCACCTGCTGTTGACTCTCCAAAACAATTGGCACAAAGCCCTGCACAAGTTCAGTTTAATCCACCTGCTGTTGACTCTACAAAACAATTGGCATAAACCCTTGCACAAATGCGGTTTAATCCACCTGTTGACTCTACAAAACAATTGGCATAACAATCTCTTAAATGCAACTCCAGAAACATTTTGATGGCGCCTTTAGCCTCTTCTAGTCTGAAAAATAGATGTGCGAATTCACAGCACCACCCCCTCTAACCCCTCCCTCATCAGCAATCTCCTGCACATTATTCACATTAAACTGGTGACCATCAGTGTTAACATGATCTCCATCATCAGCATCATCACTATCTCCATCATCAGTATTATCACTGTCCTCATGATCTCCACCATCAGCATCATCACTGTCCTCATGATCTCCATCATCAGCATCATCGTCATAAGCATCATCACTGTCATCGTTATCTCCATCATCAGCATCATCACTGTCCTCAGGTCGTTGTCTAAAAAAATGGAAACGTTCACGTTCCTCTTCATTTGCATCAATAATAGTGATGCCATTAGCATTCTTTGTCAACTTGTATAACTTGTACTCGTCCACTCTGAACTTCCACTTCTTAAATGCTCTGTTTATGATATGAAGCCTACTCGCGTCCAACCTACCAGCTGCAAAGTATATGACAATATTTTCACTCATAAGTGCAGCTGCTCTCAATGTAAGGAAGTCATTCCTGTCGAGAATAGACTGATATTGAGTCGTTTGAGTCTTGAAGGTTCGTATGACAGCTTTCATGCTAGTTTTAGTTTCCTTTATCTTCTTTTTGCAAGCTGAATATTTTTCCTTTGCAGTTTTGACATCACTTTCGTACTTTGTTATCTCCCTTGGAGCTGCTCGCCACCCCTGCCCCTTAATTGTCTATTCTTACAGCGTTCCAGCCTGTACTTCAAGCGATATAAGTTGCCTTTTAGCTCGTCCCTTTCTGACTTCATGGAGTGCTTACTGTCTACTAGCATCTTTAGCCTCCACCATGGTGTTACCCCCATGGCTGAAGGTCCAGAAAGAAATCAGATAATCAGATAGGTAAACAGGCATAACTACGTTCCATTTATAGATTCAGAATAAACAGAAAATAATAAACATAGAGCATCAAAATATATGATTAACCCTGCATTCTGGAAGATGCATCAATAAAAGTTTTTAATCAGCAAACCAACATAAAGTGCAAAAAACTTGACAGCTATCTATCAATGCAAAAGTGAAATAGACTTCAATCCATGAATCAAAGAATTAATTGACAATAGCAATTTCAAATTGCCTCCTGCAGGTGTGGCCCATCTCTGATAGGCACTTAGTTTAACTGTTCTGTGCCATAGCTAACAACATAACCCATCTTCAACCATTTGTAAGAAGCAGAAAAACTATCAAAACTGAAGGCACAACCAATATATAAGTATAACAATTTATTGTCAAGAAAGGAATCCTGTTATATATTTTCCTATCATATTATAAGAATGCAATTTTATGAGCCATAACTCGAATCTTTGGCCCAGAATATGGAGGCAATAAAACATGGCTTTTTAAACTTTTCTCCTAGGGCACACATATAATAACCGCACCAATACACACACACACACACACACACACACACACACATATATATAACATACACATATATATAATAGACACATACAATAGTCATCAAACTGAAATACGCACAACGAAATAACAAGCTTCTCAACAAAACTGAAAAACGCGCAACGAAATAACAAGCTTGTCAACAATTTATGTAATGTGAATTGAAGAAGAGAAAATTAGTAAGAAAACTTTGTAAGCAGAAAACAACACTTGAAATTCGAAGCAGAGCACATACTTACAAGAAGGCACTTGAAGTATTCATGCTCCTTAGCCCAAAAAAGGAAAAAGGATAGCGTCAAAAGAAGCATTAATTCCATAAGAACCTCATGTTTTCATTTTTTTTTTTTTTTTTGAGTTTGAAATCTTTGACAAATCCACCACATCAGTTCCAAACTGCGACTTTTCCCTCGTAAACCAAATTCACAGTCGGAGAAAGCATTGTTATTAAATCATACAATACTACCATCAACCCCGATTCTACTCGAGATCATTATTCATAAATTAAAAAAAAAACTGCATCCAATAATAATTACAATTTAGAACTAAATTGCATAAAGGAGAAATGAAATTCAAACCTGATTACAGTCGCACAATTTTGGTTGCCTGAGAGTGAAAACCCCAATGTGATGAATGAATTGCCTGAGAGAGAAAACCCCAATGTGATGAATGAACTATGAGCTTATATAATGGGTTTTGGGAAGATGGTGGAACTATGTTATATTCATAGTGAGCGAGTGTGTGAGAGAGAAAAGAGAGAGGGAAAACCGATTGAAAGAGAGAAAAGAGATGACTGCGGTTATTCCGGGTCAGATATTGTATAATGACGTTTTTACCCTCACAATGCAAATAGAATTTAAAGCAACAGAATTCAATTGATCAAATTTTCTTAATTTCCTAGTGGAGCTCATTTATGGATTCGTGGTATTTTTATTTTATTTTTTGATAGATGTTGTTTTGATTTTTTTTTTTTTTGAGTAAATCTAAACTATTACATGGGAAATAGAAATTTAGTATTAGTGAGATTCGAACTCCCGACATTTGGAGTGAAATTATAGAATTCTAACCGCACGACTGTTTGATCGTTCCCAGTATTTTGTTTGTTAAAAGTTTGGAAATTCGAAATGGACTATTTTCAGGCCTATAGAGAAGAATGATTTCATTTCATCTTGGAATATATATTAAAATTTTGACCCAATTGCACCTTTTTATACGCATATTATTTAAGGGCCATCTTCAGTGACAATCCTAAAGGCTGGGGACAAACAAATTTTGACCCAAATGTAGCCTCGTCTAAACATTTTATTTGAGCAAAGTTCAGCCCAAACCGGTTCAGATTGACAATCCTAAAGACGGGGCAAAAAATAAAAAAAGCCAACTACTATTTTATACCAAACGACTCAGGAACTAGAGTTGTTATTCGAACCGAGCTGTTCGCGAACACAGCTCGGTTCGACTCGTGAAAGCTCGAGTTCGTCTCGTTCGTTTAGCTTAAACGAGCTGAAGCTCGAACAAGAAATTGAGCTCGTTTATTAAACGAGCGAACACGAGCCTTGTTCGCGAACGCTCGTTTGTGTTCGCGAACAAGGGGCAATAATGTCTTTTCACTTCTATTTTTCATACCTTAATTTATTAACGAGCTCGTTTGTGTTCGCGAACGCTCTTTTCACTTCTTGTGTTAAACGAGCCGAGCTCATACGAGCTCGTTCGAGCTCGGTTTGTTGGTGTTAAACGAACCGAGCTTATTCGAGCTCGTTCGAGCTCAGCTCTTTAGTGTTAATCGAGCCGAGCTCGAGTTCAAGCTCGAGCTTCCTATTTTTTTAACGAGCCGAGCTCGAACAGAAAATTTAGCTCGTTTAATAAACGAGCCGAGCCGAGCCTATTCGTTTATTAAACGAGCTCGAGTTCGAACACCAAATACTCGGCTCAGCTCGGCTCGAATAACACCTCTATCAGGAACTAAAGATGCTTTTGGTTTTGGCCCCATTTTTCCTTTTTTTTTTTGTTTTTTTATTTACCCGTTCTTGTGGGGTACCCTTCATTTAAACTACTCGTATTATTTTGTCACTAATTATAGTTGGATCTCTCCCTCCCGTATCCGTCACAGATAGAGGTGTTATTCGAGCCAAGCCGAGCCGAGCATTTGGTGTTCGAACTTGAGCTCGTTTAATAAACGAACAGGCTCGGCTCGGCTCGTTTATTAAACAAGCTAAATTTTCTGTTCGAGCTCGGCTCGTTAAAAAAATAGGAAGCTCGAGCTCGAACTCGAGCTCGGCTCAATTAACACTAAAGAGTTGAGCTCGAACGAGCTCAAATAAGCTCGGTTCGTTTAACACCAACAAACCGAGCTCGAACAAGCTTGTATGAGCTCGGCTCGTTTAACACAAGAAGTGAAAAGAGCGTTCGCGAACACAAACGAGCTCGTTTAATAAATTAAGGTATGAAGAATAGAAGTGAAAAGACATTATTGCCCCTTGTTCGCGAACACAAACGAGCGTTCGCGAACAAGGCTCGTGTTCGCTCGTTTAATAAACGAGCTCAATTTCTTGTTCGAGCTCGGCTCGTTTAACTAAACGAACGAGACGAACTCGAGCTTTCACGAGCCGAACCGAGCTGTTTTCGCGAACAGCTCGGTTCGAATAACAACTCTAGACAGAAGGAATATATGTTAATCAAAGAACAAAAGGAGTAAACTCCGATTTGTTTCCGTGGTCCACACATGAGATGATGGGATTACCAAATTGTTCGCAAATTCTCAAGAAGGCTTTGTCTATAGATATTTGTGATTTGATTTGCTCGTCAGACCGCGGAACCCATGAAGGCCCATATAGGTCCAAGTGCATTAACCTTGCGTTTCTCACCACAAGGAAAATAAAGGTTTTGTGATTTTTTTTTTTTTTGGGTGGTAAGTTGATCATCTTATGTTCTTTTTCTAGTACGAAGCAGAAATTATACATCTACACACACATATATACACACATATATAGTTTAATGTGTTTCTTTTATTATTATCATTTGATAAATTGTGAGAACACAATTTGATTGGGAAGTGAAAAGATTTCAATGTTTTTTTCCTATAAAAAATGAATCTTTGTTTGGTTGGAACTTAGTGCCTTTGATGAAAATTTATCTGTTCGTTGAGTTTAATGTTACTTTTGTCTAGTAAGAAGCATCAATATTCTGTCTACATTTATTGTTAGGTTTGAACATCTCTAGTTGCAATTATGCATAATAGCTCGATGGTTCTTTTGGTTTGGCAAATTCAGACCGCATTATTTGATTGAGGAGTAAAAGAAAATTTGATCTTTTTCCTTTTTTGCAATTGGAAGTTTGGAACCTCGTTTGGGATGGTCAGTCTGGACAATCTTTTTCCTAATTTCATGACATTTTATGGAGGATTTATTGGTCAATGGCAGAAACTTGGTGGTAAATAATAAATATAAATTGAGTTATTTTACGAAGTGATGCGGCGGATATTACTCAAATACTGACATTTTTATCCAAATTAAAAAAATTGTAATTTTATTTGGATTTATAAGTTGTGGAAATCCTTTCCATCTCTCAAATAAGTTGTTTGTCTTTCAACCTCTGGCCATACGTGAGCTTTCAGACTGATTGATCCAAGACTATTTTCTCGCTGAAAGTTGCTTTAGATGGCCTTTTGAGAATGGTGGTTCTTTTTACACGACTTTCTTGTCTCACGGCCATCAAAAAATTAGAGTGGATGATTGATGTTGGTGATATTGCTTTTAATTTTTTTTGCGTCCAACACTTTGGCGCTAGTAGAATCGAGACTTGTGACAACAGTAATTTCTTCATCTTTTGTAGTATAAGAGCATCTACTAACTGGATCCACCTCATTAGATTGTGTGATCTCATGCACATATTCCTCTCTATGGAAGGAGTTTTGGTTGTGCCACTCACTTTGGACGGGGTACTGTTTTTAATTGTAGTTGCTGTTTGGTTTCTATTGAATTTACGAGCCCTTTTGCTCAAATTTCTTAATCGCTATCACTACGAATATCATTAATCATAATATGAGTATGTTTTTAATTATGCCTCCTAACATGTTTGATTTAATAATGGTATAGGTATCGTTCTTCCCAAGAAGGTTAATAAGGTTGACATAATAGTATTTTGGGAGGAATTATTGAGATCTCAGCTAATCACTTTTATTTCGGTCGAAGGATGATGATAGTTATTTTTGAGACATCAACGATATCATTACTGATTACATTCGTTCCCATCTCTAATTCCCCTAAATCAAACAGTCCTCAGTATTGAAACAAGTGAAATTTTTGGCAACAGCATTTCAAGGGTCTTGTGCATTATTACTATTAAGTACTATTACGTTTCTTTAAATGTATGAAGTATTGGTCCTGTTTGGATATAATTATTTGAAAGTTTTTTGAGAAAGTTTTTATTTGTCTGTTTGAATTGGGGAAAAAATTTTCCACAAAAGTCAATAAACACACTGTACATATTTTTTGATCAAAAGTTGTTAACAAGGCATACAACCAAGCAAAATATGCTTATATGTCAAGCGTGACAAACAAATGCAACAAGTGAACAAGGAACATGTCAGACATGAAAGACAAACATGACACTGGGAACAAGGGAGCTAGCGAACAGTGGTTTCTTGTTTAGCGTGCGAAAGCCAGTGCTCGATATTATAAAACTATGCTAATGGAGTCTCATTTTAATTATTGCACTCTTTAAAAAAATTTTGAACAAATTTTAGCCACGATCGTCTAAAAAGTATCGAAGATGTTAAAAAATTATTTGAATTATCCAAACACTAATCCACAATAATTATTCATTTTTTCAAATAACGTCAATTTAAAAAAATTTTCACAATTCAAATACTTTTTGATTTTTTTTAATTTAACAAAAATACTTCAAATAATTATTTCAAATAATTTTCCAAATAATACGTATCTAAAGAAAGCTGGTTGTGTTTGTACCCTTGATACGAATGAATGAGTCATGATTGACTATGGCTAGTTGGAATTTCAATTTTGGAGATACTGTTTGTGCTACTTTTCGTGGGAATGTGAGTAGATAATTTCTTCAAATTAATAGAAGCTGGGGTTGCAACTTAATTTTCTCAATTGACTTGGAATTCACCTGGAATGTCTTGTTTGATTGTCAGATGTTAGTAACTCGATCCAAAACCCAGTAGTTGTCTTAGTATGGTTGTCAATAATACGTCACAATTTTATTTTATTTTTTGGCGTAAGAATGGCTGCTGTTTTGTGCTTAACCCGAATTGGGGAGAAGCATTTTTGCACTTTAAAATTTATAAATACTTATTTTTGAAATTGGGAGGTTAATAAATCTTTGTTGTATGATGCCTAAATTACACTTCAAACTTTTAATATAAGAAGGAAGATTCCCAAAATAATTATCAGAAACCTTTTAGAATATTATAATTTCAGACTAATTTTCTAAATAACGTGTTTAGCGAAACGGAGCCTCTAATTTTATTAGAACAAACAGAATTTAACCATCGTTATGTTCGAATTTTTTACTTTCCCGTACCGCTTATATGTAGATTCGCAATATTTTGATTGCTAAAGTCTGGAAATTCGAAATGGACTATTTACGCGCCTGTAGAGAAGAATAAGTTCATTTATATCCCATATAAATGGCCGTGTTTCATTTTTCTTGATTGAGAAATTTCAGAAACATACAATCCAACATGAACAACTAGTGGTGTGCAACGAATTCAAATTCGAAAATTTGGAAACTTGAAATCAGATAATTAAAAAAATTGAAAAGGTTCTGTTTGACCGATTTTAAATTCACATTCATCATTGTCCGATCCGAATTTAATTTCAATCGAAATCAAAAAATCGAAATCGAAATCGAAAATTCCGAATTCATTTAACAACTCAGCAAAGCTCAATAAACAAATAAAACCCAATACACAAATAAAGCCCATATAGCAGTTTAATAAACAAACAAAGTCCAATACTATACTCATTTAAAGATCCAAATTTAACTAAAGACATGAATAAGTTTATTTGACTATTTGTTATTTTTTGTGGTTTAAGTTTAATAAATAACTATTAGTTTTTTAGTTATGACTTAATTGTATTAGTATAATATATTAAATTATTAATGTTAATTATTATGTTTATAATATGTATAATAAAACCATTTGTTAATTTGACTATTTGTTATTTTATGTGGTTTGAGTTTAGTTTACTTGATTATTAGTTTTAGTTTATTTGACTATTGTTATTTTATGTGGTTTGAATTTAATAACTAGCTATTAGTTTATTAGTTATGACTTAATTGTATTAGTATAATATACTAAATTATTAATGTTCATCATTATATCTATAATATGTATAATAAAAATAATTATTATATTTACAATATTACGAATTTGAAATCGAATTCAGAATTTTCGAATTCATTTTCGTTTTTAATTCGAATTCAAAAATTCTGAATTCAAAATTACTATATCCGATTTTGTTCCTAATGCATTGTTTTTGAATTCGGATACTTCCGAATCCAATCCGTTTTTTGTTTTTCCGAATTCATTTCGAATTTGGACAGAAAATCGAAAAATTCAAATTTTGCACACCCCTATGAGCAACGAAAGGAGTGATTGCGCTTGGACCATAATTTTTAAAATTTTATTGGATTAATAATAATAATATATCACTTTTTGAAATTTGACGTAGGTTTGATGATAAATTGATTATAAATGCATAAAAGCAAGTAGCATAAAAGCCAGTATAAAAATGTGCTTTTTAAATATTCCAAACTAATTTCCTGGATGATGTGGTTCTAAAATATTTGAGATTACTTTTCTGGAATGTGTTTAGCCATATGAAGCCAGAAAATAGAATTTAAAGCACACAAAATTCAATTGATCGAATTTTCTTAATTTCTTGGTAGAGCTCATTTATGGATTCGTGGTATTTTTATTTTATTTTATTTTTTGATAGATGGTATTTTGATTTTTTTTTTATTAAACCTACACTATTACATGGGAAAGAAAAATTTGGTGTTGGTGGGTTTCAAACCCTAACCTCAGGAGTGAAGTTATAGAATTCTAATCGTCTGACTCTATATATTCGTTCCTAGTATTTTGATTGTTAAAAGTCCCGAAATTCGAAATGGACTATTTTCACGCCTATAGAGAAGATTGATTTCATTTCTTCTTGTAATACATATTAAAATTTTGACCCAATTGTACCTTTTTTACAAGCATTTTCTTTAAGGGCCGTTTTCAGCCCAAACCAGTCCAGATTGACAACCTAAAGGCTCGGGGCAAACAAATTGACCCAAATGAATCCTCTTATAAATATTTTATTTGAGCCGAGTCCAGCCCAAGCCGGATTGACAATCCTAAAGACTGGGAAAAAAAATAAAAAATAAAAAAGTGTTATAAAATTAGTAGTATTATAGTACTACTAAGATAGAAATAAAGCAACTTACAACTAGCTATAAAAGTGAAGACAATGTAATGACAAAATCAAAGTAAAATGAAGCAATATTTTCTCTTCTTTTCTTCTTCAATTTTTCATTGCATATAAGCCACTATTTATAGGCTTGAGGATTCACTCCTCCATATTAAAGGTCATAAGGACCCAAATGTAAGTTACATGAGTTACATGAACTAATGAGAGATCATGGGGTAGTGGGAGTTATAAGGGATAATGTGGAAGATCATGGGGTAGTGGGAGTTACAAGGAATAATGGAGAAGATCATGGGGTGAACATGGGTGGACATCCACTAAATATTTCATAACACTCCCCCTTGGATGTCCATCTTTAAGAAAAATGCCTCATTAAAACCTTACTAGGAAAAACCCAGTGGGACAAAAACCTAGTGAAGGAAAAAGAGTACATTCTTCTGAATACAACACTGCCTCAAAAAAAAAAAAAAAAAACCTTGGTTAAGGAAAAAAAATGCAGCGTGTAATTACTCCCCCTCTTGAGCACATCATTTGACATCTTTCAGTCGTCTCATTCCAATCTTGTGAACCAGCTTTTCAAATGTTGAAGTCGGTAGTGATTTGGTGAATATATCTGCCAAATTATCACTCGAACGAATTTGCTGAACACAAATTTCACCATTCTTTTGAAGATCATGAGTGAAAAAAAACTTTGGTGAAATGTGCTTCGTTCTATCACCTTTGATGTATCCCTCTTTCAATTGAGCAATACATGCAGCATTATCTTCGAACAAAGTAGTAGGAACTTCCTTGTTTAAGGGCAAACCGCATGCTCCTCGAATATGATGTATCACAGATCTTAACCAAAAACACTCTCGACTTGCTTCATGAATTGCCAATATTTCAGCATGATTAGAAGAAGTGGCAGCTATAGTTTGTTTCATGGAACGCCATGAAATAGCTGTACCACCATATGTGAATATATACCCAGTTTGTGATCGAGCGTTATGAGGATCGGATAAATATCCAGCATCTGCATAACCTATTAGATCAGCTTTAAGTGCATTGGAATAATAAAGACCCATATCCTTTGTACCCTGAAGATAGCGAAATATATGTTTAATGCCATTCCAATGTCTTCGAGTAGGTGAAGAACTATATCTTGCAAGTAGATTCACGGCAAATGATATATCAGGACGTGTATGATTTGCAAGATACATTAATGCCCCAATAGCACTAAGATATGGTACTTCTGGACCAAGTATCTCTTCATTATTTTCACGAGGTCGGAAAGGATCTTTATGCACATCAAGTGATCTTACAATCATAGGTGTGCTCAAAGGGTGTGCTTTTTCCATATAAAATCGTTTAAGCACTTTTTCTGTATAAGCCGACTGATGTAAAAAGATGCCATTTTCTACGTGCTCAATTTGTAATCCAAGACAAAATTTTGTCTTTCCAAGATCTTTCATTTCAAATTCTTGTTTCAAGTAATTAGTAGCATTTTTAACCTCTTCAAGAGTTCCAATAATATTTAAATCATCAACATAAACTGCAATGATTACAAATTTGGATCCAGATTTCTTAATAAAAACGCATGGACAAATAAGGTCATTCATATAGCCTTGTTTCATCAAATATTCACCAAGGCGATTGTACCACATGCGTCCAGCCTGTTTCAACCCATATAAAGATTTACACAATTTAATTGAATAAAGTTCTCGAGAACCAGAATCATGACCTTTTGGTAGTGTAAATCCTTCAGGAATTTTCATGTAAATATCATTATCAAGTGAGCCATACAAATAGGCTGTTACAACATCCATGAGACGCATTTCAAGTCGTTCATTTGCTGCCAAATTAAGCAAATAACGAAAAGTTGTTGCATCCACCACAGGAGAATATGTCTCCTCATAATCTATGCCAGGTCTTTGGGAAAAACCTTGTGCGACAAGTCGTGCCTTGTATCGCACAATTTCATTTTTCTCATTTCGTTTTTGCACAAATACCCATTTATAACCTACAGGTTGCACTTCTTCAGGTGTGCGTATTACTGGTCCAAAAACTTTACGTTTTGCCAGTGAATTTAACTCTGCTTGAATTGCATCTTTCCATTTTGGCCAATCATTTCTACGCCTGCATTCATCTACAGACTTTGGTTCGTGATCCTCATTATCATTCATGACAGTAATTGCTGCAGCATAGGCAAATTTATCATCGACATTAGTTGTACATCGGTTCCATCTTTCTCCAGTCATGACATAATTGATTGAGATCTCATGATTATCAAACTTTTCAGGTACCTGAACTTCTTCTGGAAGTTTATTATTTGTCATATCAGAAAACTCTTCAAAAGTTTTCTTTTCTGGAGATTTTTCAAAATTCTTAATTTCCTCGATTTTGCCATCTTGATTATTTGCCCCTTTTCTTTTTCGAGGAATTTTATCTTTGGAACCAGCGGGTCTACCACGTTTTGCAGGTGCTTTTAATTCATTACTAGTGGTAGAAGGTCCTTTGGGGACATCGATTCGAATTGGAGCATTAGCAGCCGGTACATGTGACTTAGTCACACGTTTTGAATTAGTAAAAGCATCTGGCAACTGATTTGCTAAATTTTGCAAATGAATTATCTTTTGAACTTCTAGTTCACATTGTCTTGTACGAGGATCAAAATGAGATAATGATAATTCATTCCAACTAATTTCTTTGACCGGCTGTTTATTTTCTCCCCCTAATGTTGGGAAAACTGATTCATCAAAATGACAATCAGCAAAACGAGCCGTAAATAAATCCCCAGTTGTTGGCTCAAGATATTTTATTATAGATGGAGATTCATATCCAATATATATTCCCAACCTCCTTTGAGAACCCATCTTTGTGCGTTGTGGTGGAGCAATTGGAACATAAACGGCACATCCAAAAATCTTAAGATGGGCAATATTTGGTTCTCGACCAAAAATTATTTGTTGGGGAGAAAACTCATGATAATTCGTTGGCCTTATGCGAATTAACGCTGCAGCATGCAAAATAGCATGTCCCCAAACACATATTGGGAGTTTAGTTCTCAAAAGCAATGGCCTTGCAATTAATTGAAGGCGCTTAATAAACGATTCTGCCAAACCATTTTGTGTATGAACATAAGCTACCGGATGTTCAACACTTATCCCAATAGACATACAATAATCATTAAATGATTGGGATGTAAATTCACCAGCATTATCAAGACGTATCGTTTTGATAGAATAATCTGGAAAATGCGCTCGTAACCGAATTAATTCTGCAAGTAATTTCGCAAATGCCAAATTGCGAGTTGATAATAAGCATACATGTGACCATCTAGTTGATGCATCAATTAATACCATAAAATATCGAAATGGTCCACATGGTGGGTGAATTGGCCCACAAATATCACCATGTATGCGTTCTAAAAATGTAGGAGATTCGGTACGAATTTTTACTGGTGATGGCTTTATAATTAATTTGCCTTGAGAACAAGCAGCACATGAGAATTTATTCGATTGAAGAATCTTCTGGCTCTTCAATGAATGACCACATGAATTCTCTAATATTCTTCGCATCATTATAGAACCGGGATGGCCTAACCGGTCATGCCAAATAATAAAATTATCATGATCAGTAAACTTCTGGTTTACTGTTGTATATATTTCAGTTGTATTAATACATGTATAATACAACCCAGAGGAATAAGAAGGTAATTTTTCTAATACAATTTTCTTTCCATAACCAGTACTTGTAAGATACAAGTATTCATTATTACCTTCATTCCTAGTCTCAATATGATACCCATTTCGACGAATATCTTTAAAACTTAATAAGTTTCTTTGAGACTTTGGAGAAAATAATGCATCATCAATGCAAAATTTTGTTCCTTTTGGTAAAATTATTGTTGCTCTTCCGGAGCCTTCAATCAACTTTGTAGTACCAGATATAGTACTAACATGAGATTTTTTCCATTATTAAACAAGAAAAATATTTCTTGTCTTTAAATATGGAGTGTGTTGTTGCACTGTCTGCCAGACATAGTTCTTTGTCATTGATTTTTGAAACGTCCATTTTCTTCAAAGAAAACAAAAATTCCAAATGAGATGCATTATATATTTATTTAGTTGTTTATTTTAAGTTCAATATTTATGGAATATAAAGATCATGGAAACAAATATTGATAATAAATATTTTTATTTGAAAACAACAAATAAAAATTTATTAATCAAAGTAGACAATTTAAAAGATCTATTCTTGAACATTTTCATCACTAATTAAATGACTAGTATCACCTTCAGGGTGATTGACAAAGAAATCAGCAACATCTAAAGAGGTAAAATCAGTAAAACCATTGTCAACAAGACTATGGTCAAGGCCATCATTATAAATAAAATTTGTCTCTATCTTTTTCTCTTTATTCTTCAATGATTCTTGATAGAGATCAACAAGATGTTTTGGAGTACGACAGGTACGAGACCAATGGCCTTTCATGCCGCAACGGTAGCACTTGTTGTCCACTTTTTGTTTATTTTGGTTTCCATTTTTCTCGTCACTGCTCTCCCACTTCTGGTGGTGAGTTGTACCTTTCATGTAACCACCACGATTATTGTAACGGTTTCTACCACGTCCACGACCTCGGCCATTGCCTCGACCTCGATTTCGTCCATTATTGAAATTTATGGCTGCCGCATTTGCTTCAAGTAATGGGGCAGTACCAGTTGGACGTATCTCGTGATTTTTTAACAAAAGCTCATTATTTTGTTCAGCAACAAGAAGACAAGAAATCAGTTCAGAATATTTCTTAAAACCCTTTTCACGATATTGCTGCTGCAGGAGCACATTAGATGCGTGAAAAGTGGAGAATGTTTTCTCCAATAAATCTTCATCAGATACTTTTTCTCCACACAATTTTAATTGAGAACTGATTCGAAATATTGCTGAATTATATTCACTTACAGTTTTAAAATCTTGCAAACGCAAGTGCATCCAATCATAACGAGCTTTTGGAAGAATAACCGTCTTTTGGTGGTCGTACCTTTCTTTCAAATTTGTCCACAAGACAAAGGGATCTTTTATAGTCAAATACTCAATTTTTAGCCCTTCATCAAGGTGGTGACGGAGAAAAATCATTGCTTTGGCCTTTTCTTGACTAGTGGCATTATTTCCTTCTTTGATAGTTTCTCCAAGGCCACTAGCATCCAAATGGATTTCAGCATCCAACACCCATGACAAATAATTTTTTCCAGTGATATCAAGAGCAACAAACTCAAGTTTTGCAAGGTTAGCCATAACAACAATTAAAATCAAGAAAACAAATAAAAACTTACCACACTTACTTCGAAAGAACGCGTTGAAAGTTGGCTAGAGAATCGTGCTGATAACGTGTTATAAAATTAGTAGTATTATAGTACTACTAAGATAGAAATAAAGCAACTTACAACTAGCTATAAAAGTGAAGACAATGTAATGACAAAATCAAAGTAAAATGAAGCAATATTTTCTCTTCTTTTCTTCTTCAATTTTTCATTGCATATAAGCCACTATTTATAGGCTTGAGGTTCACTCCTCCATATTAAAGGTCATAAGGATCCAAATGTAAGTTACATGAGTTACATGAACTAATGAGAGATCATGGGGTAGTGGGAGTTATAAGGGATAATGTGGAAGATCATGGGGTAGTGGGAGTTACAAGGAATAATGGAGAAGATCATGGGGTGAACATGGGTGGACATCCACTAAATATTTCATAACAAAAGTACACTAGTTTTACATCAAACGACTTAGGAACTAAAGAAGCTTTTGGGGTTTTTTTTTATTGGGATAATTTCACGTACCTCTCCTGAGGTTTGTTATAATTACACTCATATCTTTTCAGGTTTTAAAAATTACACTTATACCTTCTATATTTATATTTTTCATAATAAAACAAGTTTATTTTGATAATATAATCCAAAAATTGTCACCAAACACCTCAAAATATTCTTAATTACTTTTAAATTGGTCATTTATTTCTTATTAATATATTTGTTAGTAAAATTTCAATAGATAAAGTAAATTTATTTAGATTAGTCAGATAAAATATTTTTGAAGGAGTAATATTTTGTGAATATTAAAAATTTAATGTAAGAATACAAATACTTTTGATTTTTATCACTAATTAATTAATTTTTAATATTTATTAATCTTTTTAAAAGAAATTAAGCATATTTTGAGATGTTTGGTTAGTGTTTTTGAGTTACATTATCAAAATAGATTTATTTTGTTATAAAAAATATAAACATAAAGGATAAAAATATAATTTTTAAAACTTAAAAAAAAGAGATAAATGTAATTATGATAAATCTCAAGAGAGAGAGGGGTACGTGAAATTATCCCTTTTTATTTACTCATTCTTGTGGGGTACCCTTTCGTTTAAACTACTCGTATTATTTTGTCACTAATTATAGTTGGATCTCTCCCTCCCGCATTCGTCACAGAACTTCTGTCCTCCACTATCTCTCTCCCCCTGTCCCCCAATCTCTTCTCCGGCCCAGAGACTTTCAATCTTCAAGAATCCAATTGTTCTGTTGAATAATAGAAAATTACTTGGAAATTTATGGCTTCTAGAAGGCGTATGCTTCTCAAGGTCATCATCCTGGGCGATAGTGGGTACAGTTTATTGATTTTTTTCAGGAAATTTTTCGTAATGGTTGTTTTTTTTTTATACAGTTTAGTTATTATTTGGATTTCCGTGCTCGATTATTTTACGGGTTTATGGAACCTAATCCTGCCAAAAATAAAAAATAATGGGCTTTCAGGGGAGTTTCAAAAATGAAAATAAAATTGAACTTGAAATGGGATGATTTTTTATGGTATTGCTGAGAGAAAAGCTTGAATTTCTTTGGATATTTTTGCATGTAAAATTTTGGAATTTCGTTGGTAAAAGGAAAGCAACCGTTTGGATTTGTTGATGTGATTGAGTATTTTTTAGAAGTTTGTGGATGTATAGCTGACTTGGATTTGTGTGGTATTTGGCAGGGTTGGCAAGACGTCTCTGATGAACCAGTATTTATCCTCACAACCCTTTAATTATAGTTCCGTTTGATTGTTTTTATTTGTCCTGTTGTACTTGTATTTACTACGTGATAATTTTGTTAGATATGTGAATCGCAAGTTTAGCAACCAATACAAAGCTACGATTGGAGCTGATTTCTTGACGAAGGAAGTTCAGTTTGAAGACAGACTGTATACATTGCAGGTCAGTCAGGGACTATGTAGCCTCGAGTACATTTCCTCTCTTCTGTTGTTGTTATTTATCTGTTGCTTATTACAATTAGTTAATATAAATGACCGTATGATTTTATTCGTAAACATAAAT
Organism: Mitragyna speciosa; assembly: GCA_024721245.1. Classification (NCBI taxonomy): domain Eukaryota; kingdom Viridiplantae; phylum Streptophyta; class Magnoliopsida; order Gentianales; family Rubiaceae; genus Mitragyna; species Mitragyna speciosa. Next base: position 18,188,519 of record CM045573.1, read on the forward strand.
TGTAAAGTACCAGTTTAAGCACTGTATCAGTCCAATGCATGGACTCCTTTTGTTTTCGTTGGTGTGTCCTTTTTCTTCTGAAAGTTGGATCAGCATTTTCTAATGGGACAACAATTTGTTTGATTCCGAAGCAGTAAAAGAGGAAGTTGGAGTATATGGTTCCAAGTTCTCTTCCTTTCTACCGTTTGAATTGGTGGCTTTTAACTGATAAAAATGTTCAAGGAGCCAAAAGTAATTGTTTTGATAGTGGCAAACAATGCTGAATGTTTAAGATTAGAGAAATTATGCAGAAGCCGAAACACAAGAGAATGAAGCTATCTAGGCCTGGTGTAACAGTTAGCAAACTTCCTATACAGATCTATTAAAGCAGAAATTTTCTTGTATCAAATTTGTGCCAATGTTTAGATTAGGCAGCGAGATGTTTTTGTTTATTCGGACTTTGCTGTGTATTTATTTCTTGAAAAAGTGAGTGGCACAATAGTTAGCAATCTGTATCCCCCCCCCTCCCCAACAAAAAAACAAAAAAAAAAAAGAAGAAAAAAAGTAAAAAAAAGGAAAAAAGTGCTGGTGTGAACTTACTTTTATGTCTTATTCTATATATTAGGCATCATTTACTTAATTGTACAGACATTAAAACTGCCTGAATAGCTTAACTATTTCGTGTAAACATTAAAGATGTGGGATGATGTTAAATAGAATTTAGATCTTATTGACATCTTATTATACAGATATGGGATACTGCTGGACAAGAGAGGTTCCAGAGCCTTGGGGTGGCTTTCTATCGTGGAGCAGACTGTTGTGTTCTTGTGTATGATGTTAATGTCATGAAATCATTCGAAAATCTTAACAACTGGCGTGAGGAATTTTTACTACAAGTCTGTACAAATCTTCAATTGTTGAAGTAGTTTATGAGAGAAATAGTATTTGATAGTAACTTTTCTGTTGGAATTAATTCTCAGGCCAGCCCATCTGACCCTGAAAATTTTCCATTCATCGTATTGGGAAACAAGGTAGATATTGATGGTGGCAATAGTCGAGTGGTACGTCAGTTTCTTCTTGCTTTAATGTTCTTTTACTTTCTCACATCCACACTGTTCTGGTTCTGGGTGTATTGTGTTTCTTTGAGCTGATACTAATTCCTCTTATGACAGGTTTCTGAGAAGAAAGCGAAGGCGTGGTGTGCTTCCAAGGGAAACATACCCTACTTTGAGACATCCGCAAAAGAAGGATATAATGTTGAATCTGCTTTTCAGTGTATAGCCAAAAATGCTCTAAAAAATGAACCTGAAGAAGAATTGTGAGTATAATTCATGAACTCTGAATCTCTCCTATCAAGTTTGTGGTTTATGGGTAATTGGGTTGATTGCCAACTATTATTGGTCCTTAATTAATTGATCCTGGTACCCACATGATATATGAATTTTGTTGTTCCTTCACTGTTATTGATTACCATCCATAATCAAACTTCTTCCTCAGCCAGCTATCATCAGTTCTAATGTATCACTCTTAACCATCCATATTCATCGTGTTATTTGCATATTCTCTCTCTCTCACAGACACACATGTATTTTTTTTTACCCTCTTTGTAACAATTTTAGTATTCTTATTGTTGTGATCCTCCTCTAGTTATTATTGGTAAGACTTTGTTGAACGTAATCGTGAACGTGAAAATTAGCTTATGTGTCTTTGTTTATAGGAAAGATCAGATTTTATAGTAATCTGTTTTGTTGGTGATGTAATTACTTGTGTACTGGTAAATCTACAATTTTCAAACTGCAAGATATGAGCTGCTTTCAGATTTTTTACACCTATCATGGATTGACAGGAAATCAAAGAAGACAAAGTGTTATCTGAAATTTCCTAATAATAAAGTACTAACGCACTTTCTCTGTTTTTTTTTTAATAAATGCTTACAGATATCTTCCAGACACCATTGATGTTGCAGGGGGACAGCAGCAAAGATCGACAGGATGTGAATGTTGAATGGGCTGCTGAGTTAGCTCTTTTTTTGTTTCATTTGATATCTCTTAACTCATATATTGTGCAATCAAATGAATGTTATTGACCTGAGATAATACTGGACGTCTTGTGTATTTGATCAAATTTGAAATTGTAAACTATGGGGATTAATGTTGCTCATTCACTCGGTGCACTATAATATTTCATTCGGCTTTGAGGCATTGAACGAAAGTTGCATCTGTTTTGGAAACTATTACTCCAAGTATGGCGTATAACTTTCTTCGTAGATTTGTGCGAATGTGGTTTGCAGAATACAGTTTCAATTGTTCGAAGTTTCAATGCAGAAGGGGTACAGCTTCCTATTAAATCTATTTGGACTGTCAACAGCCAGCGAAAGGAGAGAGTGATCAACGAACTTGAAGATAACCCCAACCTTCTTGTCTATGCCTTGAATGATGCAAATTTTGAGGTTTTTTGAGAAGGGATTGCTCAATAGCGTTAGTAATGTAATAACATAGTGCCACTAATTTTGATCAAGAGAGTGTCACATTAACGTCCAGTCACCAACTCCGGACAAGAATAGTACCGTTTGTGATTGTAATAGCATGATGTCATTTACTCCCCAAAAAATTAGTGTCGGGCATTCAAGGAATGAGAATTCCATTCCATAAAAATAACCTCATAAAAATAACCTAAAATAGTAAAGCTACAGTACAGACGAGGTAGGAGAACCTCTTGGCTAATATCACGCCACCCAGACACGAAGACGCCGGTCTTGAATACTGTGCATTGCCACCGGAATCAACCACGGAAGCATTTTAAAAAGCCGCCGCCGCCACCTAATCAATAATCTCACCCTCATCCGACGACAAAGAATCCCAGGGATACTGCGTGAACGACGCATGGCCAAAAGTCGGAGATTCTCCCGATGAACTCGTCGGGAAATCAGATGATGTTGATAACATTCCCGGAGGAGGTTCGTGGCGGCGGTTCGCCGGAGGTCGGCGGTGATGAGGCGGCTGTTTAAAATGCGGACGAGAAAGTAGGTGAGGTGATAATTGGTGGACCCACTGTGCCTGAGCGTGGAGAAGCTTGTGTAATGATGGCTTGCAAGGGTCGGAAATTGGAGAAGGGTAGGGGTAAAACTGGAAAGAAATAATGTGGATGGGAATAATAGTGAGGAAAAAGATGTTGAAAAACCTATATTAGGTGAAGCTTGTGAGTAAAATTAGTCTGTTTTTGTTTTTTGCATGTTAAAAAATAAAAAATTAGCACGTGTTTTGAAGCCAAGAAAGTCATGATAGGTAGATGTCATGTAATTTTCTCTCCTCTTATCACTTTTCACTTGCATTAGGCAGAATTGGAGCATCTTTCTCAAGCACACAATGCAAAATTATGGATAAATTTAGCGTCAGATAATGCTTCTATCGGTTCACGTTTTGAGTTTTCTTGCAAGTAATAAATTTTCTAGTTTCAAAGAAGTGAGATTTAACAATTAGGAAGCAATCATTTCTTTGAATGGGCATTGAATGGGGAAAGGTATTGTTGTTGAATCACTAATTTTATTCAAGAAATGGGCACTTTTTAAAATACCTGATAGGACATAGGTGGCGGATGATTCTTGGCCAGAAAAATCGGGAATAATACTTGTTGACTAAATAATCTTAACATCTAAATTGAGCTAACCTGATTGCATTATATTTCTTGTGGGCCATAATTATCTTTTCTTGGTCAGGCCAATGTGTATTGGCGTACACAAGAAAGTATGAATATAATTGAGTGCAGTGAAAGGACTCGGAGACAGAGGGCCTACATAACGTGTTTTGTTATTTCTGAATCAGATTGGCAGGAGTTGCTTCTTATACGGTATCGTGTGGAAGCCCGTTGGTTGATTTATTTAAACAACAAAACTAGTTGAATCTTCTGGTAGGGCCTTTTTTGGTGCTATTATGGCTATTTATCTTCTCGTGTATTACTTTCCTAGAGTGATTAGTATATTTATTTCCAAGACCAACATCCCCTCAACAGGACAACCAGAGGAGTTTGACAAAGAGAAAGGTAAGAGAAAGACTCGCAGAGGTATCAGGGAAGGATATAGCGAGTGAAGGAAAGCCTGAAGAAGGAGAGTCGGTGGAAAGACAAAACACGATTTAAGAGTTGAACAGAAAGTGCAACGTGGATCACGCTATCACAGTTCTTGAATGTTAATCCATGTAGAGCTTTTGACTTCTTTATGCTTCTGCTGATCAAGTACTTAACTGCCTTTAGTATTCTCTCCAAAAAGGTCCAGGAAAAAGCAACCCCAATTAGACTCTCAGGCATCTTTGATAATCTCAACTTGGATTACTTTTGTTTGAAACGAAATTTTGTCTTTTTACCTTACTCTTCTATTCATTTTTGTCTGAGATTATTCTCCTGTGCAGAGATAAAAGTTGCATAAAAAGGTAGGATGTCTAAGAGTCAATTAAGATGGAAGAATTTGGGATCATTCGCTGGGATTGCGGTTGTTATTCTTTTAGCTTTGGCAGTGGTTTCTGCAGAACAGGGACGCGAGCAGGTTATTAAAGAAAACAATGGTACAACCGAAGAGTATGCATTAGGTTACTTGTGGCAAAATGGTAAAATGATTTATCGTCACGTTTGGCCTGTAAGTTCATATTCAAGGAAAGTTTGCCTTCAGTGTTTTGGAAGTTCTGATTTATCTATGTTGATATTTATGGAAATCATTTACAGTTAGCAGGTTATTATATTTGAGTACGTGTTTATATGATTAGCAATCTGTTGATGCTTAAGGAGTTGAATTGAGTATTTCAAAAATGTGGGTCTAGGAGATGAAATTCGGCTGGCAGATCGTTGTGGGCACGGTAATTGGTTTCTTTGCTGCTGCTTGTGGAAGTGTCGGAGGTGTTGGTGGAGGCGGGATTTTTGTTCCCATGCTTACTTTGATTATTGGTTTTGATCCCAAATCATCTACAGCCATATCAAAGTGTATGTCTATATAACCTCCTAGATGTTGCAATTGTGCAATCATGTTTTCCTAAATGAGTCTTATTTCTGAAATGATGCTCTGCTAAGTCATCTATTTCTCCTGCATTCTGACATACTACCTCTTCTGTGTCTGCATATGTGATCCATGAATTTTTTGGTATGCTCATGAGTATGGAATGGGTGCACGGAGATTTGTGTTTATTTTGTTCTTTTTTTTTCCCTTTTTTTTTTTGTTGGAGGATGAGTTATTTGTTTTCAATTTTGTGTAATCATTTTCTGCCTCATTGTTTCATGGTCAAGCTTTGTGTTGGTGTTTTCAGGTATGATTACAGGTGCAGCAGGTGCAAGTGTTTACTATAATCTCAGGCTTCGGCATCCTACACTTGACCTCCCTATCATTGATTATGATCTTGCTCTTCTTTTCCAACCAATGCTGGTACTGGGGATCAGTATTGGAGTTGCTTTCAATGTGATTTTTCCTGATTGGATGGTTACAATTCTTTTAATCATTCTCTTCGTAGGTAAATACCATTCTTATGCTGTGGCCTGCCCCTTTTCTCCTTTAGTCAGAGATGTTCATTGATGTTTTTGTTCTATAGGCGCATCAACTAAGGCATTCTTTAAGGGGGTGGAAACATGGAAGAAAGAAACAATAATGAAGCAGGTTGTATCTGCTTAGCTTATTACTTATATTTACAGTACCTTAGTGACTGACTCGTTGGCCCTTCCTTTCTGTTACTAGGAAGCTGCTAAATTCTTGGCATCTAGTGGTGAGTTGATTTCTCCTTTAAATTAAATCCTCAAGTTTTTAAAGGAACCTGATTAGCTAGTTTGTATGATGCAACTAACTGAAACCAGGCACTAGTGGTGAACCTGTGCCCTATAAACTTTTACCTGGTGGACCAAGTAGCAGCATTTCAATTAAGCAGAATGTAGATGAAAAACCTGAGGTAACAAATATCCCAGCACTGATATAGACTGTTAGAAAAGCTTGGTTTTTAAAGTTGGTTCCCTAAACTAATATTGTCCCAGGTCTCAATTATTGACAATGTCTATTGGAAGGAGCTTTGTATACTCTTTGGCGTTTGGGGCAGTATACTTACTCTGCAGATTATCAAGGAGGTCAGTTAAGTTCATACTTCAATTAACAAACATTTCACTTTGGCTTTCTTAATGCATATTTGACCATTCATGAGCTAAAATGGTATTTTCAATTTTTGTCAGAACTACACCAAAACCTGTTCCGTGGCATATTGGATACTAAATTTGTTGCAGGTACCATTTATCACCATAACTAAAGAGAGATAACCTTCATAGTGGCATTGCCCGAGGCAGTGATTGAGGGGTGGATTGATTGGTCAAGGATCTATTGCAAAATTGCAGGTCCTAAGATCAGAATCCCTCTTCCTGAACCGTCAGGGTATTGTAAAATTTCAGAAGAATGAATAGCAGTCAACTTAGTGGAAACCAAATACTATCTTTTGATTTTTAGATTCCTATTGCCATTGGAGCATCTGGATATGAGGCTGTTGGCTTATACAAGGGGAAGAAGGTCATTGCATCCAGGGGTCAGGCAGGAAAGAATTGGAGCATACACCAATTGGTTCTTTGTTGTTTCTGTGGTATTTTGGCTGGTATTGTTGGTGGGCTGCTGGGACTAGGTGGAGGGTTTATTTTAGGTCCCTTATTTCTTGAGCTTGGAGTTCCTCCTCAAGTGTCGAGTGCCACTGCCACTTTTGCCATGACATTTTCTTCATCCATGTCGGTTGTTCAATATTACCTTCTAAGACGTTTTCCACTGCCATATGGTTAGTTGTCTGACATAATTCTTTTGAGCTTTAAATGGATATGTATGTAAGTTTTATGAAAGGACACTACATTTATATTTTTCCCTTATTCAGATGATACCAGACCTTACTTACTTACATATATGCGTGCATGCGTGCGTGCGTGCGTGCGTGTATGTATATGTACATCTTTTTCCCTAATTGGTATGTTATTCCACTTCCACTGTCTTGCAGCCATATATTTTGTTAGTGTGGCTACAGTAGCTGCCTTGGTAGGGCAACATGTGGTACGGAAGACGGTTAGCGTACTAGGGAGAGCTTCTCTGATCATTTTCATTTTGGCCTTCACAATTTTTGTGAGCGCAATATCATTAGGTAAGTGTTGCTGGTTTTTTGGTTTCATGGCTTCATTTTTTAGAGGGGTTTCTTATATCATGTAGTATGATACTTAGCAAAACTTAGCTTTCTTTTACACAGGTGGAGTTGGCATACCAAACATCATTGGCAGGATTGCGGGAAAAGAGTACATGGGCTTTGAAGATATTTGTGCATATGATTTCTAGTTATAGCCGTGGTTCTCTCTTTACAAGGGAATATGTTCTTTCTATTGTTTTTCCAGATGCATGTCGTCAAACGTCCGCAATAGTTAAAATGTGCCCATTGCCCAATCCTCTTTTGTAACTTTAATTTAAATGTTCGACACACTGTTTGCCCTTTGGTAGAACTGTAGTTGTGTAAGTCATGCTTTTAGGTTGCAGTTTAACTTCTGCTTGAGATTTGATTCAATAATCTTAATTTTCATGTTGGCAAATTTTGTTCACTTGACAACACAGAGTTTTTTTTATAAAGTATCTATCTTCTTTCGACATAGCAAAATTAATCGTTCTTGTCAAACTGTGGAAGAAGTCGACAAGACTATGACTAAGAAATACATTGTTCTCTATATGACATCTACTAAACTCTTAATAACCAAAGAGTACCAAAAAAACATAACTCTCCAGTGCTTTAGTATAATCGCTGTTGTTCGCCAGCCGTATCCTTTCTCACAATTGAGACCAGAGACCAACCATGTTCTAGAGTTCATCCTTGGAAATATCATCCTGGGCCTTTAAATATTTGTTGATCAGGGCTGCTAAGTCCTTAGAGCTAGATTTTGTAGAGAAGTTGATCTGCAGCAAGAAAGCAAATTTCAGGGAAGGAAGTCCATAAGAGCAGGTAGATGAATGAAAAATGAACATGTTCAGAAAGTAAATACCGGGTTTTGCTTATCCTTGGAGGTGTAGAACAACAGCGTTGGATATTCTTCCACCTGCAAGAACCATATTTTAAGCACTATTTCGACAGGCTTGATTTAGACATTGACTTGTAATCACCAAGATTTATATCAATACCTCTCTTTAAAGATCCACTTGCTTTTACCATCTTTTTTTTTTTTTTGGTTATAAATAGTGTTAGGAGAATATCACTTGGAGTTTTTTTATCGATGAAAATGCACATTCTTTGCAACACTGCTTGTAAGAGACGCAATTAAGAATCACAAATTCTGAAAACATACTTTAATAACCTATTTGATGTTTGATTTAGTTTGTGCAAGTTGATTTATCATTTTTGAAACGGAATGTAAAAGACTGTTGAAAAAATTAATCATGCTCTTTTAACTAGTTAAAACATATTTAGACCTGTAATTTTGGATGTTCGTTCTCTGCAGCATCAATCCTTGCAAAGACTATGTCCTCCAACCCCTTGAAATGCTTGGCCAACTTCTCCACTTGCTTGCTGGTTGCTTCGCAGTTTATGCACCATGGTGTATGTACCTAAGACATGACCATGTGTAGACAAGGGGTATCAGTTTGGTGGAACTTATGTGCTATGAGAACTTCTAAACTATAAAGATTCTATCCAATACTAAAAATAGGAAACTGACAGAAAAACCACTGAGACTGCTACAGCTATAATCATAGCATTAAGTACACGATGGGAAGGAGAAGCTAACCAAGTAAAACAAAATATACCGACCTCTAAAAGAATATTCTTGGGACTTCTAAGAACCAAATCGTCAAATGTCTTGCCAACAACAGTCAAAACATTGGCGTCCTTCTGCAATTTCCACAATTTGAAATATGTTTTTCCTGTTAGATAAAGGAACATCTTTTTTTTTTTTTTTTTTGGGCCAGAAAATGAACATGAGAAGCTGCTAAAGAAACAAAAATAATTGTGAGACGCATAAAAGTTCATAACTGTCACTTAAAGCATAGACTCTGCAAATACTTAAAGCACAGATGGTGCGAAAACACAGCTATATGTATGGCAGAAGATGGTCTAGATAGATAGACAACTGGAGTTTGGATAATCATGTCTCCTTACCTTTAAAGTAAGCTTTTATAAGCAGGGCCATAAAATAAATGAAGTGTATAATCAATGAAGACTTTCATAATCAGCTTTTCGCATAATCTCGCGTAAAGAATTCAAGAAGCAAGAAGGTCAGTTGATTATTACAGACTCAAAACTCAGCTAATCTCCTTAATTCATTTTTCCTCTAGAAAATTCACAGAGCTGATAGGGATGCATGATATGTTAGAATAGGATGATGTCAAATCGTAAATTCATAATTTAAGAAATCAACATTACAAAACCAGAATCTACTCCATTCTAGATTATGGGTGTAAGCAAAATGTAATTAATTATTTATTGTCCTCCATTATCCATAAACTTACATTATCAGGAATTGGCTTTGACTTGTAGAACGGTGATAGTGTTCCATGAAAGAGTCCTGAGCAAAATTCCTGGAGATGCCAAAGGGTTAAATCACTTAGGTCATGAAGTCAGGATACATCATGAGGCAATGAAAAAGACCAAAATCATTACTTCTATTTTTGCTGGGGTAGGATCCGACTCCAACAAATATTTGGAGCTGCTGTTGTAATCAAAGGCTGTTACCTGGAAATAGAAGCAATAGATTATATTTGCCTCAACAAAAACAGCTCAATTCACAACTTCAATGAACACCAAAAGACTAATCATGCATTAGGAAACTAACAACTATATCTTCTGATTCCTCCAGACCAAATAGAGTGAGGAAGGGCTTTGCAAGGTTGTCTTCCTTGATATCTACGAGCACCAACATTATCTGCACAGAAAAATGATGTTTAAGGAGATGAGATTATAATAATGAATGAAAAATCTACAGTGGTTCCTCTGATCAGTTAATAACCTTTGATTTGAACTTCCTAGCAGCTTCTTCCAAAGGTTCGGTGAGTTTCTTCAAATCATCAGCTTCAGCAAAAATATACACCTGGGAGAAGTAGATGATGGTCAGCAAATTGTGCATGACAGTAATGTCATAATACGCAAAAGAAACCACTAATAAAGAGAACAGAACGACAATAAGAATCAGCAGAACAAGCTTTAAATATGACAAGTACAAGAGAAAGGAAAATAGCAGAACTAACGAGGGAATTATATATAAGCAACAGCAACCTGGAGCTTCTTAGTGCTAGAGTATACTTTGGCAGAATTAAGTTCTGTCAGTACAGTGATTAAAGGGAACTTGTTATTGTCCAAAAATTGCAAAATCCCATCTGCATTAAAGGTGTCCTCTGCAAGCAATAAGAAATTATTGTCAATATAAATCTGATAGAATGTTGTGGCATACCTTAGATACATTTCTAAATTGCAGGAAGGAAAAAAATAAAAAAAATAGCACGATCCACAATTCACTATATACTAATTAGAATGTAAAAACATCATGACGCCACTTTACACTCTTGAAGTTAATTAAGAAAGAGTCAAAATTGCAATATGCAGAGAGTTAAAATTTGGTGCATGAAAGAGAATTATCTATCTCTAGGAAACAGGCAGAATGGAGGACCTAGACTGGGGACTGAAAAGGTATGTTCATGCAAAACCTTAAGCAAGTGAAGGATTTAGTGCATCTAAATCAAAAAGTTTACCATATGTAGTGTGTCTCTCTGGTTCACTTTTAGTTAGGCCAAGGAACGGTTTAGCAGGCTCAGCATCAGGAAACAGAACCTTGGCAACTTCTGGGCTGCTTGTTTTGATAAACTGAATTTCATTGTCAGATGTAGCTGCCTTTACAAACTCTTCATAATCAGGCCCCTGATGAGGATAGATACTTAGTTTAATCTTAGCTAACACTTGCACAATAGTGTAAATACCTTGCCTTCTTCTAAATTTCAAAACCAAATAATAGCACAGAAACCAAGATAGAAATGCAAAGAAGACATAGAATGACAAAGTTCTTGCATGTACTTCAGCACTGCATCACATAGGAATGTGCTTCCTTTTTTTTCAATGGGAAAAAGGAAGGCTTTATTTAGAAGTAGCATGACGGGAATCTGGTATGTCAAATAGCAAAAGCTGTTCAAGCAAATCCCCTACAAGCAGAAGGTACCATGCTGCCAAATAAAGTGCCAAAACATCATTTGTCCACAGGATCTTCACATAACAATCAGTGGTTTCTGCACATATGAGAGCTAAGAGGGTACAGATATGCATTCGTTGAATGCATGGAAGCATGGACCGTCCCCATTCTTAATTTACTTTTCTTCAGCCAAGTCTCAGGTATTACACCCCATACCACATCGCTCGCTCATGGAGAGATTTAGGTCCATCATTTGGTTTTCTTCAGACATTTTAAGGCAGACATAAATAACTAAATACCTACCAGGAACGAACTTGCTTGGACTTCATAAGTGCTAACCTCGGTATTCTCTCTAGTATCATAATGTCCAAAATTTGACAACCAACCAGAAATTAGGATAATGGGCTTTGGGAAAATACAACAATGCTATAGCAAGCATTCCACGTACCTCAAATTTTTCGAACAGCCCAACCACAAATATAGAATACTTCTTTAGAAACTCATCTGCCTCAACCACTGAGTTAATTCTAGTGATAGGTACACCAGTCTTCTTTCTTGCCCAGATCACAATTTCTTCCCTAATTGACGGTCAATACAATTAACACATCAACACTCACATATACAAATACTATATATATAGATGGAAACATTTCAAAAAATGTAAAATTTTACAAACGTGCACATATAAATCTCCTCCAAATTCATCAAAAACACTTATGAATTGGACATAAATTGACAGCTAAAGGGTGCTTACGAGGTAAATCCACCAGAATAAGATTGAGAAGTGCCATTGACAAACAAAAGCAGAGTAGGGAACCCTTTAATCCCAAGAGTTGAAGCAGCTTTAGGATACCTTTCAGCGTCAAGCTTAGACATCAAAAGGGAACTCCCTAATTCCTTGAGAGCAGTTGCAGCCTCAGCAAACCTTGGCATTAGCTCAGCACTCCTCATACACCAAGGAGCATACCCCAAAACCATCACGTACTCATTCTCATCAATTACTTTCTTGGCACTCTCACTATTCAGCTCAAGTACAATCCTCTGAGCTTTGCTCAAAACTTGAGCCCCTGATGGTTTATCCTTGCTTTCGCCATGAATCCCATCTGGGCTCTGTTCTAAATCTGCTTCTTCATCTAGTGCAATGAGTTCTTCAAGGGCTTCCATGTCTTCACCATTTTCTTCATCAGCCGTGGTGGACTGGGAGAATACTATTTTAGGGGTGAAAAGACTCAGTGAAAATAGTAAAATTAGGGAGAAAACGATAAATCTTGAAGTGGGTTTTGGTGTATGCATTGCTAATCACTGTAAAGTTTGTAACTTTGAGGATTTAAATCAAGAAAGTTTGTCACTCGGCAGTGGGATCCGTGTTTTTGTGCCGACTGCAAAAGGGCTTGAATTGTTTTGGAAGCCTAATGAAATCTTGTAACGTGCAAAGATGTAAGGGTGATCTCTTGTGATAGTAAACGGTGAATTCAGATATGGGGCAGAAGTAATTGGTGGCCGATCGCTTTTAGCCTTGGACAGGGGACGTTAGTCACGCCGCTGTTTACTCTTTTGGACTTTTTGCAGTTTTAATTGAAGTTTTTTGGGAGCTTTATTTGATTAAAATTACTAGTTTATGCCGTAACTGGGGATGCGTTCTCATTTTTTATATTCATTTTGGATTTTTTAAAATACTTTATTTGATTTCAGAAGCTTCATTCTACTATGTATTAAATATAAATTTGGAGATAATGCTTTGGTCAAGATGAGAGTCTTATTACATTTTAAGGTAAAACTTGTCAAGTAAGCTTAAGAAAATGAAAGTAAGTTGCGTAAAATATGACGGAATTGGATTTAAAAGTAATGCTCTTTGTTAATGGTACTTTATCTCCTTAGTTAATTTTACAACAAAATGTAAAGCAATTAAAGTGCCAATAACAAAAAATTGAATCCGGGTAACCAAAAAAAGAAATATAGCTGCAGTGAACAAAACTGAACACAGTTGCAAGATGTGAACCGACAAATAAACTATAAGACAGACTAGGTCTCTAACTCGCCGAATCATTCTTGAAAGAGTGCCAACTGTAAATGATTCCAAATCATTCTCAGGTAAATAAATTTCACTCAATTTGAAGGCACAGATGTACATACAGCACTTAATTTGCACGAAACATGCTGTGGAGCATGAGCATTACAAGACTGACCGTTTACAATGCTAACAATACAGCGTCTTTTTGCATTATTATATCTCAAAATTGAAATCCCTACTTCCTAGGAACAGAGACAAACAAAAGCGGGACAATCCGAAACTGTAGTAGCCATTGGGGAGAAAATGTAGAGTTTCTAGTCAGCTGTAAACGCATGAATCCTTGAGAAACTTGATTGGTTTGGAGATTGTAGAGTCAATGACCAAGGAGCAAGAAATGTGCCGTCGGTGCTTAGTCCTCACCAATTTACCCACAACATCTCCTCGTGAACGAACCCAAAAATCCAATGTCAATGGAACCTGAACGCCATTAGTTGAATCTGCTAAACTTGATCCAGCCCCATATAGCGGAACCTTAGTCCCTTCAATATTTACCAACACAGTATGGCGACTTTTTCTTGGCTGATAGTGTTTCTTTAACTGCATTGAAAGAGGGCAAATGATTCCATGTGTTAATCTCAGAGGAACAAACAAATGATGTTAAGGTATATTCTGAAGTCCATAGGCATCTCAAATTCTCAAGCACATCAAACACTTGAAAAAGATGGAAAGTGTTTTATCACGGCATTTTACTCAGAAATAGATCTTGAGTTCAGATTTGCTTTTTCAAGCTCATGCGACACAAATTGATCTGCAATGAGACAAGCATCTTTATCCACAATGCAGAGCATTATGAGAATTGACAAAAAAAATTGATTGGGAAATAATTCTGCAATTATTTGTCTGCTCAGACACAACACGTCACGACCATAACTGGCAGGTTTGTTAAATAACATGAATTGTGGAAAAGTTCAGAGAAATCAGAAGAGAAATGGGCAGGGGCAGAATGATCACCTGAGCAGTTGCCACAACAATATCAGAATAGACAAGATTGACTGGCGAGGAACTGACATGGATACCATAAAATGTAGCAGGGTTGTATATAGTCATCCTCAATGTGCCATTGACTGTAAACATTTTTGTAGGTACCCCGGTGAAGTCTGAACCGGATCCCATGTACACGTTATGTACTACAAGGCTCTGCAAAGAGTCCCAAACAATCAAAAATTGATCTTTAGGTAAGCACAGAAAGGAAATTGCAAGACAAGATTATCAACGCAGAATTTTAGAAAATGTAGCCGCATACAGAATTGCAACTTTTTCGATTTTTCGAATATAACGGTCTCAAATATTGGAACATAGAAGAAATGTTGGTATCTAACAAAAATGGTCGTATGGCCCTTATTATTTTCTGCCTGAGAACTGAAAATTTGCCTATTTAATGCACTTGGATGCATGAAACTTCAGGATTCTCATATCATAGGGCAGTACACTTTACTAGCCCAGAGCATGAAACCGCAATCCAAAAAGCAAATGTTTTCCTCTAAATATTTCAATTGCAAATAAAACAGGAAGATGATTTACTTGACATTAAAGCTAATCCCAAAATGGATTCATATGTCTGACTACATCTTAGACGTTCGTGAGATATTGTAGAGATTCTTTTTACAGTCCGACTATCAGAGAACTCAGAGAGTGAGTGTGTTTCATTAAAAATTAGAATATACACTTTTTCAGCTATTGCTCAACAACAAACAACTAAACAAGGACTTAAATGCTAGAACCGACACAAAACAAAGAGAACATTGGCTTACCTTCACACTAACCTCAGCTCTGTAATTCCGTCCAGCACCCCAGATAATCAGGCAAAACACAGTAAAAACTACAATAAATCCACAAAGAGCCATCAAAGCCTGAAATCTTCTAGTAAATGGCTTATCATTATCAAACTCATCATACTTCCCTTCTTCTAGGATTACATTACATTCAGGCCAACCCTTATCATTTCTCTTTCTGCCTCCTTTTCTCCCAGAAGAGGACCTAAAAATCCCAGAAAATCGACTAGCAGAAGAATTTCTGGAGTGGCGTCCAAAGGAAGGGTGTGAAGGGGACTCCATTGGACTGGTAACGCTAGGAGTTGGCTGCATGGATGTGGACTTGTCCCCATCATGAGAATCCCTTGAAGGGCTCTGCACAAAATATACAGGCCTTTTTGGAGATCTTGAGGGGGATGACGGTGCTAAACTTGTTATATCAGACTCTGATTTTGTGTGTAGCATTTTACACAGGGATTAAATCAAGAATCCACAAATTGGCTGTCTTAATTTGTCAAAAATTGAAAGAATTTAAGGGTGGTAGGCAATTACTGATGAAAGAGCAAACTAAATTGAGCAAATTCTCTTGACTTCAAGATGAATTGGTAAAAGGGACAGGAAATACTGCCAACAAGAAACTATCACAAAACAAGCTCAAGCCCAAGAGCTGAAACAACAGAAAAAAAACATGTTTGCCTTTACAGAGATGTGACAAAGAAGAAGATAAAGAACTTAGCTTTGAACGCCTTCATGAACAGAAGCTAGTATGCACCGCAAAATTCAGTCTCTTTCTCTGTCTTCTCTTTCAGTGTCTGTAATGTGTTATAAGTCGTCATCAGCTGTGTGAGGTGAGTTCCCTCAGATATATGCATGAGCAGTTTTCAGCGGTAGATTTTCCTTACTTATCTATGTGTACGGCCAAGAAATCCACTAGCATTCTTTTGGTAAAGAAACTATTACTGATATTGTTTACTGGTAGAATAGAGAAACAGAGCGGCCATAAAGAAAATTAAAATGTTACTACGATGAATAGCTTATAATATATATAATTTTTATAAAAATTAATTAATTTTTATTAAAAATTATTTAACGAGAAGAGTCACTGAGCATTACGAGCCTGGTGCCAGAGCAGATAGCAGGACCTACAGGCTAATCAAGTAAGTTGGTTCGGGCGTTAGTGTCGGCAGCAGCCAATTGTCGTTGTCAGAGGAGGGACCTATTTTGGGTCGTTCATAACTACTCTTGTAGGATTCTTTTTTTTTTTTTTTTTTTTTTTTTTTAACTAGCAGGAGAAGTGTGGAAATAATCATAATGTGATGTTTTTGACAAGTGACCTAACAAATATTCTTGAGTTTAATAACTATTGGTTTTAAGTAACAGAGAGAATAATATTCGAAGAAAAAAAAATGTGTCTATAGTAGGACTTCTTTACCGACATGGCCTCTGCATGACCATTGAAATTGGCAACCGTTATGGTTTATCCTCTTAATTGTGTTTTGTATGTAAACAGCTCAGATTAGATGCATGCTACGGTACTATGGACAATGTCGTCCAATTTCTTTTCAATCTTATTTGTATAAACGAAGTTTTAATGGAGCTAATTGGGGCAGGGGCAGGGGGGATTGTTGGTGGGGGCACACTTCTACTAGCGAACATTGTCTTTTATCTAAGGAATATGAAAGTTGGTATCGCATAAAAGCCAAATGCAAAAGCTAAAAGGCACAATATTAACACCTCAACAACTCACTATGTACTCATGTTTAATTTTGATATGTAACAAGAACCTACTAAATTGTTGTACATTGTCAGCATGCTATAAGTTTTTAGTACACACATGATAAACCTTTTTAATGCAATATGGTAAGTAAAACGTGTGGAGACTGCAGTGAAGTTTTTATTACTATTTTTCAAGACAAATATACTTCAATGAGACTATTTTCAGCACTTCCTTGAACCACCAATGCATTAAAAAGGAATGAAGAAACTGGTGTATCAAAATAAGTCACCCATGTAGCTTCTTTCAAAAAAAGAAAAAGAAAAAAAATCACCCCTGTAAAGCTTTGCCTATTACGTAGAATGGACTTACACACTATAAGGAGCTAATAGTAGATTAGAGAGGGTCCTTCCCTCCTATTCATTTAATCATCTGTTATACTGTGATTTAATTGGAAGCCGAAGCTTTAAACTCCTAGGGAAATGTTAGTATTATCTAATATCTAGGACCTCGTTACCTCCTATCTACCTAGGAAAACTTACAGTAGTTAAATCTTAGTAGTTTTTCACATAATAATTTCGTCGTCATGGTGGCTAAAATATAGAGTAATTAGTATTAAAATTTTTGGATAATCATACATTATTCAACCCTTCATTTTTTCTAGCTAGTTAAATAAAAGCGGTTAAGCTTCAAATGCTTTATTACGACGATGGATTGATATATGAAACTTTAAAAATTAGATTGTTTTCTAGTTAAATAAAAGTGGTTAAGCTTCTAAATGTTTTTATTACGAGGATGGATTGATATATGGTGCTTTAAAAATTAGATGCTTTTGTTAAAGCTAATTTGGAGAAATGATTTTGACTTTTGAGCAAGACCAATGGTGGGAATAAATAGAGATTTGAGCGGTTAAAACTCTATGACTCCACCCCAGAGGTCGGAAATTCGAATCCTACTAATACAATTTCCCTCTCTAATGTAATACTATAGTTTTGCTCAAAAAAAAAAAAAAAAAAAACCAACGGAGCTCCAGTTCTTGATGGGCTTGCTGGATGATGATTTCTCTTTAAATTCATATTCTTTCTCGCCAAAGAGCGGGCCAGCATCAGCAGTCATTAATGGGCCCAATCGTCGAGTCTCTACACCCAATCCTTCTACAAGATCGGGCCAAAATATCCCAGCTGTGTTGCTCCTCTGGCTCCTCGTCACAAAGATCTTTGCTCGTCTCATCCTTCAATTTTGTCACCTTCCCTGTTGGACCACGACTCACACTTCTATCTTGGACCACAACTGACACTTCGATATCTCTAGAGTTTTAGAGAATTTTACGAAGGTCTCCAATTTATTGAAAAAAATCATCATCATTTGGGAAAAAATCAGGATGCATCAAAAAGAAATAATCAGATTAATACTTCCAGAGTGAACCCTTTCCGAATCAGGCCTAACCACCAAAGTACAATATTGGTTCGATTAATTTGTAGCCTGACCATGACATTTTTCAGTGTTATGATTTGCATGTTATATGACTACAATTTACCCAAAAAAAAAAAAGGTTATATGACCACAATGTGCATGGTTAATGTTAGCTGGCAATTACGTAATTGTGAAAGTATAACTATAATCCATAAAAGTCTTATGGATAGAATTTTTAGGCCTCACCAACGTTATCCTTAACGTCCTTATCCACATGAACATGACGAAGAGAGAGAAATGAGAATGTTCAAAAAACCAAAAAGAGCTAAAAGAGCAGTCCTTAAAGTGAGAAAAGAAAGGACAGAAGTAGAAGACGAACTTATGTGCCATCACCAAATTGTTCATCAAATGGATACTTTACATCTGGAAGAGACGACCAAAATGCCAAACAAGCCGTACCAAATGGGATTGGGATGAGAGAGAAAACAGAGATATTTTTTTCAATCAAATCCTTTCCAACTTTAAGAGTAGAGAAACTGCAGCGTCTAGTTACTAAAAATACAATATTTTGCCTCTTTCTTGGTGAAACAGCGATAAAGGTGCAGTCCGGGAGATTAGATATTATCAATTCTCAACTGGGATCTTCTTTTTTGGAGGAAAAAAGATGTTGGAAGGTAAAGCTTTGATAGAGGACACAGATATGCCAGTGAAGATGCAAATTCAAGCCATGGCTTCTGCTTCTCAGGCTTTGGATCTTTTTGATGTTTTTGATTGCAAATCTATTGCTGCCTACATCAAGACGGTAGTGTATTTGTCCGCTTAATAACTGATATTTTCTCATGTGTGATATGAGTGTTAAAAAATCAGACCTTGCTTATTTGAAATGTTATGGGGTTTTCTGTTGTCTTGTTGCAGGATTTTGACAAGAAATACGGGAGTGGATGGCAATGTGTGGTGGGTTCAAATTTCGGCTGTTTCTTTACTCATACTAAAGGAACTTTCATCTATTTCACACTGGAGACACTAAACTTCCTTATCTTCAAAGGGGCTTCTTCTCCCTCATCTTTTACTTGATATTTGCTAAGGTCAATTTGATATAGAAACACTGCTTTTCTTCTTTCTTTTTATCTTGCTTAGGATGTCCATATTCAGTAGAAATCCTTTTCTTGTTCATTCTCCTCGTTAGTTTCAGAAGGTAGAAATAGCCCTGTAATGATATAGAGGAACACATTTTAGTTCCTGGTTTATGTATGATGTACAGTTAAAATTTATAATGCTTCATTCTGTCTTCAAGTTCAAGATCCTATCTCCATTATTGGTTCTTCCTTGATTGGTTTTGGTGTTTCTATTTCATTTTTGTACAATACAAAATAATGCATACCATTGAGTTGTTTCAGGAGCTGCACCTTATTCCTTTAATTGCCAATCCTGCAATGAGAACAGGGGATCATTCCTTTCCAATCTTACCTCTGTTTCTCGGGGTAATCCAGGATTCACTAGCTAATACTTGTTGATTCGGTATATATCATCAAGAAAACATCCTTAGTTTGTCAAGGAATATGCTGCGGCAATCACAAAAGTATTATTAAAAAAAAAAAACACACACACACACACACACAATAACCAAAGCAACAAGAGTTAATAAGTGAACCTCTCTGCAAAATACGTCGAGCCAAATTTATCGCTCAATAAAAAGATGGAATCATTAAACAGATGGAGTTAGGTCGCTAACAAATCTTGCTATTGCTCCTCGGTCATCTGCAAGGCTGCTATCCCATTCCCAGCAGGCAACAAACGGTCAACCATCCACGCGAGCAGCAACACCACCTTCTATTCCTAGAAGGCTTAAAACGTTCTTTGTTCCTCGGCTGAATTCTCAAGAATAATGGTAAACAGTGGAGAAGTCGCTTGCCTTGATAGCGCTTTAATGATCATATGGGGTTTTTTTTTTTTA
Source organism: Mitragyna speciosa (assembly GCA_024721245.1). Taxonomy (NCBI): domain Eukaryota; kingdom Viridiplantae; phylum Streptophyta; class Magnoliopsida; order Gentianales; family Rubiaceae; genus Mitragyna; species Mitragyna speciosa. The sequence goes on from CM045573.1 coordinate 18,208,537, forward strand.
ATCAGACCTACAACATTACAGGGGAATTAATAATGGTAAGATTCAAACCCACTTCTGCACCAGTCCACAAACTTTGATTTGGTAATGAGGCGTTGGCCCAAGTTGGATTGGTCCTTGGGCCCCTTGCTGGCTAAAACATCCCAATTTAATATAACTCCCCAAGATCTGGTAGCTTGGATTGGTAATGTGGAAACGGCCCATGTTAAATTGGGCTTTAGGCCCTTTCTGGCTTAACAATTTAAAAGACCAGGGCAAGTATAATGTTGACAAAATCAAGGTCGGCTAAGTCCTAGAGATCCAATACTACTTCCGTAGGGACATACGGGCCCTGGTCCTTTTTTGAACCCTTCCTTTTCTCGAACCTTTCCTCTTTCCTGGTCCAATTTGAAGTCTCTTGGACGAATTTCATTACCTTGAAATTTCTAATTTGCAATAATTTCTTTTTCTCTCTTTTCTGGATTTTTTTTAAGTATATAATGTTGAACTTTCTCGTAAAAGTTGTCCTATGTTATTTGTTAAATACGATAACTTTTTCCGTTAACAATTTTCGTTAGCATAATATATACTTCCTTACAAATTTGTTTCTGATTTGCATCACAACGAAATTTCCCTTAGTCATCTTTTTGACAAGATTATTTGAAAAGATCAAAGAAAATTGGATAACTTAAAAGGTTGAGCGAAACTTCCAAACTATAATCATGATGTCCGCCAAAGTTCAGGAGGCCACATGAAAATGGATGACAACATGGAACGAAGCTCCTTATCAATCACAAATGGACTACCTCCGGGACGAGTGAGTATTGCGTGCACCACGCGCGCCACGTGGCAGTGCCACGTGGTGTACTAGAACCAATCACACATCGCCAAATAATACAAGGTATGGCCCACCATTGCCACATGGCGATAAATTATTGGTTCTAGTACACCACGTGGCAATGCACGTGGTGTATTGTATACTTTTCCCTCCGGGACATTAATAGAGTACAGGAGTTAAAAGTGGTGTTAGAAAATCAACATGCTAATAAATAATTGACGTAACGAAATATAAAATTGAATTTCAACTAAGATTATTAATTATTCATACAAAAGCGAGAACGTACCTTTTAATGATGTAATTCAACGAATTTAACCTGATCAAAGATACGCGATATCAACCACAACCGCACACGTGTCCGATCTCTAAGGTATCCACATGAATACCTTCTTGGGATCCTCATCATGATTAATCAACACTAAGTGAATATGTTAGATCCACTTGACACGTCTCCAACGTAAACAGGATTAATCAACACCTTGACAAGTCTCCAACGTAAACAGGATTAATCAACACCAAGTGAATATGCTAGATCCACTTGACACGTTCCAACGTAAAGAAAATTGTACAAAGAAAAACTATTTTTTCTCTCTCTAATTTTATAACGTTATATTGTATGTCGTTTTTAAATCTTGGTGTTTATGATTTATTTATAGGGTAATAATTAAGATATCTTGTCCAACAAGAATTCGGTAATAGGTAACCCTTACCTATTAGGATATCTTACCAAATAAAATATTTAGTAGGTTTTAATTTCCTCCAAAAGGAAATTCTTCCACTACTATAATTCCTCTATTTATTAATAAGTCCTTAAAATTAATTATCTTACAAATTAATCCCATAATTATCACATAATTATTTAAATCAATTTAACCCAAGAATTAGTTCTATTGTGTGTGACTCTCTAGGTTCCTAATCACTCGACAATAAATATAAATTATAATCTTAGAATTAATTGGCTTTAGTACAAAACCAACAAGTGGCTTGTTCAGAAAATGAGCTTCAAGGTTTCCAAGAACAAGGTCAGCCATGGCCATGCGGGTTTCCATTGTTCCACTCCCCACACGGGGCAATAGGACTACATTGTCCAGACCAAAGAGCTGCTCTGGCACTTGAGGTTCATTTTCAAACACATCAAGTCCAGCCCCTCCTAATCGACCTTCAACAAGCGCAGATACCAGCTCAGCTTCATCAACATGATGTCCTCTTCCGATGTTAATGAGAACTCCCTTCGGCCCCAGAGCATTAATTATGACTTCGCGGTTAATGATGTAATGATTTTCCGGAGTTAGCGAACATGCAATCACCAGAATTTGGCAGTTGGAAGCCAAATCAACGACATTTGGATAGAACTAGTAATTTGTATTTGGTTTCTCTGATCTTGAGCAGTAACTGATTGGGCAGTCAAATGCTTCGGCACGCTTGGCAATTGCACTGCCAATTCTGCCTAAACCTATAATACCCACCGACTTTCCAGTAAACTGCAAAAATGATAAGGAGACAATCAATAATTATACACTATTAGTTCGGTTTTACAAGTACATGCCAATTTTCATATATTATGGCCTACCACAACTCTGTTTATATTCATTTTTCAGTAATAATTTCAAAAAGACAATTGAGTGTTGTAATACTTTTTGAAATGTAATGTAGCGAGAGAACAGCGCTAAAAGTTAAAAACTCCAATAGTCAATTGCTTAGACAAATCATCTTATAGTATCGAACTAATTCAAAAGTATTGAGGGTCATTTGTTGTATTTTCTGATGATCAATAACCTTCTACACTTCAATGTGAATGTTAAGAATTCAGGAAAATGATAGGTACCAAATTCCAAGAATTAAATTATTCGCAACGTGACTTTTTCTTTTTCTTTTTTTTTTTTTTTTTTTTTTGAGGAAATGGCAACGTGACTTTTGCTATAACAGCGACAATACAGTACTTACTAATGTAAATTTGTACAGCAATGCTATTTGGAAAAGGAAATTGAGGGAGAGAATGAAATAAAACCTTCGAGGTGAGTTGGAAATCACCATTCCTCCACAGTCCACTCCTCACAAATCTATCTCACTCGCATATTTTCCTCAGCACAGCCAAAATCAAAGCAATTCCTAAATCAGCAGCATCATCAGTTATCAAATCATGGGTGTAAGTAACCTTAATCCCTCTTTCCTTACACTTAGCCAAATCAATCTTGTCCAATCCCACGCTGTACGAGGACACGATCTCCAACTTGGGCAATGCATCAATCAGCTCAGCATCGGCTCCGATGGTTGCATTTCCCACAACTGCTCGGATTTCCTGAGAATACAGCTTCAAGAACTCTGTTTTTCGTGGGAAGTCCCAGAATCTTAGGAGATTGTAACGCTTGTCGAGTTCTTGTTCTAGGTACGGAGGTGACATCGGACAGGTCATCAAAACTCCTATAGATTCCATCTTGGTCGCTGCTTGTCTCCAACGGCTTTTGACCCTTTTTTATTAATTTTTTTTTTTATTAACAGCAGTGACTGATATACGAGGTTAAATGTTGAGGATAGTGGATGGGCCGATGGCTGGCTCCGAATTTGGTTGTTGGGCTTCGGGTGGATTCACCTGTTGGGTGAGTTTACTTGTAAATGCAAATTGGGCCTCACAACATGCAGGTTGCAAGGGATATTTTTTTTTGAGTTTTTCTTAATAATATAATAAGGTGCATTATTTCTCAAATGATTTTTTAACTTTGGCACCCTAACATAGATATTTATATAAATTGTGCCCATTATAAGATAATCAAATTTCGGACAATTTTGTAGTTAAATTTGTAAGACAACTCAAGAAGCTGGAATGTTCAATTCACGCAACATTATGTGTAAAGGTAAATTGACGAAATTAAATTTCTAAGGCTACTAAATGGACCCCATAATTGTCGTTTGAAAGATAAATTAATTAAACTATTTTTCAAAGAGCTTAATTGACACATATAAATGTTGCCTGCATATATTGGAAGCTTACGACTAGATTTATCTGAGAGCAAATTATATACTTATATTATTCTTCACATTTTTGCTAGTGTACATATAATCAGAATGTAATCAAAGTGATTTTAATCGTGCGGATTGTGAGAAGAGAAGTTACAGTCATCCATTGTACCTTTACTTCCATAACTTTTGACATCCCAAATAAAATAGAACCATTCACTTATCTGACCTTTAGGACTCCCAATTAGCCAACCATGAAGAGGGAATATACGTTATTTTTCCAAAAATAAAAAAAAGGAGTAGTAATATAAAGAGAAATTAAAAAAAGTAAAAAAAGAAGAATATATAGTATAAAATTTCTTCCATCGGTCAATGCTCTGACCTGTTTTGCTAGTTCATTCTTGACTTCTTGAACATGCACCCCACATTGCCTCAACAATTCACTCACCAAAACAGAAAGTCGACTAGCACGAAGTCCATACCAATCAAATTATAACCTCTGAAATAATTAATGTATTTTTTTTTTTTACTCATTGTCAACTGCAGCATAAAAGTTTGTTTCATTCATGATCATTGGGAAGTTGATAACCCATCTTTCTCTGTCCCATGATCCCAACATAATCTCTCCTGTTTCCCACTTTTTGTTCTTCCCCCTTTCTTGCACTTATTCCATTGCATGAAGAGCAGCGTTCGTTGAATATTTGCAAGGATGGTTCGAGCGCTTGAGGAAGAACAAGAAATCTTGAGGTCTCGCCTCAGTCATTTCAAAGGAATGCAGGAGAATGCAGGACGACCAACGCGAAATTTGATGCGCGAGAGCTGTTGTAGCAACAATAATGATGGAGGTGCTGCAAGCCCCAAGACAAAGAAACCCTCAGGCAAGATGCATTTTTCTTTCTCATATTCTTTTGCATTGTACTAGATGAAGTGCATGGAGAAAATTTCCCAATTTCAATATGTTTAAAACCCGATAGAAATATGTAAATTCTGGTTTTGCTTTGGATTTCTTAGGCAGATATAATACTTCATGCGTTTTTTGGTAATTAAGCGGTTAATGAAATAATGATACATCATTTATGTGGCATATACAACACACCTACGTCAGATGACTTCTTGAAGGAATTTTTTAGCAAAATACTAAACATCGTGGAGGAGAGAAAGGTTTGATATTAAAGACGTCACTGTTTGATTCAATTCTTTATATAGAAAGGGCTTTGCCAATTCAGTCTAATATCTTGGTCTTATATTTATAAAATGTTACTTTTGGCTTTTTAGATATGGAACTGATGAAGGAGAAGTTCGCGAAGTTGCTCCTGGGCGAGGATATGTCGGGTGGAGGAAAGGGAGTTTCATCGGCTTTGGCATTGTCAAATGCAATTACAAACCTAGCAGGTATGATACATCCAGTATTTTACATATGGAGAAGTTTTTACCTTCCATCCATGTGATTCTGTCTGAAGAAAATATTGGACCAAAGTTAATTGCAAATCATAATTTCTGTGTCTATCATCACGCATCACACACTTCTTCTTAATTTTAATCCCTTCCAAACAAATACAGCTTCTGTCTTTGGAGAACAAAAGCGGTTAGAACCCATGTCATCAGAGATGAGAGGAAGGTGGAGAAAGGAAATTGATTGGCTCTTGTCAGTCACTGATCATATTGTTGAGTTTGTTCCTTCCAAACAAATGTCTAAAGATGGAACTAACATGGAGGTATACCATGTCTCTGTGTGTATGGGCATGCAACTCATGCTCAATTAGTAAGAATGTAGAACCTACATATCTGGTATTGATGTTTAAGACAATATATAACTTACTCTTTTCTTTTATCAGGTTATGGTAACAAGGCAGAGAAATGACCTTCATATGAATATTCCTGCCTTGCGCAAGCTCGATGCAATGCTTATTGTAAGCCCATAGTTCTGAAGTTTTCATGTTTTGTCTATCCACAGAACTTTAAATATTTTGACCCTCTTTACTCATTCTTCTTGTTCGGGGAAACAATTTTACAGGACTGCCTGGACAACTTTAAAGATCAAAATGAATTCTACTATGTATCAAAAGACTCTGATGAATCACAGAAGGGGAAGAACAGGAAAGATGACAAATGGTGGATACCCACTCCTAAAGTTCCCCCTAATGGCTTATCTGATGTTACAAAGAAATGGCTCCAGTTTCAGAAGGATTCAGTCAATCAAGTACATAAAGCAGCCATGGCCATTAATGCTCAAGTCCTTTTAGAGATGGAAATACCTGAGAACTACATAGAGAATCTCCCTAAGGTAGAAGGAAATAGATAGACATAATTCTTATTCTTATTAGGTGATGATGGTTTACATTTGCACTGACATTTTCTTCCTTGAACAATCCATGTTAGAATGGAAGAGCAAGCCTTGGAGATTCAATCTACAAGAGCATAACTGATGACCACTTTGACCCCGACTATTTTCTATCCGCTATGGATTTAACATCCGAACACAAAATTCTTGACCTAAAGAACAGAATTGAGGCATCTATTGTGATCTGGAGAAGGAAGATGACTGCAAAGGATGGAAAGTCATCCTGGGGTTCAGGTGTGAGTATGGAAAAGAGAGAACTCTTCGAGGATAGAGCAGAGACTATCTTGCTCATTCTTAAGCATCGTTTCCCTGGAATTCCTCAGTCTTCACTTGACATTAGCAAAATCCAATATAACCGAGTAAGAAATACAACTAACTTTACTCTGATCTTGCTTTAATTTTCTTCAATGCTTTGATTATTTGTTCTATACCTTTCATAGGCTTTAATTAGTAAGCCTATGACTGAGCAAGTATATTCAACTTTTCACTGTTCTTGACCAAATTTGATCTCTCAGGATGTGGGACACGCTATTCTGGAAAGCTATTCAAGAATAATAGAAAGCCTGGCATTCACAGTCATGTCACGAATAGAAGATGTCCTCCATGCTGATTCTGTTGCACAAAATCCATCTGCTGGAGAACAGAAAAGGTTTCTAAAAAGAGAACCATTAACTTCGGAGAAATTTCTGAATGCTAAAGAAGAAGTCGAGAAATTAAATTCAGCAGAGACACCAACTTCAATGACACTATTGGATTTCATGGGCTGGTCACTGGATCAAGGAGACACAGAAGTAAAGAAAGATATGAAGGAAGAGGTGTCCAAAGATAGTGATTTAAAGATTTTGAGCAAACCACCAAATATTGACACCAACAGGAAAATTTCCTACATAGAGAGACTAGAGCACTTGGGTGGTTCTAGAAGTCCCACAGCCCGTCACTAACTGATGTTGTTCCCAGATACCAAATTAACTTACATTAGAGGCAAAGATTGACCAGCAGAAATCATCAAGAATGATGCACAGCATTGGATGTTTATATTCAGATGAACCAAAGCCATATAGGATTCTATACATTTTACCTTTGTAAATATGGAAAAGCCACTAAAGCTACAGGCTTCAAAGCACATTGGCTATGCTTACTCTGCAGAAGAGATCAGTTATTCAAAGTTTTTGGTCTTGTAATTTCTAACAGTTCAGTTATACATCCCAGCTTTATGACTCCAACCCTGAATAATAGCACTATGAGAAGTGTTTACAGTTTCTATTTTCCAAGCAACAACACTCACCCTCCCAATTTAATTCCAAAATCCAGATTCCAGAAGATACAAATGATACAGAATCATACAAAACAATGCAGTGACTGGGTACAAATTGCGGAAAAATAATCAAGCATTAGTTTACTATCTTTGAATAGTTTTTTTTTTCAGGTTAAACAGATAGAACTTTTCTGCATGAGAAGCTATTTTAGAGCAGACTCAATTAAATTGCACAAGTATTTCCAATTGAAGCGAGACAGTAGAGTAAAATCTGAGCTAGGAAATTGAACATAAGCAACAAGAAGATGCTGGCCCAAGTAGTAAAACGATCAATTCCGTGTCATAATAAGCACGGGTCACAATTAGGCACCAGAGATACTTACAAGCTTAAGAAGATATGCATAGAATACAATAAAATGTTGTAAAAAACCTTAACTGAACAACAATTAGATTTTGCCACGTGGCCCAGGTTTTGGTGGGAGTTGGGGACCCTTTTTGATTGGCAGATAATCCGGTGATGCAGTGGCACTGACATAAGCAAGCAAGGAGCCACCTCCTAGTATCAAGAATTTGAGCAGTAAACCTCTCTTGGTGAAAGGAGCGGCAAATGTCTCAAAGAACTTGCTCTGCAAACATAAATACATTAGCGAAAGACAACCTTCAGAGTAAATAACATCTTCTGTTAATGACCAAAATTCAGGCAAATCAAACGATAGGGTCATAGATGAGCTAATAATCATGATGAATGCTGCCCTGGCCGCCTTCACATTATGCAACAAAGATTTACTGGGTATCATAATTCATAACTGTAAGTATCAAATTTCTGCAGTTTGTGAATTATCATAATATAACAACATTTTACAAGTCATAACTGAAATCTGCGATTAATTAGTAAACATTTCCACATAGAAGGTGCAAATATGCATGAGATAATTAGCAATTCCAAAAAATGACTAGCTAATTACCATTGTTTCTATAGCTATTCCAAATTTCTAGCATATAATTGTACGAGTTTCTCCACCATTAGATTCAATACTGATTCTGATTGAAGTAAAATTACCTGGAGGGAGTTGTATGGCGAAGGAGCATCTGATCCATACAAGTCCCATTGGCCAGTAGTGTTACCCAAATCCTCCAAATCAAAGTAGACACTCTTCTCACCATACTTTGCTACCACTGGACCAGCCCTAAAATAACCAAATTGACATTAGATACCACCAAAAACAAAACAAAAAAAAAAAAAGAATACTAGCAAGTGAATACAATACAACGCAGTTAAAGGTCTTTAGTTTTCATTTTGAGATAATGATTTAATTACATTGCAACCATCTGGGTCCAGTTAAAAAGAACCAGAAAAAAGCGCCAATAGTAGCAATAACGTGGGATTCTTGAAAGCTCGTTGCATAGGATCATAGCAAGAGTAAAATCTTGGAATATTCTTTAATCTTTTTACCTAGTTTTAGAAGGTTTGAGACCAAGAGAAGAAGGCTTGACGTGGAGCTTAGTCCCAGCAAAGGAGCTTCCAGCAAGGCCCTTAACAGCAGTTGGCTGCACAGCAGCAAATGTTGCTAGAGATGCCATGGTTTATGAGTCCTAACTCCTAACGAACAAAAACTACTTTCTTGATACCAAAGTTGGCAATTGGTTAAATGCGGATGCATTGAGATATCTTTTTGGGGATGGATTTTAGATGACACGTGGCAAACTGGGCTTCTTAGGAGAGATATGGAATCTCGTATAAATGGTGACATGTGGACGAGAGCCGGATAAGCCTATCCTATTGGAGTGCACAATGGTGGGTTGATTACTTGGCTGTCAGCGACAACTGAAAACAAGAAGGTAAGAAAATAAACTCTAATGATTTCATCTGTAAGATGCCAACTTACCTCTTCAGCAGTAACTACCTTTCGTACCAGAAGCATGATTTTTACCGGGTTATGAGTCTCATTGCAGTTGGAGTTCTTAGAAGTAGAAATGTTGTAGGCCAAATAAATTGATAAGATTTTTCAAGAACTAGTAAAATTTTTTGTTTACTATTAACTTTGACGGAGTTCTCATGTATATCATCAGTGTGAAATATTTCTTTACACAAGGACTTAAAATTTAGTACGTAAGTATGTTCTGAATTTTTTGAGTTATTTGACGTGCGTCAAGCATCTAAAACTCACTTGTAAAAAATTATTCTGTAGTGTATAAAAAAATTAATCCTAAATATTATATATATATATATATATATATATATATATATATAAGTCAAAACTTATCATCCTTTGGTCAGCGCTCACAAATTTACTTTTGCTTTAATATGTAGATTTTTTTTTTTTTGGGGGGAAGGTCCTCTCGTAAAATATAGGGACATCCAAAATTTAAATGCAAATTTCCTTTTTTAAATACTCTACAACAATTCTTGCTTAATTCAAAAGTTCAATATTTTTTAAAATCCCTACACAAGTTGGGGAAATATTTAGATGTACTCGGTCCACGGAATAGTTCCGTGGACCCCTTGGTTCAGAAGCAGCCACATCATCTATAAGGTGGGCTATGAGTGATATGGCTGCTTCTGGACCAAGGGGTCCACGAAACTATTCTGTGGATCGGGTCCATCAAAGTATTTTCCCACAAATTGGTTCCCCCACCCCCCCCCCCCCCTGGCCCCGGGGCGCCCCCTGCTCCCCCATGTGGGCTGAATTGCTTGATGTGTTATTTGGGCTTCCGGCTGCTGGCTGCTGGCGAGATGTTAGGCTTTAAAAAGCTGTTTTGGGGATGGGCTATCTTCCTCTATTTGGGCTTCTCTTAATTGTTTTCTAAGATATTGGGCTTTCTCTGCTGCTAGAGACGTAGGCTTGCAAGCGCTTTTCAACTGGCCCCTCTATTTTTAGAAGTGTGGGCTAGATTGCTTTTGCACCCTTGGGCTTTTGTAAATGGTGCTGAATTGTATAGACCTTTTGTGTGAGCTGCTAAGCCTTTCTTTGATCTGTAAATTGAGGCCCATATTTTAATGCATTTAGATTACGTCAAGTCATTCCTTTACATCATTGTTGGGTTCGTTATTACTAGAGTGCACTTCCCTTTTTTAATGTGCAGAGGGAGATCAAGTCGGCAAATTTGTTAAAATATTGACTAAAAAAAAAAAATCGGCATTTATAGGTGTCAGAAATTTTTTTTTGGCATCTAAAGGCGCCGCGTTTGGGAAACGCGACGCTGAAATTTTTTTTTCAAATTTGTCATGCGCCGCGTTTCCCAAACGCGGCGCATAAACAGTAGTCAAGCGCCGCGTTTGGGAAACGCGGCGGTTACTGTTCACGCACTTTTTTACTGTTCATTTTTTTTTTAATACAGAATAGATAAGTATTTAAGGTTTTTTGTATTATTGTTTAGGTAGATTTATAGGATTTAAGTAAAAGTAATGAAGGTAATTCAATATTTGAATTGCAAAATTTTAGATTTAAAAATAATAAAGTTACAAATACCAATTTTTGATATACCACTAAATTTTTTAATATCTTGTAGGTCATTTTTTATTTTTCGAATGCGAAATCTAATTTTTAGAGAAAGTGTGTAAAAGTCTTCTGGTAAAATTATAATTTTAGCACGTAAATACCTTTTTGGTCAATTTTTTACTTTTAAATTCATATTTTATACCCTTGTACAAATTTCTAAATTTTGTAATTTTTTTTAAATGAACTACTATTTTTTTTGTGTACCACGTCAATTCAAGGGCAAAATAGTTATTTTTAATTTTTTTTAGAATCTTAAATTCATATTTCATAATTTTAAGCACATTTTATATTTGTGATAATTTTTCAAGTACAAAAAAAAAAAAAACGATTTTGCCTCAGATATGTATGCATTATAGAAAAAATAGTTTTTGAACCCGAAAAATTATCACAAATTTAGAATATACGTAAAAGTATGAAATATGAGTTTGGAATTCACAAATAGCCAAAAAAAGGTATTCAAAAATTGAAATGATTATTTTGTCCTTGAACTGACGTAATACCTAAAAAAATAGTGATTCATCTGGAAAAATTTCAAAATTTAGAAATTTGTATGATGGTATAAATATGAATTTAAAAAAAAAAATTTGACAAAAAATATATTTACGTGCTGAAATTACAATTTTCCGGAAGACTTTTGCACACTTTCTCTAAAAACCAAATTTCACATTCTGAAAAATAAAAAATGGCTCACGAGATATTAAAAAATTTAGTGGTATATCAAAATTTGGTGTTTATAGCTTTATTATTTTTAAATCTAAAATTTTTCAATTCAAATATTGAATTACCTTCATTACTTTTACTTAAATCCTATAAATCTACCTAAACAATAATACAAAAAACCTTAAATACTTACCTATTCTGTAAATTAAAAAAAAAAAGTGAACAGTAAAAAAGTGCGTGAATAGTAACCGCCGCGTTCTACTGTTCATGCGCCGCGTTTGGGAAACGCGGCGCATGACAAATTTGAAAAAAAAATTTCAGCGCCGCGTTTAGATGCCAAAAAATTTTTTTTGACACCTATAAATGCCGAATTTTTTTTTTTGGCAATATTTTAACAAATTTGCCGATCAAGTCCCACCATTTTAATAACAGTGGATGAAGTCCCAACTGAAGTCCCACTGGATCAAGTCCCAACATGGAAGCTGAAGTCATAAGATTTGCATTAATTAAAGCCATAATGGAATGATTGAAGAAGGTCACAATCTAGGGAAGCTATAGACCAATATTGAAGAAAGCGAAGGAAGGAAATACTAGGGACATACATGCTACTGTAATAGTGTAGGTTTATCCAAAAAAAAAAAAATTGCTGCTAGTGGTGCCGGAAGATATAGTTACTGTGATTTCTATGTTTGATTCTTGCTCTTTTTGCTATAGTAATAAGAATAGTAACAGCTCTAGCAATAGGCTAGCTAAATTTGCAGAAAACTTGGTACAGGATATTGAATGGAAACATTCTTTTCTTGCTTGGATTTCTAGAAATCTAAACTGGTTCTGGGTAGTTACCCAACTGTACAGTATTACTATATTTTTGTCCATATTATATACAAATTGCCGCTTTTGAAAAAAAAAAACACTAGATGAATATTAATTTAACAGTGAGATAGATTCTCTAATTGATTAATAAATTTGCTGTAATTTGTTTAAATCAAGATCTAAGCAGAAGTGAATTATATAGTTTGCATCAAAATTTATTGTAAACATTCTTAATTCGGTTAGAGACTATACTTAACATTGACATCCAATTGAATACTACATTTTGGGAGAACAAACATGGGCCTGGGCCGCAATTCGTGCGGCCTGCATCTCCTAGATTAAATTTCTTCTTCTTCTTCTTCTTTTTTTTTTTTTGGAGAAACCTAGATTAAATTTCTGGTATACGTTTTTGCTTTTGGAAAGTACTCTCGCAAAATATAGGGATGTCCAAAATTTGGAAACAAAATTCCTTTTAAATACTCTACAACCCTTCTTACCCTCAAATATTTCTGAAATCGTTTTCCCTGGTGTTGTTCTCTCCTCTTTGTCGTCCTTCCTTTTTGGTTTTTTTTTTTTTTTTATCAGCCAATCAACAATTTGGTTCTTTTCCATCAAACAATCGACAAGGGTACTATTTTTCTGTTGCTGAATCTGTAGCAAGATGGATAAGAAAAAACAAGAAGCCAGACTCAAGCAGCAAATCAGAGGAGAAGATAGGATTTTCAAGAGAAGAAAGGAGGGAATCAAGAAAAAGGCAATGGAGCTTGCTACACTTTGTGATATTCCTGTCTGCCTGACGATTCAATCACCAGATGGTGAGTTTGAGATTTGGCCTGAAAATCCCAAAGAAGTAAAAGCCATTCTTGACAATTACTACAAGAAAAAATCCAATGTAACTCAGCCCAAGAACGAGACTCAAAATCTTGGAAAGCTACCTTCCCAAGCAGGACAAGTCACCGATGCCAAAGGTAACAAGGTTTTTGCTAGTAAAAGCCATGGTTTGGTTAATGATCTCGATGCAAAGAAAGATTTTGCTGTGTTTCGTAGAGAAAATCGGTCCAATGTGGGTAAAAGTCAAAATCTTGAAAAGGTATCCGATTGCAAGAACTGTCTGAAAGGAAAAGGAAAAGCTGAGGAAAATTGTTATCAAGAAAGCACTGCAAGTAATGATCTTGGGAATCAGAGTTTGGGGCAACCTGGTTTTCCTGAGGAGGTGTATGATTTGCCTCCATTAAAGGTTTTTGATCCCAGTATGCAAATTGGTCCAGAAAAACGCTATGAAAACTATCCAAGCACAAGCAGGAAGACTCACTTTTCACCCTATGGAGATACCAGTTGGCAACTTGCGCCTTACGATGATCCATCTTTGTGGTCCGTAGCACATCAAGAAGTAATGGTTCCAGTTCAACCAACGTTTCCAGCGTGTATCAAGCCAGAATCTTTCCATCAACCTGATCCTGGCTGTTCTGGTTTCAATAACATTAAATGAGTGCTTTGCAGTAATTTGGTAGTAATTTCTATTCCAGGTGTTTTGGTTCACAGAGGCCTTACCATAAGGGTATTTTGATTCTCAAGTTGTATCAATTTTGTTTATAGGATTAGGATATTTACTTATTAAGTTTCATGGATTTATTTTAAATAAGTGTTACACAAACATGTACGGAAACATTGCCGAAGATCAGCATTATAAACTAACATGAGTTCTTTACATTTTTTATTCTCTACCTTTAGTTGCCGGTATTTGTTTCTTCTCTTGATAAATGATCTCACGTTTTTCCTATTTTTTAGTCTATACCAACCAAATTTGACACCCCAGATAAGTAATGTTTCCATTAAATTGAACAGCATAATATTCAGTTTACAAAAGATTATAATGTTTTGCGAGAACACAAAAGCTTGGACTTAGCCCATGCAAGGATATGATTTTTTTTTATTTTTTCTTTAATTATTTTATTGTTAAGTGATGCTCAATGTTCCTTTCCACCAGTACGTAGTAGTAGAAGGCTCGATTAGCTTTTGTTTCCATATCGTTAAATCTTATCCTAGCAATGCCTCGATAATCACAGGGGAACAATTATGATCTTTGATTCCTTTTAGCAAGAAAAATTTGTATGTAGTTATGCTTGAGGTCATCTTGCATTCTGTTTCAACTTCACCAAAAAATCTACATAGTACAATTCTTTCCCCGATTATTTATTTTTATAATAGGTAAAATACTTAATCACCACCATAAGCAAATTCTTAGAATAATTTTTAATTGGTAAATTAGACTAACATGACAAATGAGCTTTGAAAGATTGTTCGTATGCTCGAAATTAACCTACTTCAAGCATGCCACCCAATCGCCAATCTGCCAAACATGATAATAGAAATTCTCTCCTTTCTTATCCAAAAACTCTCCCCCAACACTCCAAAATGTCGGCAACCTCTACTTTCCCCCTCCAGCTTCCCTTATCCCATTTCAAATCCCTCACTCTCACCACTCCATTCCTCCATGGATCCACCCCAATTTCCCTGCTTTCTAAACCCTCTTTATCTCTTTCCGCCCCACCTTCTTTAACCCTCACAAGTCTCCCCCCAATTCGAGCCATGAAATCAATGCAAGGCCGAGTTGTTTGTGCCACCAGTGACAAGACCGTGGCCGTGGAAGTGACCCGTCTTGCGCCCCATCCCAAGTACAAGAGAAGGGTCAGGAAGAAGAAGAAGTATCAGGCTCATGACCCTTTGAACCAATTCAAAGTTGGCGACTTAGTTCAGCTTGAAAAGAGCAGGCCCATTAGCAAGACTAAAACTTTTCTTGCTGTCCCAGTTGCTGGAAGGAATGTGCCCAAGGCCAAAGAGGTTGTGCCTCAGGAGCTTGGACTGGAGCTTGAGTCTCAGCAGCAAAGTACCAGTGAGGGCTCTGTTGGTACTTGAAAAATCTGAACTCGATGAGGCATATTTTTATGTCTTTTAGACAATTCTTGATATGGGATTAAATGGATAATAATAGTTTGTTTCTTTTAGTTTTATGTAATGGGATGAATTATGGTTTTGGACCTGAATTAATTGCCTGTTTATGAACTTAAATTCTTCTTTTAGTTATATAAGCTTTTGCAGTACAATCATGGGGTCATCAGTTGTTCTATGTGTTAAAAGTTTGTATCTTCAGTAACAGAAAACAAAAATAGGGGGATGTGGTGGGCTGGAGAAATAGGATGTGTAGTGAATTTGTGATCGACTTGATCGAAAATGCTTTATGCTTAAATCTGGTTGTAATTATTTATGTTTGGTCAAGAGTTGAACAGTGTTCTGGTCTAAACAAGAATCGTAGTTCTTGAGGTTTATGTTAGATTGTTGTAAAGGCGCTCAGAATGCTGGTTGAGAATGAGATGACAAGGCAGGTCCTTGATGTGTTGTAAGTCCTAATCTATAAATCAGTAACAAACTGATGCTTTTCTGGAAATTTATTCTGTTTGAGGTTCAGTGAAATGTTCAGAATTTTCTGGTATTGTAGGCCTTTTTGTGCTTGTAGGCGAGATTGGCTTCCATAAGTTCATAATAATATTTTGGATTGGTGCTTGTTGTGGTTCAGTCTCCAATTTTGTGAAATTCATCTAAAGCTGAGTCAGAAGTATGTAGGAGACAATCGTCATAATTTACCTCAGCGTGCTATAGCTAAGCTTCAAGTTAATTTCTCTTTATTTGTTTTCTGTTTGACAAAAGCTTATGTTGTTAGTCCTTTGAGAGCGTAGGAATCTTAATTCAGCTGTGATATGAGAGAGTTTATGCTTGTATTCTACTTCATTGGTATTGAAACATATGTCTTGCAATAAGTTGATTAAATAATATTTTTTTGGAATGGTACTGGAGGTGTGCCTTCACTTTAGCAGGGGATCCTTAGTATGCCAGTGGACTGGTACATGCTTCTTTGAGGATAGAAGCTTGTCGGTTTTGGCAGAGGGAGACATTCCATTTTTGACAAGAGCTGTGAGGATCATAAACAATGGAAATCTAGAATGTCTCAAAGATAGATAATCCTCCTCATTACGCATCCTTCTAATGGGTTGGTTCTTTAAGAACCGTCTAACCTGCATTTGCATCATTCTTTTAAAATATTTCTCTTGCTTCCCATCTATCACCATTGCCCTTTATCTCTCTGTGTTTGCCACAAACGTTTTGAAACTTCAGCCGTATCCTTTTCACTAGCTTGGATTATACACAAATGGTAACAGACTATCAAATATCTTTATCAGTCCATCAGTTTGGCCATGTTAGAAATAAAACTAAGGAATACTCACTGATATTAGTGTATGAATATCCTCTGAAAGTTGTGCAAATAGCAATATAACTATATTAGTCATATCATGCCTAGTCTACAGAATAGCCCCCATAGGAGAAAGTTAATGGGACAATACATCAGAATAAAAAGAATTGATAAACTAGAGCTAACAAAACCTTTTTCACAATATCTATAGTTTAATAGTATCCAAAGAGAATAACAGACATTATGTCTTACAGTTAAGTAAAACCTATCCATATAACCAGGAGGATAATCATCCATCTTCACAGTTGAAGCTTGCCTTTATCTTCTGTAATGTACATGATATGAGGGTGTTAACTGATTCTACAGATTCCACAGAAGGTTTGGCTGATGGAGAGTTACTAGTGAGGATTTGAAAAGCAATAGTAAGTATAGATCCTCCTTCTGTACTCTTCTCTTCCGGTTTAGATGTGATAACCAGAGGCCTTGATTCCACTCCATCAGGAAGAATTGAGAAACCTGAAGGCAGTATAGCTGTGTTGCTGGAGTCGCAACCTGTCATAACTGATTGCATGCCGTTGATGTCCACAGGAGCATATACCACCATTGACTCATAAGCGTTTGTGCAGCTATCTTGAAGCACCCACATGCTGTTGTCTTTTGTATTCATTGTCTGAAACACAGTTGAAACACAAACTTATTTGAGTGTTTTTTGTGCCGTATCTGGAAAGGACCTTAGGAGTAGAGGGTGGGGAATGTGAGGAGGAAAGACCTGGCGACACAGAATCTCCTCCTCTTGGGACAGATTACTCACTTGGATAGTGACAGCATTCCCTCGATCCTTTCCTTTGGCCAAGTTTGCAATGGATTGCACTGGAGCCCCATTTGACATGATATCCCACTGAAGCATTAGTAGTAAAATGTGTAAAACATCTAGATTTCAGTTAGCTTGCATCCATTAAAATTTATTGATGTTTATGAACTTGAAGTGGCAAACCTCGTTGCGATGGGTTTCATCTCTTAGGAATTCAAAGAGGACATGGTGAGATGCTGGTAGCCAAACGGAGGAAATTGCACATAAGATCACCCCAAGAGGTTCTCCAGGGTCATTTAAGTTTTTCCTAGAAGCCACCCTAATGTCATCTCCACTTTTGCTCGTGATTTTGCTCCATGTATTATAACTAGATGCACCTAGTGCACGACAAAAGCTCATTGTCATTCTCTGGGCCAATTTTAATATGCTTTTCCTCCCAGCTAGTGTGGCAACCCCTAATACAAAAATCTCAGGTCAACATTTATACCCATAAATAATGTGAAAGGAATTAACAGGAAAACATTAGTTATTGCGTAATACCACTGGAATCCTTTGTGGGAACATTTGTTGCCATAAAGAAGACAAGCCGTTCACATTGCAGCTGCAGTGTTGCCATCCAGTGCCTTGCACCGAAAGCCAGACCACTATTTACAATTGTGCGGTACAAGGAGTGAACTGTGCTTTTCTGGCATTCCAGATGCTCTACCCAGGTTACCTGAAAAGATCATGGAGGACAGACTCATTGGAACTATTTTGATGTCATAAGTTTGAGATGATTGAACAGTGAGTCCAACATCAGGATGAGAAACTCCATGAGGGAAAACAACCTTGCAGTGGCCATTTGATTTATCCTCAATGATGCAACCAGATGGACGTTTTCTGCATTTTGTTAGAGATGCGTCTATGCTGTCTTCCACTTTGTCAATGGAGACATCAACAATCGCCCATTGATCAGCACTAATTTGTTTGGAATATCGGACAAAGTATACTTCTCTTGTAGGCAACATTGGAGTAAGCATTTGCAGCTCTGCAAACATCTGCAATGGCAAGTAAAGCAAAACTGTACAGGATCTTTCTTGAGCTGAAGAAAGAAGCTTTCATATTTAAAGTTTTGAAATTCATCCTCAAAGTCACATGGATGTCTGTTACATACACAATCCCACTATTTCTGTCCCATTCTTTGTTAAATTAATTTACAAGAAAGCAAACTAAATTTATTGGAACGAAAAAATTTAAAGTCAGATGTTCAAATTTTTTGTTACAATTTGGGAATCACATCAACACGTTTCATCCAAAAAGTTGAGATCTACGTGTTCCGTAAAAAAAATATGGATTTGATATTCCTACTTTTCGGTTACACTTGTCGGTTATCCTTTTCTTGATAGAAGACAAATAGGCAATGAAATTTTAACAGGAAATAATCTCTCTTAACCGTGATTAACTAGTTGATAATAATAACAAGAACTCAATTGAAAGTATTTAGAATTTGGGATCTACACGTTTCATCAGATGATATGAATTTGACATTCCTCCTCTCCAGCTACACTTGTCAGTTTTCCTTTTTTTGATATAGGACAAAAGGGCGATGAAATGTTTATAGGAAATAATTTCTTTTAATCGTGATTAACTAAGTAGTTTAAAAGAATAACAAGAACTCAACTAAATTATTGGAAATGGAAATTATTTCAATGTCCTATTATCAAGAAATTCATGAAATGTCATCATACTAAAGTGACTAGACGGGCTGGTTCTGTTTGATGAAAAGCAAATGCCAAGTACTAAACCAATTTGATAAAAGGAAAATTCGTACCTAAATCCAACTTCATTTTATCAAATGGAAAACAAATATGAAAAAGCTACTACTTACCAGCTGAACAACACCATTTCTATTGGCCCCTTCACCCGTGGATACAACATCAACTGTTGCTGCCTTTGAAACCATAGATGGGAACATTTCTTTCCACTGATTCTGCAAGAATAAAAAAACCAAAACACTACTAGTAAGAATGCAATGCATCTCTTGTCAGCCATGGTTGCAAATTCATATATCAACTAAATTGAACATATTCTCAAAATTTACCACATCCATGAAGCATTGAACAAGCCGAGGGAGATCAACAAAGACAATTCCAGTCTCTCTTGAGGCCTCGATAGATCTTTTCGGCCGCTCATTGTTTGCATTCTCAACAGGAAATTTTTTCATGTATTCATCATAGTTAAGAATCTCCCGTCCAGTTTCCAAACTTCTGATCCACAAAGGTTCTCTTGAAGTAGCCATTTGTTTAAGCTCTTCCAATGCTTGATTAACAATTTCCATTATTCTTGATTTTTCCAGCCCAAATATTCCACTGTAAAATTCTAAACAGCTTCTATTCTCAAATTCGTTTCCAGCTGAGCAAGATGAATTGTTCGGTGATGTTCCCGGTGTGTATTTTCCAATAGCTGTCCTAAGTTTTTCCACCTGCAAGATTCACGTAAAATTTTGCGAACAACAAATTAGTAATTCATTTTGTACATGTATTCTTAATTTGTCAAATTTTAGGAAAAGGGTACAAATAATCCATATTGATTTTTCTGACCTCGGCTTTGAGTCTAGCATTTTCAATTCGTAGCTGTTGTTCTTCGGTGGCTGTAGAAGAATCCTTGGTGGATGTAGCGAAACCACAGTTAGGACAAGAAGCTTTCTGGATGGTTTCCCTTAAAGCCTTATTGTCCTCACGAAGCTTTTCCAGTTCCGTTTTCAACAAGCCATTTTCATGACGTTCTTGAATAGCCTGCAGTAGACATATTCCATGCTACATCTATTATAGACTTTTTTTTACAGAACAAATTCCAATATATTGACTATTCTTAATCACATAAAAGAGCACAGTAAAATCAATCTTGAACAGAATAATTACAAATCAATCTTGAACAGAATAATTACTAAGCAATCTGGTGCAGCTGAATTCATAGTTTGTTCTTGTGGGATACAAGGCTTTACCACGAGAAGTAGCAGGGCCGAGCCTTAGTAGTTACCTTGATTTGGGTTCGACGATTTTGGAACCAAAACTTGACTTGCCTAGGATGAAGGCCTAATTGCTTGCTAAGCTGCTGCCTTTGCTTCTCATCTGGGTGGGGCGACTCCTTGAATAAACTGCCATTGTAGTAGTATACGTGTAAAGAGCGGCATTAATTATTCATGGACAATTAAAATCATGACTGTTAGATAAAGTCCAATATCCCATGTAACTTTTTCAGTCATGGCAGAAAAATACGGACTCATACAACAGATAAATAGAATACACACGCAAAACGTACATATACGTGTGTTATATGGAGTATGGACACCAAGAAAAGAAAATAAAAGAAGAGTTTTACGTGCATGAGGAATGCAAACTTTATAAAATTTATCCTTTTACTACTTAAATTTACCAAAAGAGAGAGAGAGAGAATTCACCCATATGTAAGCAAAACATCATGCTAAGACAAAATTTATTTCTGACTTCTGATCACGCGATAGTTTTTCAAAACATTATCTTTACCATCTTGTTCTTTCATAGCTATGTCAATCCTGCCATTTAATTTCTTGTCTTTTTACATATATTTCAACTCCCAAAAGCTTACCTTGTATTAATTTGTACATATGTGTTTATTATTAGCTCAGGAGTTAATTAAGTCAAATTTTTAACAAGCATCAACTTCGTAACTTTTCTTTTCAATGAATCCTAGTAATTAAAATTAAAATGTATGTAGGCTAACAATATCTTAATTAGAACAAAAAATAAATAAAATTTTTCATGTAATGGAATGATAGTATGCGAGTGAATGTACGCCAGAAAGAAGAAAAACATACGCCTCCATTTCTTTTATTTGTTCGGCGGTGTGTCTGTGATATTTCTTTCTCTTCTTCTTCTTGTTGGTTTGGTCATCTTCATCTTCATCTTGCTCTCCTTCGCCTTCAAAATCATCATCAGACCTTGACCTCAAAGGTCCAGAATTTTCACTACTAATTTCCACTGTCTCTTCTCTCCTGCCTCTTCCGCCTCCACTTCCTTCATCTCCCTCCTCCACCTCCTCGTTAGCAGCCGCCGCGGCTGCAGCACCATGCCGAAAAATTCCAGCCTATATTTAAAAAAAAGGACAAAAGAAAATCATAAAAGCTTTGTTAGAATGCTTATCTTTCTGTAGTGATAAAGTGAGTGCAAACGAAAAAATTCAATAAAATGAAAGGAAAGAATTAGTACAAGACTAAGGGAGAGAGCTGGAGATGGAAAGAAATCTTTAGTTTGAGAAGTTGGAGGAGGATTCGACATGTCTACAATGCCCATGGCAATTGTGGGCTTCTTCTGGTGGTGATTATATTTTATGGTTGAAGCTTTGGACTAATTATATGGATATTTTTTTTCTGGTTACTGTGTGTTGTGTGTGTTGAAACTTGTATGTGTGTGTTTTACACCATGGGCAGGGGCGGGGATGGAGGGGGGGGGGGGGGGCGGTGGGGTCTGGTTGATTTAAGGATATAAAACAAACGAAGGAAGTGACACTATATAGAGAGTTAATTTTTGAGAGATGGAGGGAATACACTTGAAGACAGGCAGTGGGGCTGGTAGAAGTTGACCGTTAGATATGGTGGAGGAGAGGGTCTAGTTTTCAGCCTCAACTAACTTTATTGTTCTTTTCGGATTACTCCCAACATAAAATTTACTTTTTCAATAGCAATTTAAGAAAACATCAACTGTTTTCTCTCTTGATTAGTGGAGTGTTCTAGTGACTTTATTCTTTCGGTGAATGAGATTCGGCTATTGAATTTCTGATGATATGGTCTGCCTGGGGTCTAAATTTCTCGTCATTTCTTTAGGCGGTAGCAAAACAGGATTAGACAAAAGGGAGAGGCTAAAGAATTGTACACTTGAATAAAAATTGGAGTAATATTGATTTTTTGTTGGGAAAATTTTTATTGAACAAGAATGTATTTGGATAAATGCAAACCAATGAATTTCATAATATTGATAGTTGATTTGTCTGTTGTTTTTTGGCATGTCCTCAATAATAATGAGAATCATTTTTCTTCTTCTTGTTGGTATATATTGCTTATCCAGGAAGATAATCAATGATGTTGAATTGGCTAAATTGGCCTATTGAAGCCAATAAAAATGACCAAACTCAGTATCAGTCAGCATTGATTGGATGTGAATCTTGATTCAAAGCTATGTGCAGCACAGTCAGTCACATATTGGATGCATTATACAGTACTTTTATTTCGTAAAGAAATTAGTAGATGTTAAGAATTTTTCTTATCATAGTTTGTCAACAGAGAGGACAACAGAAGAAATTTGAATTACGGTTTGCATGAGACTTTCAAAGTTATCAGCCCGGGCAGAGGGAGCACAGGCCAAAATCGGATGAATAAGTCTAAGCTTCAGCCATCAATACTTTTGTACAATACATATTGAAATTGTTCGAGTGCATTAGTTAGTTGCAGTTGCATACAAACGGACAAACTTGAATAAGTCATAACTAAATGTATTAATGCAAAGAACATTATTGTGAATACGGCAGCTTGTTACTATTAGTTGTTCGTAAAGTCAAGTGTCAATTTAAATTTGAAGTCTTACTATTCCACTGATATATCTGAGTAAATTCCTTAAATTTTACTTAATTCCTACCGTCTTCTTCAGAAAGAATTCTTATGGACCTGAATTTAGTTAAAGGAAAATATAGGTGGAGTTTACTCTCTCTCTCTATATGTATACATGTATGTATGTTAATCTAAGCGTTCGCAATCCGTAATCAAACTATTTGTGTGGTGAACGTAACTAATTAATTATATTTACAGTCGTGCACTTTCAATTAAACAAAAAAAAAAAAGAAAAAAAAAAAAAGAAAGAAAATGAGTAAGGTAATGACTGATAACCAACGCCGACGGAACAGGGCAGTGAAAATCTTTTGAATCTATGAGCTTGTGGTTGTCGTATATACACTTGAATGCTACAGGATTTTAAAGTTGTGTTTGTATATCATTTAAAGAATTGTAACGAATCAAACCATTATGGATTTGCCTCCAAAGTCGACATTTTTTTAAGTAATATAGTTGTGGATCTTGTTAAAGTCATTTCTTAATCAAGTAAAACACAGACTTTGGGGAGAGTACCAATAATGGTCTTTGAGAACATAATCTTTCACACTAATGATTGCCATTTCTATGTCGTCAATCACATTATACTAAAACGGAAAGAACAAAGATTATAATACAATCCTCCCGTATAAAATATAAAAAAAAAATTGGAGTTAAAAAAGATTAGTTCTACTAGTTAAATTCATGCTTCCTTAAACAGCAAATTTTCACCTCTCATCGTAACTTTTTCTATTAAACGGGTCGTTAATTGGCCTAGATCATTTCATTATTAAATGAAATACTATCTTTATTAATCCTTTTTTTGGTTAAAATAGTTATAAAGTACCTAAAAAAGTACTAACTCAAATAGTTGGCTGCTTTAGTGCGAGATTTGCGAGCTGGGTATACGATCTGACAGAAAATGGTCTTTATTTTTGGCTCACCATGTAACAAGAGATTATGCATTTTGCACAAAAACATTGTGTTATCTTTTTTCTTTTGATGTGACTACATAACAGAAAAAATACTACAAGAACGTTGGATTACATGACGGGACATAATTCTTTTTAAAAAATGATTAAAATTGTTAATAACTTATTAATTTTTTAAAAATTATTACTATTTTTTTTTATCACGTCACTTAATTTAATCCCATTTGTAAAAATTTAGAATGAAATCAAACTAGTAGTTGCATCCAAGGAGTCTTAAGTCTACCCTACAGGCCATATGCCGCCATCTAACGTTTTAGGCCTACCCTCGCTGAACTCGTGGCTTAAACATGTATATGCTTGCGTAGTGGTTAATAATTCATAAGTAAGGACATTTCCTGAGTCTTCGGTTAACCGAAATCTGGGCAACCGCAGGAATTAATGGTAGTTATGAATGGTAGACAGAATTTGCTTGGTGAAGCAATGAGCAATCACATGAATTTGGGAACCTATCCATCTACTACAGGTTTTCTCTTTTCTATTTCTCTTTTGTGGTAATAGCCATCTATTATAGTAACACAAAGTACATAACAGGAAATTGCTATGGTAATATAGATTTACTAAAAAAACAGTATTTTTTTTAAAAAAAAATTATATGTTTTTATTGAAATTGTCAAATTTTTACGCAAGCTTATCATAGTCGAGGTCACTATAAATAAATCTTATACGCACTAACATTTAATTATTTATTTATTCAAATTATGAAAAGTTTCCTTCAATCTTCAAGGATAGCATTAATTCGTATTACGGAGATCAAGAAACTGAATATATATATATATATATATATATAGAGAGAGAGAGAGAGAGAGAGAGAGAGAGAGAGAGAGTAGCGTTTGAGGAGGCCGTTGACAAAGGCAAGGAATTATCGACAAGAAAAATAAATATGTTGGTTACCGCGGTGCAAAATCAAACTAAAATGCATTGCGTAGTAAGAAAGAAATGCATGAAAATTTCGGAGTGGTTAAAGAACAGGGTTGATCCTAACAACATTAATTGGAAAAGACAAAAAGGCTATGAAAAAAGAAGTCAAAAAAAATTAGGGTCGTTTATGAAGTGATGATCAGCTAAAGTGGGGACAAATTGATTGACAAATGTATTGCTTTGGCGAGTAAAAAGAAAAACTTTCCTACTCAACCAAAAGGGAAAAGAGATGAAGGGAAAGACTTAGTCCCCAAGAAATCAATTAACGAATTTCGTTCAACCGAAAAATGGAGACGATTTAGGCCCAAGAAAATATAACATATAAATGTTGGGTGGAATTCTTGGTAGATTGATCGTATAAGCTATTGATTAACCAACAAAGTAAAACAGTAAAGTACTTGGTTCAATTTTTGTTTTACCACGAAATAAAAAATCAACTATAATATACTCAAAATTGATGTTCATTAAGGTTAAATAACTTGGACATATTGACTTACACGTAAATGAATGCAAGAGGACAAATGCGGTTGCATGTTATGTGAAAGGGCGAATAATGTAAAATGGTAAAATCACTAAGCATGGATGATAGTTGATAGTTGATATTTTGGACATTTTACTGTTTGATATTTAGACCATACGTTTCCTACTCAAAACTTTTCTCCTTCGCAAGTTGATGGGGTTGTCGAACATGTATAACACATGGCAATAATGAATGGAGGACGCAATCTTTAGTTGTAATAAAAAACTTGAAAGGATTGTGTTCTTGGATTTTGAAGAACTTGGTTTCTTCTAAAATATAATAGTAGTATTCTTGCTTATAGTTTGTTTGTGAACTACGGACCATTAGCTATTGAAAAGTAGATGAAGGGAATGAGTGGTAGTTTTGTAAGTCAGGTGAAAAGTTGCTGTCAAAGAAAGAAAGCTTTTGTGCTAATTGGGGTTGCACACTAGTACCAGCAGATGATGGCAATGAGGAAAACAGAATAGAAAGCAGTTAATGAAAATAAATGGATTGGAGGAGGTTGGTTGGTTGGTTAAAAGAGACTTCTTGATGAGTGTCTGGACACTTTCTTTATCCCTCATTGATGAATGCAATTGCTTTTAAAAATGAGGTCATTCAACAAAGATCAAAAGAGGGAATATATTCTCCACCTCCATTTGTCTCTTCTAAGTAATTGAAACAATTGTAAAATTTTTACTTTATTGCCTAGCCAGCTTCCACCTCCTCTCTCTCATTAGTTGGAGAAGCACTCTTGTCAATAGAATTGTGACACGAACTAGATACATATAAGCCTTGACTTGAAGTACAGAAGATTCAAACTATTCCACAGTTGAAACTTGAAAGACTTACTAACGATTTGAAAATCCATATCTTAATTTTTTTAATAGTATCTAAAATAACACGTTCCCTACTCACATTTTGGTCTGTATCCTTCAACAGAAAAAATTTTCCATCTATTAGATCTGTTTTCCAGTTAAACAATTAAGTGTTTTGATCATTTAGATGGTTTTTGAATGAGTTAACAGTAATAGTACTTCTTAATTGTCCAGATGACTTTTTTTGCCTTTAATCACTATAGTACTTCCGGTCAAAATAAGACAACTAAGAAAGCTATAAAATTTTTGTCCAATTTTTTTTGTATCTAATTATATTTAATGCTAATATTTACGGCATATCAATATGAAAATATACAAAACTACATTATTTTATTTAATAATGCGGCATAATCTTACATTAGACATAATTGGACATTAAAAGAATTAGACAAAGGATCTAAATTGACTAAGAAAAATTAATATGGCCAGTAGACATTCTTCTGGGTACAGGAGTGCCAGAAATTAAAAAAAAAAAAAAATCCAACTGAACAAGAATTTTCAGTTCCTCTTTTTGCATGTATGCATTTCAGACAGCACACTGATAGACAATTTTGTCCGAGGAAATTCATAGGTTTGGCAGCTAGCAGCTAAGCGGACCATCTTGGAATAAAGTTCGGCCAAAAGTGTTAAACAAAGAAGACTCAATCATCAATATTTTGGGGCCCTTCTCAATATTCTAGGCAACTAACATACCAAGAACATCTATCAGTCCACAACTACCATTTTTACAACACTAGTAAGTTTAACTACCTGGACTCTTATCCTAGTACTCGAGACCATTTTCAACACAATCCAACTTGGTTTATTTCTTGATAATTAAATGGCGGGCATGCATGCATGCATGGTACCTTGATTTATATAGTACCAGGAAATTGGAATATTGTCTATGATTGAGCCAGAACATTTTGCACATCAATGGTGGTAAATCATAAATAGAATGGCCATCAATGAATGGACATATAAATTATTGACAATTTCCCAATAATAGGATAAGTGTTTGTCTTTCAATTGATTCAGAATTTTACTCCAGCAGTTTTGTTTCGTTCAAAGTACCTCGCAACTCTACAAATTTATATCATATATGATGCATCTGCTGCTATTGCTGTAGCTGTTATGCCCCATTCTTTGGCCGTTAATGAAATTCTGTTTGATTTTTTTTTTCAAATTAAATTCAGTTGCATATAACTGTATCAAGGAACGAATAGAGGGTCAAGCAATTATAGCTCTGTGATTTCAACTAGGGGTGGGCAAAAATAACCGGAAAATTGAAAAATCGCAATAACCGGTCCATTCCGAACCGAAAAATGAGGGTAACCGAACCGAATTTTGAAAGCGGTTAGGTTAACCGAACCTCATTTGTAAAAGCGGTTCCGGTTCCGGATATCAATTTTCAAAAACTGCGGTTAACCGAACCGGTCCATATACACGTCTTAAAGGCTAATATTTGTAATTTTATAGAGGAATTGAGGAATATTAATTCATATCATTTTCAAGTTTAAGATTATTTTAAAACTTAAATATCGTATTTAATTTTTCTTTCAATTTAATTTCTTGATGCTAACTAAAAAATTATTTTCCTATAATTGAAATACATAAATTTTTTACTTTTAAAAAGAGTAGATGCAAGAGTTTCAATTGTAATCTTATTGCTTGTTTTTCAAAGTAATTGAAATTGTATAAGCATTTTTTTAATTTGAGCAAAGGTTTATGTTATAATATTTTGATCTATTTTGTCAAATTAACTTAAACTATACGGTTCCGGTTATCCGCGGTAACCGATAAGCAGTTAACCGATTAATGAGGGTCGGATACGGTTTATAAATTAGGCGAACCGGTACAAGCGGTTCCGGTTCGAATATTAGGTGTGTGGACCGGTTAACCGGTCCATGCCCACCCCTAATTTCAACCCAAAGGTCAGGGGTTCAAATCCCACCAAGTCCCATTCCCCAATTATAATACTATAGGTTTAATCCAAAAAAAAAAAAAAATTTGTATCAAAACTAAAGAGCAAAACTGATTCTTTCTTTTCCTTTATGTCCAAGTAAACAACACTTGTATTTTTTCATAGCCCAGATATTTGCAATAACGGTCGTTAAAATTTATATAAAAATTTTCCTTGAAAAATAAAAAACTAACTAAAAAAATAAGAAATTCAAATATAAAATTATTAAATAAGTAATCAAGATTCTATTAAAATTTAATAAGGGCTTTTTTTTTTTTTTGGTGTCCCCCTTGTGGCGTGCGGGAATAGAGAATAACGTTGTTGTCTGACCAACCACCCTACATACAATCCATCCATGATCCCAGTTAATCAGCCGGCAGCAGCCCAGATAGGTCCAACTATATAGCCCGTGAAGTGAACAGGATCGATTTATGATCCGCAATCTCCAATGGGACACCCTCATTATCCATGATCGAGATTCGTCAGCAACCCAGATCAGGTCCAATTATATAGCCTGTCTATTGAGCTGGATCAAATTTATGATCCCGTAATTCTGCAATCGGACTCTTCCATTTATTCCTATCGGCAGCCGAGATCATATTCAGTTACATAGCCTGTCAATTGAACTGGATCAATATATGATCCGTAATCCTCGGATGGGACTCCCCCGTTTAATCCAATTAGATCCGCTCCGCCAGCGAGCCCATTAGGGATTCTGGTCCTTCAAACCCCGTGGAAGGTTCAAATTTGAACAGCTGAAGGCGCCGACATAAATGCCACAGAGCATCACGTCTTCCTCTTTAGCCTAACAAGGCGTGGTACTTTTCGTCCTTTTTTTTTTTTTTTTTTTTTGTTTTCCTTGGCAGATCATCTTTAATTCATTGACTTCCCAAAGAATATTAGAATTTTGGTGGATCATTTTTAATTCATTGACTTGTCAAAGAATATTTGAAATACTTTCTGCTCCAATATTTTCTCAAGAATATTCAAAATATTGCGTCTTTAACTTCCATCTTTAGTTGAGAAAAATTATGAGGGGACATATTCAGACTCAGTTTATGTTTTCTTTTTCCTCCTTCAAGTTTCTCCTTCACAAGATGCATATTCCCAACGCCATTCAATATAATGGGAAAATTTCTTATAAGGGCGATAAATTGTAAATAGTTAAAAAAAAGGACAATAATCTTGATAATTTGTTAAATTACCAAACAATAGAATGCAGTAATCATGATAATTTAACATGCACGCATAAAAGCAAGCTTTATTTCATTCAACTTTTCTGCTATTAATCCATATGCAGTCTGTTCGACTACAAATTTTTTCCCCATGTGAAGCCTTAAATTCTAAACTTGTCATCAATCTAATCCAGTACCATTGCAAACTCATAGGACTTTCCTGTAGTTGTTGTCCTATAGTACCTAAAAATACCATTCTCAATAGAGTAATGTTCCTCAAGAACCTTATCATTCTCATCCCCAAAATGAATATGATTAAAGAAATCATCCCCTGGACACAATGGTTCCAATCTACCTTCTTCATTATCATCAAAATCTTGGTAATCACTTGAATCATGCTCATCAGCTTCTTCTTCTTCTTCATTCAAGTTATTCCAATCAGACAAACGCTCCTTGTCAGCTTCTGATGGCCTAGCGGATGGATGTTCAACCCGAGCGTGTTTCCTCAATTGACCATAATTCCCTGAGAAATCACATGTTTCCAGAGCACAACTTCGTACCATCGAATTCATATACCTACGAGCAGATTCCACAACAATCCATCCATTAGTCTGCCCTCTACAAAGAGGGCAGACTACATCAGGGCCGTGTTCTCCTCCGCAACTAACAAACTTGTTCGGCTGATCATCATCATCAGTTGATCTTGATGGGTTCACTGAATACAACTTACAAAACCGATCAAGACAATTCGAATGGCGGATGCTTGTTTTACACATGTACGGCTGACAACCTTTTTCATGCGACGAACAAATTAACAAAACAGCATTGTGTGGATGTTCCAAGCAGATTGGGCATCTTGCTTCTTCCCACTTCTGACCCTTTTGATCATCACAACTTTCAATCTTGCTTTTCTTGCAATTTTCACGGTTCTTAGAGTTAATGTAAGGAGAGAACCTTACTCGATCGGACGAAGATAGGGTGTCTGGCCTTTTACGATCTTTAGGCATCCTTCTTGGATGATGAATGATGCCGCCTGCTAAACGGCTGTTCAAGAATTGAGTTCTTTTTTATTTTTCCCAGCTTTTTGCAATCTTGGATTGATGATCAAGTTCAAGTGTGATTTTCGTGAATGAGGGATATGTCCTGTTCTAATGGAGGATATCTTGGAGAGTTTAAACAAAACAGAGTACTTGATATTCGGCAGATTTACAGGACATCAATAAGCCAGAAATATAACCGTAACGGGAGCAATTAATGGGATTAGAAATTATACATTTTAATTGTAGGTTACTTTCACTTTACACACACTAATTCTGGTAATCAATATTTTGCCCTCATTGTTTTGGAATATATATTCTTCCCTCCTTCTACTTTGCAATTACTGTTAAAAATAATGATTTATTTGGATATGCAATATAAAAAAATTGAATTTAAGTGGGAAATTTTTAGGTGGACCTAAAATTTTGTGAACCCAACAGTGGAGATTAAGGCCCTGAACTTCATTGACTCAATTTCTATCATTGAATCCACGAGTGAAATTTATAGATCCGATTCACCTAAGTATTTTTTAAATTAAGTTATGACATTATTTATCACAGGAGTATAGTCATGGTCATACACAGTCAATAGTCATAATTAAATATACTGCCAAATGAATTTCACACGTACAAGTGACATATAGAAAACTGTAACTTTATCAACCATGTTAAGATAGAATTTTCTTTTTTTTTATTTTTGGGAAAACAAACATAAGTCAAGAGTACTATATGACTCCATGGAAAAGTCAAAATTCGAATCACCAGATATTTTTTCTTAATAGTGTATATTGATAAAAAAATAAAAATATATATTTTTTGCCTTGTTATCTTGACTGAATGTATAATTATTAATTTACCAAATCAGCACCAAATCAGATGGCAGACCCCACGGACTTCAAACATGATCCAGAATTGGCCTATCAATTTCCTCAACTCCTCTCTCCTCTCCTTGTTTTGGTACTTCCGCCTGTTTGTGGTTTCTTAAACTGCGTGTACTTCACCCACCTCTCACTACCGAAGGTTCGTTTAATTTCTCTTATTTTTTCCAAGCTTCAAGCTGCCAAGAAGGTGAAAAAGAAAAGCCTCATACGTTTCTTTTTTTTCCTTTGATTTTCTGAGGTTGAAATCATATAAAAGTTTGATCCTTTTTGTTGAAGTTGCTATCTGGATGGCGTCATTTCTTGCTAAGCTGCCTCCTCCACCACTGTTTGTCTGTGGGAAGCAACCCCTTTTAAGTACCGTTCAGAAGGTTACAGTGTCTGGCAGTGGACGTAAGCCCCTTAATTTATTTCTATATGAAGCCTTAGAATAGCTGTGAATTGTGATTAGATCTATCTCAAATCTGAATTAGGATGCTCATTTGTGCTTGTTTCAATTTTTTTTTTTTTTGGTTGGGGGTGGGGTAGGGGACATAATTCAAGTTAAAGGACTTCTTGATTGCGTATATCTGTAAGTTTCATTGCATTAATTGACTGAATTCTGAGTCTAGATTTGTATCTTATATGAGTTTTGAGCCTAGACATTTGCTTTGCCCAAAGAAATGAAATTTGGTTTGGAAATCGAAGTTACAGGACCATGATGGCTCTTTTTCCGGTTCTTTGATCATTTAGGCATAAATTCATGAACCTGAACGATATTTAGTGAACTGAAAATTATTGTGTAAAACTGTTTTACGTTTTGTTAATGGCGGTACAAGATATATTTTGTGGCAATTTGAATTTCTGTGAGTCATAAAGCAATGAACTTTAGGTATTTTGTTCTTATATTTCCAAAAGAAATTGGTGAACTTATCAAGTTTGATCATACAATGCTCTATGAAATTTTCTGTCCAGGGCATCGTTTAAGTTTTGTAGTTGCGCTACAGAATTCCGGATTGCTTGATTTTCTTGCAAACTGGAATAAGTTATCTCACCCCTACATTGTTTATTTATATTTTGAATTTGTTAATTGTTTCTCTTCTTGGACATTATAAAGTTAATGATCGAAAAGTTTATGTCAGCCATGCTGGGGTTAACTAGAAAAGTTAATTTAGACAAATGTTTTAGATAATTTGTTGTGCATGTGTATACTTTGTAAATGCGTCATAAGTTCGCACCAAGATAGAAAGAAGAAAATGTTTGGATTGAGAATTATGGATGAAGTATGTAACTTTTTCTAAAGCTTGAGGTACCAAAGCATGAACGGCTTTTCAAGAGAACAAATTCTGATGAGACTTCAAGAAGTTTGTACTAGAGTAGAATCTTTGAGGCTTTTTATTTTCTTGCTAGTGGATATGACTTCCATGGTTCACAATTTTAACATATGCTCCAGGACTGAAATTGCAATTATTTAACTTTTAGGTCTGTCTTGTCCTTCACACATTGTTATGTTGCTCTTGCAGGTAGACAAGGTCGGTTTGCCCTTGTTGCAAAGGCTACAAGTGACACTTCTGAATCTTCAACCTCTCTTGTCAAGTCTGTTCGAAGTGTTGTAAGTCCTCTGTCTCTCTTTTTGCCCCGGTGCTGTGTGCTAGTGAAAACACATTTTGCTAGAATTTTTTGTTATTAAAATCCTAGTGTTCCCATGTTTGTTTATTAGTATAGATCAATAAATATGTTAACCAAAATATTGACATCAGTTACAACAAAGGGAAATGCATTTCAAATGCTCGAATGTGTCGCTTAATAGGTGAATATTTGTTCCAGTCCTGCCTTATATCCTGCTTCATATATTTGTATCTGTTCATGAGTTAATACTGTGGTAAGTGATCCCTTCCAACATCTGTGGAACCAAGCAAAAGCAAGTCCTTCTTCTAGATGCCAGAATAGCATCTATCCACTAGATATCCCCAGATAACTGAACAATCCCCAAATTCCCACTTTCTCATGTTTGTCAAACAAAATATAGATGGATATGTAATAAAAAGCCAAACTGCATCTTTGCTTGTTCTTCATGTTTTTTTAGTGTAATCTTGTATGCGTTTTCTGCTCATATCATAATTTTGTTCTTGACGGCAGCTTAACATTTATTAGTTTCTTTTACCAGTGGGAGAAATCAGAAAATCGAATTGCTCTAATCGGGCTGGGATTTACTGCCGTAGCAGGTTTTTGGGTGACTGTAAATCTTGTCTCGGTAATTATTCACTTCCTTCTTTCCTTGACCATGGGAAAAAACCATGCTATTTGCTAGTGACAGGGATGTATAATGCAGATTTGTCCAGATACGTTTGGTATGCAGCAAAAACTTGAGTTTTCATAAATTGATTTAGAAAATAGATAGTATTAGACGAATTTTTTGGAATGGACAGGGTCCACAGATGGATGAAAGAGCCAACAAGGCTCGGTGGACCCCACCAAGCCTTGTTGGCTCCAATCTTCACTACCTGTGGACCTGGTCCATGATAGAATGGCTCATATTAGACAATGCAATTTCCATGTGAACACCAGCTTACTAATCCATGATATCCCTGTGACTTTTACATCTTGAAAGAGGCATAACAAATGAAATGACATTTCAACAAGGTCCTAGCGTCATCTCAGATTTGTTTCTGCTCTTTTTTTATTTTTTTATTTGCTTTTTTTTTAACTCTTCTACCTGTGGAGAGCTTACCTCTAACAAGAATAACTTTTGCGAATGGAGTTGTCATGTGAGATTTTTAACTGCAGCTTTTTAGTTTATTGCCCACCACCATACATGCTGTTCCATGAATCTTTTGTTTGTGCAAAAGCATGGTTAAATCTGTACCTTCTTTGAAACAATTAACTTTCTGATACGTTCTAATTTTGCATTAGGCCATTGACAAGCTTCCTCTCATCCCAACTGCATTTGAATTGATTGGGATACTATATTCTTTTGTAAGTATCATTTCTTATGTACTGCTCTATTTGGTTGCTAGGGTACCAATAGAAAAATTGAGAAGGTGAATATCGTGAGGCTCATTCTAATGGGTACTCATGTAGATTCCCTTCTTCCCTTCATGATCTCAGCTATCAAATAGAGTACATGGTTCTGTCTTTCGTTCCTATCTCCTGTTCCACTGATACCTTGTTTTCCTCTGTTTCAGTGGTTCGTCTATCGTTATCTGTTATTCAGACCTGATCGGTAAGCTGTTTTACGACAGACTTCATTTTTCAACAGTATTTTCTCTTTCATTTTTCTGTTTCACTGCTTAAAAATTGAGACATTTATTAGTTGAGCTCTCATTTCAACCACCTTACCCTCCGCATATTTGTGAATGGCAATTGGATGTTTCCGTTTCTTTATCATTCCCATGTACTAGTCGTCCTTAATAATCCCAGGCTGTTGTATCTGTAAATTTCTTTATTTAGTATGGATGTTATTTCCCAGGCTTCCTCACATTTGTTCTCTGCTCTAATACCAACAGGGAAGAATTTTTTCGCAGCTTCAACAAGTCAATATCAGACGTCTTGGAGGGCCAGTAGTGTTTTAGCCATGTATATCGCAATGTATTCATTATCTGAGTCTTGGTATTCATCTCTTTCTAGTTTAGAACTTAGAACTACTGCCAAATACAATTTTTGGCATACATTATGCAAAACCATGTAGTGGCATGTTTTCCTTAATTTCTTTTTTCAATCAATATCCTGAACTCCATGTTGGGAAGGAAGACCACCATGAATTGCTTATCTCTTCTAATAGTTGAGACAGCTTTTTCGACACTTCGCAAATAGTAATTTCAGATTGCAGCAGATATTGTTGCATTGGAAGTTCATTACAGATTGCAGCAGATATTGTTGCATTGGAAGTAGACTACTGATTATTTTCGAGGCTCTAGAACTCAAGTTTCTATGCAAGTACCCGTTTGCATCAAGCGAACATATGGGATAACTTTTCAGATATAGGAGACTTTACCAAGTCCGTACTGTAAGCATTCAACTTTGTTTCTTCAGATATTAAAACACAAAATTGTGGATAACATTTTCCCTTCCATTTGCCCTTTTGGCTCTTGCTGACAACTCAGACTCTGCAACAAGTAACGGAGTTAGAAATGTAAGAATGGTAAGTCACTAGAGCCAGGGGTAGCCCTTAATGGGCATGATGTGGTAATAAAAAAGGGAAATTGCATTCTTTGAGAACCCAGTATTTGCATTTACAAACTACTATATTTAATGGGCATGATGTGGTGATTAGCAAGGGAAACTACATTCTTTGAGAACCTTAAGTATTTGCATTTGCAAACTACTATCTTACAAATGCGTGCATTTGCAGCCGGTCATCTTCCACCACAGTGACAGCCATCATTCCACCTTTTCAAGCAATATAAGCTACTACCAAAAACATAAAAAGACAACATTTCTTATGCAGGGGGAATGGTTTTTTTTTTTTTTTTTTTTTTTGGGGGGGGGGGGGGGGGGGGAGGTGTGGTGGTTGGAATGTCAACGTATTATTTCCTACTCAAGCTACTTGTATTAACACTGTACATTGCAAAAGGTTATCAGATAACCTTACCTTTTACTTTTCCACTAGTGATGAGGCTGTTGAGGAAATCCCGGAGTTTTACTAATACAACCTTCTCCTGCTCCACATAAACATCTGAATAGCAACAACAATTTAGAACCAAATCAGATGAAGCATCTGGACGAAACAACATATCTTTCTCATCACACATCAAGGCAAGAGTTTCTGGTGACGTTGGTCTCTCTTTCTGTGTGATAGCATCACAGGTCGAATCTTTACAGATCATGTCAACCTGAATTGCACTCAAATGGTTTTCTGGTTTAGGTCCCTGATCCTCAGGTCCTTTATCCTTGTTCTCTATTTGCACAGCAGAATTCTTCACTGTCTCTTCATGGCTCAGGCTTTCCAAATTGAGAGGATTTATTTTCTCTAGACACAGTGAATGCAGATAGGACGGATAAATAATTCAATCAGTGGTACTCTAAAATCTCTTTTAAGCATAACAAGATATCGATTAATTTGGGGATCATGTCGAAATCAGGAAAATTAGAGTGTAATTTGACACGCACAACACTTGAAAAGCATCACGTGGATAGTCATAGGTTTTAACAATTTGTAATGACAGTCAGAAAATGACAGCTCTTTAAGCTCAACTAATGCATAAATTCAGACAAACCCACATACAGACATATTAAGTAATATTTCCTGGAAAAAGATCAACCACAACTATGATATTTTCCACCCAATTCATCCTTAGTTACTTTTGGAATCTGCTGGTTCAATAGTATTGCACAATGAAATGCACTAGTTAATGAATGGTGGATGTCATGAAAAATGTATTCTACAAATCAAGCAGCATGAGATGGAAGTAGATAAAGTTGGAGTTTTGCATGCCATTAAAGAAAATTGCCTTTGCAAGTGGAACTGACCTGAAAGAGCCCTAACAGCTTTTGATGTTACTATCAGTAATTCACAAAACTCGGTCAAGTTTTGCGGCTGAATGATGTCAGCTAACAAGGATCTTCAACAGACTAGCACTATCAATTAGTACTTTTCAAGAAAGAATTAGAGTATTATATCAGCTCTGCAAACTCAAGCAAACAGGAATTAGATTTACACCTGAAGCGAAAGTTCAAGGGACCTGGTGCTGCTCGTCTAAATATCTGTTGAAGTGAGTAGACAAAGAAGTTAGGGGAAGGAAAAGAAGAAGCCATGCAAATAAACTAAACAATTGCAAAGTTGAGAACAGTATTGAATGGAAGAATTGGATTAGTCTAGCTGACTAGAAATAATTGGACATGTCCGTGTAGAGTTGAGCAAGAATAAAACAACAAATGGTGTCCTACTCTAGAAGCAAAGATCAAGCTAAATTAGAAGCTTGAATTTTTAATTTTCTCATGATCACCTTATTCTCTAATTTTATGACACCAATGAAATTTCTGCCTTTCTAGCTTCCAGATATTTCTAATACAAATCTCATATCTCATGCTAAATCTACAAGCTTATGTTAGTTTGCTCGTTGTCAAATTTCAAGCTTCATCCCTGCCCTCAAGTTTATATGGAAACGACCATAAACTAATTTAGATGCATCTACAGAAATAAGTAAAAGTTCATTACTTGTTTAAGTTTAATGGACATGCAACTAGCAAGGAATTTCAACTCCCAGTTTTAGGTTAATTGCCAATTAATGATAGCTACCCCCTTAACTAAAGATAAGGATATATTAGAGGAAAGCTCGTGATTCCTCAATCGGATGAAAAAACTAAGATAGATGTAAATACCAGCCAATTTTGTGCAAGGGTACAGTTGAGTTGATCCTCCTTATTTGAATCAAGAAAGTTCTCCTGATCTTTGAATTCTTTGGAGGATCTGTGTGAGAAGATTTAACGACACCAATTATAGCAGGATTAGTCTGCTACACAGAAGAAAGTTGTTATGCAAGCATTTTCCAATAAAAAAAAGCTTACGTTTCTTCACGTGTTTTCAAATTCTTGCAGCCCTTACATTTGCAACTTTGAGAACAAAAGATGTTAGCTTGATAGCATTCACAATACCCCTGAATGCAGTATGATCTCTTGCAGCAGCAGCTTATGTGCTTAACCAAAATTAAAGCATCTTTTCCTCCATCCTGCACTTGGAAGAGGTCATGAGACCTTTTGGTATGAATTTCCTGCCAGATCTATTTACCTAATATCAAGGTAAAATAACCTTTCAATATGGATTAACTAGCTTATCTGTCCTCCGCTGATCAAGGGAATACGAGGGGTTCCTTAGCAAGTTAAAGCAGAATAACCAACTTCAAGAAAGACCAGCTCCATAATGTCTTATATAATAACCACCAGAAAAGGGAGGAAGAAAAAGAAAACACAGAAACTTCATAGCAATAGTTTCTGATGTTATCAGCTAGACAGCCTTATCTTACAATGAAGAGAAAGAAATCTTTCTAATTATCGTGATGCAAAACCACATCATCTCCAGGGTTAGGGAAAACAATAGAAAAATTTGATTTGCACATAACACCATAGTTTCTGCCTCCCAAATGGTTATCATTATCGTTTATCATTTAATAGAAAAGAAAACTTAAAAACACTTAACTTTCAGGCACATTTTTCCCTTCAAATAGGAAAATTCTGACATCACACAATTTTTTTAAAGAATTTGGAGCTTACTTAACTGGACACATTTCATTGCTTTCACTATGAACGGTTATATAAAAGTTAAAACAAATATTCAAGTTCCTGCAGGATTTTATAAGATACCATGGTCAATTGTACATTTTGTAAATTTACAACTTTGGAAGTTTGAATCACAATTATCACAACTCTGAAAAGCCAAGGATCCAGTAAACTTATTGGCATGCTAAAACAAACTGATACTACAAATGTAAACATCTTACCTTGTTGAACACTGTGTTGAAGCTCAACTGTTCACAAAACTAAGGCAACGGAATCTACCCCCTTACAAATGATCATTAGTTCGGATCTTTAAGCTAACAACATTACCTTATCATTTGGAGAACGCTCTGGACTACTGATAATCATTGTCCTGAAAGTCTTCTGGTTACGCTGTAAGATGAGTCCAAGAGCGGCCTGCCTTGCTTCCTCATTTTCAGAATTATTTTGGCAATTGGAACAGCAGCATCCGTTACAGTACTTGCCAGATGCAAAACACAAGCAATACCTGAAAGATCAAGTGAATTAGATGTTTCAGGTGTTGGCAAAGACATATTATGTTAGGTAAAACATCATCAAAGAACATATTTGCCAAGACAAGTATTTGGCAGTTCTCTACCTAATACTGCTCTTTAAACAGTTATCAGTCGTTCTTTGCATAAGGTATTATAGTCTTGGATGAAATGGCATGTCCTATTATCTAATGGATTCAGTTTATGGCCAATATTAGAAATGCTAAACTATATTTAAATACAGAGTAGCATAAATTTCTTGCACCAAGGGATGTCGTCAGCTGTTGTTTATCTCTTGGCAAGCAATGGTTCTCTTTTATGACAGAATTTTTGAAAAGCAACAAAAAGAGTAAACTTCTGAATGCTAGCAGATAACGGTATCAAATCACCATAGTCACCATGTGAGATTGTCCATTAATCTGCAATAAGATGTTTTGTTCCACTGTCTACCATAAGTCAACAGGCAAAGAAGAAACCACTTACATCTTCATACAGCTTGACTGTTTGCACTTACAGTGATTCTGTTTAGCAGAAATTTCACCTTCCAACTCAGTATCATCAAATTTTATTTTACGGGTGGGATTTCTGGACACAAGTAATGCCTAAAAATTGTCAGTTGAAGATGTATTAACTATTGGAAGCTGGCAACTTACAATTGCACAAAATGAATAAAGTATGCAACTTCTGATTACAAAATCAGATAGTTTAAAATTCAGATTCAGCACATTCATATTCACATTATAAACTAAATTATTTGCTGATGTATGAATCTGTCAGTATGAGCTTATGATACTTATATCCAGTAAAAAAAGCAACAGAATGATTGCATAAAACCAACTAGAAGTGAA
Organism: Mitragyna speciosa; assembly: GCA_024721245.1. Classification (NCBI taxonomy): domain Eukaryota; kingdom Viridiplantae; phylum Streptophyta; class Magnoliopsida; order Gentianales; family Rubiaceae; genus Mitragyna; species Mitragyna speciosa. The sequence goes on from CM045573.1 coordinate 18,248,398, forward strand.
ACAGAACATCAGTTTTTTTTTTTTTTTTTATCATTTACTTGAAGGTTTAAGCTTGAAATTCAGGTTGTGAATATAAATGTGAATTCTTTGATTTCAATAGGCGTGTAAATATCTATGCAAACACAGTCTCTGCAACACCATTCACTGTCCTAGAAAAAGAAGATGATATTTGCTAATTTACAACCACAGAGTTTTTTTTTTTCCCGAATTTTAAATTCTACAACACTCAGATACTTTCATTTTATATCAACTACATCCTCAGAAACTATGTTGAACTAAAAAACCTATATTCCTCAACATTCTTCCTCAAGAACCTATATTTGATCTAACAACTGTAATTTATAGTCCTAATACTCTTCTTAGCTATCAAAACAAATAAGCAAGCGAATTGACCTCACAGGACTTGAAGAAGATCAAAAAGTTTATGCAACAATAATAAAAAATAAAAAAAATCCTAATAAAAGTTATAAGCTTTCTTAACCTATAGAAAATGTGTCAAAGAAGCAGTCTTCTGATAATGTCACAGAATACAAAATTTCCATACACTATTGATAATGGCGGACGCGGAGGCGGATATAACGTTGACAAAGAAGCAGTCTTTTGCTTCCGCCGTAAATTTGATTCTTCGGGCGACGTCTCTCGTTTCAATCGCTGCTTAGGAAGGTTTTTTGGCGGAAATTTTGAGGCTTTCGCTTCCTTCTCCATTCAATTTGACTTCGCTCCGTAAACGCGAGATTTTAAAATTAGTAACCGTGATTAAAACCAAGCAAATGCTACATTTAACCGATTATTCCACGAAAACATCTCAAAATCGCACATAAAATTTTTAAAAATAACGAATTACAATAATTTTCAGGAAATTCGTAGCTATACAGCTGTTTTGGGAGATAAAGTTCGTATTGAAGGCGAATGAAGAGCTTATAATGTTGATTATTGGTGACGATAAATTAAAAGGTGATTTACCGAAGAGCTTTCACGACAGAATCCGATCCGCCAAGCTTTCCGATGGCGGTGGCGATATGAGCTGCGGCAGCGATCGGTCGTCGCGAAAGTGAGAGAGCACTCTTGACTGTGGGAGAATCTTTTTGGCTCCAATGCTTCGAAAGTGTGTCGTATTTGTAAAGAAAAGGAAATGGAAAATCGGTTTAAAAAAATGAAAAAGAAAACAAAATTCTTCCTAATAAATAAGTACATTATTCTTTTCCTCTCTTATATCTAATATCAACGTAAATGTTGTGTATCACAAATTCAAACCACAACTATAAATATCAATAATTTTCAAAGTGTTTTGTAATTTCTTATAAATTACATTTATGCAGCATGATGACATTTTACCTCTTCATTTTTCTGTCAATCATAATTATAGCGATAATAATCCATAGAGTAGTGACAAAATTAGACATGCATGCATAAACTAATATTATGCATTTTTTGTTTGAAAATAATTGCATTTTCATAACGTTTTAAGAATTGGTACAATATTTATCCATATACACATTTACAAAAATTTAAGGTAGTAATGTTGATTGATATACTTTATCTTTTGTTTTTTACCACGTGAAAAGGATAAAATTTTTTTACTTTTTTGTATATGTAAACCTAAGATCATCATACATTAAGAGTATTTTATTTTTTTATAGTAAATTTATCAGCTGCAGTAAAAGAGTATTTAAGATTAAATATAAACTTAAAATCTCATAATTAATCAAAAAAGAAAAAAGTTCACATAATAAAAAATAAAACTCTCTCTGTTCCATTTTAATATGCTTGTTTTCCTTTTTTATCCACCTCAAATTATAATCCACTTTCCAATTGAAAAATAAAGTTAATTTTCAAGTTCTTTAAAATGTCCCTATTTAATTACTTTGTTATAAGTGAAGGTGCATAACAAACCGTATATTCACACATCAAATAGAATTAATTTGACTTATGGTATAATTTTCTATTTGTATTTAATGTAAATACTTAATGATAAATATAAAGATATTTTAATAACATTATAAATTAATTCATTCTTTCAATAAAATTTACTAACTTTTCTTAAATTATGTCCCGTCAAATTGGAAATGGGACGGAGGGAGTGATTAGATGGTACGCATATTTCAGAAGACGCATATATATTGCGGACATTTTAACCGTGTCGATCCAATATCACATTCGTCCCACCATTTTATTTTTATCTCCATTTACCTAAATATTTGCCCACAGATTAAAATAGGAAGAACAACAAGAAGCAGCTCACACTTCAATTAAACTCGTCTCCTCCTCCTCCGGCCGCTGGTCCGCAGAGGCAGCGAAGCACTTATCTAATCCCAATTTTGATTCACAAATCTCCAGGTTTAATCTAGAACTTTCCTCAATTTATTAACTAATTGCATTGGATCTCAGTCGTATTATCAAAATTCTCAAAGTTTATGGCTTTTTAAATAATTTGAAATCCAGTGATTTTGCTAATTATTGTGACTGATTTTCCTAGGTTTTTATGGATTGGGTGATTTGATCGCCGCGGCGATTGAATTGAATTGTTCTGAAGATGTCGTGGTTTAGTGGGAAGGTATCTCTAGGGAACTTGGATCTCGCCGGTGCGCTGAATAAAGTCAGTGAGAGCGTGAAGAATATCGAGAAGAATTTCGATAGTGCTTTGGGTCTTGAGGAGAAATCTGATAGTGCCACTACCAGCAGCAATGAATGTAGGCATCTTGCTCATTTTATTGTTTTTAGTTTGTTCTTGTATGTTTTTTTTTTTTTTTTAAATTTTGCAGATTTCTTGGATTTCTTGATTTGCTGTTGTGGCAAGATATGTTGCACTGGGATGTGATTTTAGCTTTTCTTGTTTAGTGTTACAAGTTATCAAGTTTGGTTGTGGGATTTAGAGAGTGACGGGAGAGTGCTAAGAACTAAAGAAAGTGCCTTTGAATGTTTATAAATGGGCTTGGATCTCTGGCATTTCCTATTTAGAGTTTGATCTCCTCACGAGTTAGATTGGATTACCTCGATGATGATTTGTGCTGTCTGGAAAAGTAAGGTTGAACATCCTTTTTTTTGGCTAAAAATACCTGCTCTTTGCTATCCTGATTAAGTACCGCTGCTATCTACACGTACCAAATGCATAAGGCTATTAAAGGCATGGAGACATTAATTGATGTGACTTTTTAGCATATTAAATGGTCAATTATTATTCAGATACTCTTATGTGGTAGATCAACTGGAGTGAATGGGAAAATTCGAAGAAAATTAAATCGAAAAACTAATAAGAACCCAAAAAGTAAGAAGGATAAGTGAATTGAAACGTGGGATTCATAGGACCAGACTACCTAACTCGAATTTGATGTTACATGGAGGATACAACCAAGTCTTTGGAACGAAAGAAGCAACTTAGACATCAACTTCTTATGCCATGTGCCATTTACGGACTTTATTTTGAAAGGTTCAACAATTTGAATGCAAGGAATTATTTAGAAAAAAGAAGCATAATAGGTCATTATATTAAAGTAATATAAACACTTCTTACTTAATTGGGTGAACAGATAATCTGGAACTATTGGCTGCAAAATTCTGTTCTTCGGGATATTTTGGCCATGTATTGTCAGAATAAAAATGACATGCTAATATATCACATAAGTTGTAGATATCATTCATGACCTTTTCTTGATTTCTCAACCATTTTCTTTTGTGGTCACTGCTTTGTCAGCTTCAGGATTGTGGCCTTCAGCTACTGATGGGAAAGCGCTATTTGATCCGGTCATGTCCTTCATGGGACAAAGAGGTGGGGAAACTACTGTGGAGCCTCTTGGAAAACCTGAATCATCAATTCTCTCATCTCCCCTGGAGGATAACAAATTGGCCAAGCCTGATAGCTCGACCAAATCTGGAGTAGAACAAACTGCAAAGACTGAAGAAGTGAGGGAAGAGACAAGGGATACTGTTGGAGACCCAGATCCAATTACTGCTGAAGAAACACAAATTTCAAGTGGAGAGCAAAATGAGATCCCGCCAACAGAAACTAGTGAAATATTAACGGATTCAGTGCCATTGCCTGTGGAAGTAACTGAAACAAATGCTGAGCATATAGAGCAACAAGAGTCATCTGACCTGCTTCAGATGGAGACCTCAGAAGAACCTTCAAAAGAGAGTTTAGAAGAGCCTTCTAAGGAGAGTTTAGAAGAACATTCCAAGAAGAGCATAGAAGAACCTTCCAAGGAGAGCATAGAAGAACCTTTACAGGAGAGCTCGGAAGAAATTTCTGAAAATTTCAAGTCAGTGGAACCTAATTCTATGAATGATGTAGATCAAGCGGCAGCTGCAGTCCCTGTGCTGGATGGACTTGATAACTTTGTTGTTGCAGAGAAGAGGACAGATGATGAGAAGACGCTAGACAGAGAGGCCGCAAGGGAAGATTTTTCATTTCAAGCTGAAGATGCGACAACTAATAGTGCAGGAATGGTAGAGCCTTCAGTTTCAGATTCTGTTACAACTGACAAGACTGAAACTGCAGAAGGATCCTTTGAAAGGAACCTGCCTGTCATTCATCAGATGCAGGAGTTGGCAGAGATGGTCCCTGAATTAAATTCAATTGAAAATGATACAACAAATAGAACTGTTGACATGACTCTGAAAGCTGACAATGAGATTGATGTGAAAGAACAATGTTTGAGTACAGGTAACAACTCATCCAGTATTGCTGATTCAGTGGCTGAACTGGAGAAGGTGAAGAAGGAGATGAAAATGATGGAAACTGCACTCCAAGGAGCTGCTAGGCAAGCTCAGGTATTTATGTTTCCTCCTGGCCTATCACTTTTCTTGATGTGGAATGGTGTTGCAGGATTTTGGCAAAGTTTATGTGTCTGTCATGAAAATGACTGGAGATTAATGGGAAAGTTAAAGTTGGTATTTAGGAATAGGAAACGCAGTATGCTCCAGCAGCAAGACCATGAGAGTATGGGTTGATTTCTGGAAATAACAGTTTAAATGATGATATTCACAGGTTTATTGGCTATGAGAGAAAAATGTTTATTTGATAATTGCATCATGGTTTATACAAATAAGTCCTTCTAGTGCATTTGAACTGGCTATATCCATCAGGAAGAGCTAATATATATTAGCAATCCAATTAAACCTCTTCGAGCATCTTGAAGAGACATGAAACATAAAGCTATGTGCCTTTGTGCTCCAGTTATTTGATTTTTATAACCCAATAATTTTATTCCTTTCTTTTGCTAGGCAAAAGCTGATGAAATAGCAAAATTGATGACTGAAAATGAGCAGCTAAAGGCTGTGATTGAGGATCTTAGGGTGAGTATGCGCCCTATGCAATGTCCATGCCTTAATCTCTTTCATTTTTGCAATATCCCCCCCCCCCCCCCCCCTTCTCTCTCCCCAACCTTTAGTTATCTAATTTATATGTATCTTACATCTGAACCTTCTGCAAGCTAGCCCCCCCCCCCCCCCCTTCTGAACTGATAGCAAATCTCTCTTCTTCTTTTTTTTTAAAGAGAAAGTCCAATGAAGCAGAAATTGAATCTCTCCGGGAGGAGTACCATCAAAGGGTAGCATCACTGGAGAGAAAGGTATGTAATTAATATAAGATGCAAGTGCCTTTCTAACTTAACTTTAGATTGCTTTTCTGTTCTTTGGAAGTCCCTTTGTGGCTTGCAAATAATCACCAGATCTAGGTTGAGGTTGTTGTCATCTTCAAGGTGTATTGCCAATTTGCTTTTAGTGTTGCATAGTTTTGATCCTTTCAATTATTCCTAAGCAAGGTTAAATGTCATATCTGGAAGTCTGCTAGTATGAGCCTTAAAATGCTAGATGTAATTATAAACATCGTGGAAACAAATATGCTTTATTTAACTAATGCATGACATTTTTTTACTTCTTGGTTTTTTGATGTGTACTACTTCAGGTTTATGCTCTCACTAGGGAGAGGGATACACTACGCAGAGAACAGAATAAAAAAAGTGATGCTGCTGCTCTTCTGAAGGAAAAAGATGAAATTATTACTCAAGTCATGGCTGAAGGTGCGAACCTTTTAACAAGCAGGGTTAAAAAGTAGTATTACTACAAATGTACTATAGCCCATACCCCATTCTTTCATCATACAGCTGTATCTATCTTCATATGATAACTTTTGTGGGGATTCCTGGTAGATTGATTGGTTAATATGGGTAGAGCTTAACATTTGGCTAGAAAAACCCTTTTTGGTGTTTGAACTCCTCCATCTCTACTATTATCCAATCAGTGCAATGGCAAGTATTTTTCTATCGAACTTTTGTCGTGAAAAGTTGGGCTGGTTTGAGAGGATTTTCGACTCTCTCTGGCATGAGAGTCTCTTTCCAAAATTGTTAAACTCACATTGGAATGTTTTATCATGTTTTTCTAGAGTAAAGTTGCACTTTGGGATCTCTGATAACAACTTATTATTATTTTATCCAGGTGAACAACTTTCAAAAAAACAAGCTGCTCAAGAATCTCAAATAAGAAAATTAAGAGCACAGGTATGCTTACTTAATTTTCAGCTCTAAAAGGCTAATAAAGTTGGTCTTACGCCATTAATTTTAACGATTCTTGCATTTCTTCTGAAAGCTAGATTAGAGAGCTTGAGGAAGAGAAGAAAGGATTGCTTACAAAATTAGAGGTAATTTGCTTCTCATTGCTTAAGGTGTATCAGTTTAATATAGGTTGTTCTTTAATTACACATGACCTTTTTCCAATTTTTAAAAGTCTCTGAGCCATTTATGATCATTGAGAAACTTGCAAATTGTAAAATAAGGGTTGACATTGGTTATTTTTCCCTTTCAGATAGTTTGTTTGTAAATTTCTGTTTGCAAGGATAGTGGTGGCATGCATCATCATTATTGATATGCTACTGGTTGTTATCTTGGGTTGTAGCTTTATGTTTCATTTGTTTCTCACTCTAATTTAATGTGTCATCATATTGGATTTTACACAGCAATTGGAATTTTGGTCAATATAATAGGGAGGTAAGAGTTGGACGCGCATAAGTCTTTGTTTGATCATTTGTTGATTGTTCATCCTGGCCGTTTGGGCATATGACTGCTAAAGTTTGTGTACCTTATTCCTGTTTCACATTTAGTCCTTTGATGCTTATTGTTGTTAATCAATTGTATTTGGCTGCGGCATTCATAGGTTGAAGAGAACAAAGTAGAAAGTATAAAGAAGGATAAGACAGCAACTGAGAAACTTCTCCAAGAGACCATAGAGAAACACCAAGCTGAACTTGCCACCCAAAAAGATTTCTACACGAGTGCTCTAAATGCTGCAAAAGAAGCTGAAGCATTAGCAGAAGCACGGGCTAACAATGAAGCCAGAACTGAACTTCAAAGCCGTCTAAGGGAGGCTGAGGAGCGTGAAGCTATGTTAGTTCAGGCACTTGAAGAATTAAGACAAACTCTGAGCAGAAAAGAGCAGCAGGTGTTTTTTTGAAATTTGCATGTTTTTCATTATTGTTTTAGATTTCTTGGAAAACTTAGATGCTTGGTTTTATTCAATGAATTACTGAACAATTATATCCTGTTATGTTTTAGGCAGTTTTTAGAGAAGACATGCTGCAAAGAGACATTGAGGATCTTCAAAAACGATATCAAGTTAGATATTTAACCCCTCTCTCTCTATATATATATTTGTGTATTTTTATGTATATGTATATATGTATATGTGTATATATATATAAACATACACACAAGCATTTTTTCCCCCTGGGCAATAGTTTTCCCACTGACTTTATGACACTACAATCTCTAGGCTAGCGAGCGTCGCTGTGAAGAGCTAATTTCTCAAGTTCCTGAATCTACCAGGCCTCTTCTGAGGCAAATTGAAGCTATACAGGTTCTATATGATATGGATCTTGTGAATATTGTGATTACATTAAATTTGGTGTATACTTTCATTTCGTTATTTGACTTCTATCTATGATAATTGCAGGAAACTACTTCTAGAAGGGCCGAAGCTTGGGCTGCAGTTGAGAGGTCCTTGAACTCGCGACTTCAGGTTTGCTGGATAGCCTATATTCTGTTCCTGCATAACATTTAATGAAAGACCACTAAATACATTGGACATGCAATGTAGGAAGCAGAAGCCAAAGCTGCTGCTGCTGAAGAACAGGAGCGATCAATTAATGAGCGCTTATCTCAGACTTTATCTCGAATAAATGTTCTTGAAGCTCAGGTTATCTATTAGTCACTTACAGTTATTATTGCGCTGTATTCTGTGGATTACCTGAGAGTAGAAGTGCTTTGCAGATATCTTGTCTTAGAGCCGAACAGACACAACTGACAAGGTCCCTTGAAAAGGAAAGACAAAGGGCAGCGGAAAATAGGCAAGAGTATCTTGCTTTGAAGGAGGAAGCTGATACAAATGAAGGTCGTGTGAAGCAGCTTGAAGAAGAAATTAAAGAGCTCAGGAGGAAACACAAGCAGGAGATACAAGACGCAATGACAAACCAGGAACTTCTTCAACAGGTAGGACAAGGTTTTGCCTTTCCCTCTACGCTTCAGGTGACTGTTGCAAGTTTAATTGCACTGAACTACGCATTTCTGATGTGTTATATGTTCATCTATTTTGGTTGCCACAATTAGGTGTGTGGCATGGTGCCTATATTAACTGCTCTAGGGTATGGGGTAGCTCAAAATTTTATAGATGTGGTTTAATTCTGTTTTCCTCTGCAAAGTTAGAGAGAGGGAAGGAAATCTTAATGGAGAAAATGGTTTTGCCTGTACTTTTCAGCTGAAGTTTGTTGCGAGCAATCGCTTTCCTTACTAATTATTAAACTATAATCCTGGCGTGATGTTATGAATGCAGTTGATTAGCATCACTTGGTTTTCTTTTCTATCTATTTTGCATTATTATTGCCATCATGCAAATGTTACTGCTTTGCATAAATTTGGAACATATAAATAAGGAACAAATGAGTTACCATTATGGTGAATATAAGCTTGTTTACCATGTTCTGCATGATATTATAGCAAGCTTGCTGTTCTTTCAGCAAAATGAAGTACTGTACTGCATATGATTTATTGTCAACCTGACAGTTATCCTATTTGTTTTTTTATTATTTGACAATAACAAAACAATAGAACTGTATGCTACAACAAGAGCTTTCCTAAAATATATATGCTTGCTGTATTTTTGATACACTTGAGGATGAATTTGTAGTGGGTTAGTGTAGTCATTCTGCATTGCATGACAGTTTTTCTTCCACATGCCACTTTCATGATTAGATTTCTTCTGTTTAACAGGAGCTGGAGAGGGAGAAAACAGCTCGTTTGGATCAAGAAAGGACAGCACGCCTTCAATCTTCTGCTCTATCTGATCAAAGTGCAAACACAAAGCAAAAACCTGCTTTAGAAAATGGTATTTGTAGTCCTAGTCAAGTGTATAGCATTTCCACATGGTCCACCCCTCTGTATATTGAGTAAATAATGCCATATTTGATCATATTTCAGGAATTTTAACTCGGAAGCTTTCAAGTGCTAGCAGCTTGAGTAGCATGGAGGAAAGCTATTTCCTACAAGCATCTTTAGACTCATCTGACAATATGTCTGAACGTAGAAATCTTGGAGAGGGGTCCTTGAGTCCATATTATATAAAGGGCATGACACCTGGTGCTTTGGAGTCTGCACTACGACAAAAGGAAGGGGAGCTTGCCTCATACATGTCTCGATTGGTATGTGGAGTCTTTGCAGAATTAGTTTTTGAAAATGTTTTGAGTTGCATCCATTGTTGGAAAGGTTGCCATAAACACTGTCTCTTCTTGAACCTGCTCTTCACTTCTATTCCTGAATCTGTGTACTGGGTGGAGGGTTGGGTAGCACCCTTTTATTACCTTTTTAACAATCTGTTCTTTTAGGCGTCTATGGAATCAATTCGTGATTCCCTTGCTGAGGAGTTGGTTAAAATGACAGCCCAGGTGAGTTTTGCATTTGATGTTCTACCTTTCTTTTCTTCTCCCGCTCTTTCTCAAACTATGTTACTATTATTGTATTTCTCAAACATTATGTCTGTGGCAGTGTGACAAATTACGCGCTGAAGCTTCGTTGTTGCCTGGCTTACGAGCGGAGCTAGAGGCACTACGAAGAAGACATTCATCGGCACTTGAGTTAATGGGTGAACGTGATGAGGAGGTAGATAATTGTTCTTTTTTAACTTTCGTATAGAAATTAGATACAGAGCAAAATTCTTCTGGTTCTTTGTTATGAGGTAACTTTCTAGACTTGGAACTTACCATTCCGCTTTTGTTTTTTAATAAATGAAATGCATTTGGTTGAGGTGAAGCAGCACTGTAATGTTAAATATTACTGGAATCTTTCTTATTTGGTGCGTTCAAGTAGACATCAAAAACTTAATTAGAAACTTGAGCGTTAATTATCAGCTGCACTTGAGACATCATTTCTTTACACGTGCCTGCTTGAATTTTCCGTTTTCATACATTGGGCACACAGAACCGCAGATGTTTTTTTGCCAGTTATATTCTAACTTGTGCTGGTAATGATTGTGTAGTTGGAAGAACTCCGTGCTGATATTATTGACTTGAAGGAGATGTACAGGGAACAAGTAAACTTGCTTGTAAATAAGGTATCTTGTTATACATCTTTCTGGTGTTAATAGAATTTAATTAGCAAATTGTTCGCTTGCCAAGTTGTAATCATATCTGATTTGGGTATGTTGTATGCAGATCCAGGTGATGAGTTCAACGATGGGTGCTGCTTGATAGGAGATTTTAAATTATCGGCTGTACTCTGTTTGTAGTAATGCCATTGATGCAACAGAATGTTTCGCATACCGAGTTGGCAAAGAAGATTTTGTTTTGCTTTTATTTGTTAAACTAAGATCTATCAAGAACATAGCACGCTCTTTTGTAACTTTATTCAATTTGTTATTTGTTGCCTAAAGTTGTATAGCATAAAGTTTGGTGTTGCTTTCGGATTACAGCCTCAATTTTCGTTAATTCTTCATATTCATTGATTTTTCGGGTTTGTCCGAGCTTTTTTTTTTTAATTTTTTAATACATTACATATAAATCGCTGACTGGGCAGAAAATACTAGTGTCAACCATTCAGGGTCAAACAAACTACAGCAATCCTTGGATGTGCCATTTTTGTGGACTGATATTAGCGAGTTCATTTTTGGGCCTTGACCAAGACACGAGCTGCCTTCTAGATTATTTGGGTAGATGGTCGTGTGCCCTTAAGTATGTGATAGTGGTGTTATGAAATGGCCCACAAGCAAGTGCAAGGAGCTCAACACCCATTAGATTTTTGGTTTTTTTTCTTTTTTTGTGGGCCGGGGGGGGGGGGGGGGCGGGGGGTGGGGAAGCTAATTAATGGAAAATCAAATTTGCTTCTTAGATTTTCCATATTTGTCTTTACTTTAACTCTATGATTGAACCGCTGGGCGTGGTAATTCTTTGCTTAAGACACAGCTTCTAGAAAACTGGGAAATTTCAAGGTTTTTTGTTTTTAATAGTAAAATGAAAATTCATTAGCATGAATCCAGGAGTACAGCATTCATTACTGATTGAGGAAAATCAATGGAAACCGTTCCTACACTTTTTGTTAAGAGCTAACTTAGCTGCAGCATGTGCTGATGAATTCAAGGATCTGCGCGGATCTAGGGGCTGATTATTAGCTGTTTTTCTTCTCTGTTATTTCGTAATATTTTTCGGTTGAGTCAAAGAAATACGATTTGATATACAGGAATTGTTTACAGTTTGTGTTATTCGTCCAATAAATCGGCCGAATGATTATGAAAAAGAAACTTCGAATGGACTTTCAAGTCGGGAGTTCAATAATATTGGGCTATCCATTACTTTCTTGCTCTATATTTATACAATAAATTTTTCTTTGATTTGACTTTTGCAAATATGAGAATTGCCAAAAAAAAAAAATTTTCAATGCTTCTCATCGAGTGTTACGTATTACGTAGACTCGTTCCAAATCCAAATGAGGAAGACCACCATCCGAACAGTTACAAAACGATCAAGAAGATAGCGCACACAATTACAGAGGTTACGCTATATATATGTAGGCAGAGATTTGGTGACTCTTTAGTTTCAATATATTTCTCGTCAATACTGAGTAGAATTTAGGTGATCAGATGGGAAGAGTGGAAGGCACAGAGGAAGTAGTAGAAACTGATCCAAAAGTAGGAGGAAAAGCAGTTGTATCATTTCCTCCAGTAGCACAAGCAGGAGGAGGACCGTCGCCTTCTCCGCCTCCAGTCATAGGAAGTCCATGGAGTACAGGATTGTTCGACTGTCATGAAGACCAAACCAATGGTAATCTGATTAATTATTCTTGACTCAAAAACGTTCTTTCTTGTTTATCCTCTCCAGTCTCCATACTATGTTCCTGCTTTTGTTTTAATTTACTGAAGATAAACCAGCCTAGATTCTCAATCTCAAAATTTTTAGACAAGATATATGATTGTAAAATTTTTAGATATTTGAATTTGTTGAGTAACTTGAATTTTGTTTGACCCGATTAACGAACCGACTCGGTATTTTGGAATTTTCACTCGAGAAAAAAAAAAAAGGAATTTTTTTTGTGGTGGAAGAGGAGGGCGAGGTCTGCTGTATTATATAATATATGTGTGTGTGTGTGAGAGAGAGAGAGAGGTTTTACAATGTACACTAAAAACCAATTTCTTAGGGAATACTCTTTTGGCAAGACGTAGGCTGAATTAGTCAAACCATGTAAATTCTTATGTGCTTTATTTTTATGTAATTTTATTGTTAATTTGCGCAACAGGACTTCATCTGTATTATGAGTATGAACCAAATACCTGTGAGAGATGAATCCTCATGGGAACATAGGAAACAATATCGTTGAATATAGCTATATAAGTTAATAGGCGACTATAAATTGCAATAAGCAAAAATAAGCAAAGAAAGAAATTCGACAAGGATCAAGATCACATGAGTTGTGGTTTTTTACAATCTCCAATGGTGGACAGTCGGGAAAATTGAATCTGGTTGATATTTAGTAGCCGAAAACCATGATTAATTTACTGGCAAGAACCTTAATGACCAGCAATCAATACTGACTGACTGTCAAAATTCTTAATCCTTGATTTCTTTGGGTGCTGCTTCTTGACAATGAACTGTAGATTTGATCTTATACATATCTCCTTCTACACTTTAAAAATGATCTGATATTATTTGACAGCTGTTATGACTGCATTTTGCCCCTGCGTGACATATGGTCAGATAGCAGAAGTCCTAGATTCCGGAGAACTATGTATGGCCTCTACTCTTTTGGTTCTGATCATTTGACTAATATCTAAACTTTCAAGAAATTAAGCTCAAACAACGTATATGCTGATTCATGTTTGGTTTATGATTGCAGCTAGTCCTCTGGCTACTTTTATTTACCTCTTGATGATGCCTGCTCTATGCTCTCAATGGATCATGGGGTCCAAGTATAGAACAAAACTGAGGACCAGATATGGTCTAGTTGAAGCTCCTTATCAAGATGTGTTCTCTCATATCTTTTGCTCCTGTTGTTCACTCTGTCAGGAATTTCGAGAGCTTCGGAACAGGGGTCTCGATCCTGCTTTAGGTAATTCTACTTTTTGATTTTTGCGCATACAGTTCTTGTTTTAATAACCTTATTCTAGTGGACAGTATTTGAAACCTTGAGTCCATTTTGGTAACTCAAAAATTGTAATAACTAACTAACAACCGGGGAAATTGCTTACAGGCTGGAATGGGATTCTTGCTCAACAACAAGGAATGCAGTATGGATACCCCAGACCACAAGCAACAAATCCTCCCTCTGCTCAATCCATGTCCAAGTAAAGCTTTCGAGATTCCATCATTTGAGGATTTTGAATTCTGTGTCCATTACCCAAAAAAGAATATGAATTCTGTATGTGTAATTCCCTGTGTAATTCTGTGTGACGATGCATGTAGACAAAATAAGGTCTAAGGGTGTAAGTGGCAAAGCTTTGCTGCGAACTTCTGCAATTGCATTTTGAAGGCAGGCTCTTGTACTCTGAAATATCAATGTACAAATTAATTTAGCCTCCCATTATAGCCTGGTTTTCGATTTGTAAATTGTAACCTAAGTAGCCGATCTCTACTAGGACATTATCATCTCTTGTTGAAATATAAAAAATGAAACTAAAATGTTAAAAGAACTTATGCAGTTTTACTCTGATGTACATTAAAACAAGACTCTAATTTTGTACATACAAAAGCATGAACCTCTTTTTCATTAAAAAGATAAGTCAAGGAGAACACTTCATATTAAATTATGGCCTTCACGATTACTAATACTAATTAATGTTTCTATTAGTTGAGTTTAGTTCGAAAATTAAGGATGCTGACTCTTTTGTGATCCATTTGCAATTGTGCATTTTAGGAAAGCTCAGCACCTAAAAATTGGCCAGGCCCCAGAGGAAAAGCCCACACATTTCCTCCTTATTCAATTTCATTTTTGTCTCTTCTTAAATTTTCAGCTTTCGGCCATGAAAGTCACCATCCAATCGAAGCCTCTAAACGGTCAAACCAAACGCCCCAAATGTATTTCTACGTAACAATAATTAGATCCCCGTTAACTAGACTCAAGGGTCAACTAGACAGCGCTACAGAAATCATTATTAGGTGTGGCCAAAAAAAAAAAATCATTAGGTGTGCCATCTTTTGTGGGCCGATGGAGGCGAGTTCATCTTTGGGCCTTTCCAAACACATGAGCTACCTTCCAGATGCTTTGGGTAGATAGATGTTCTTTAGGCCCCACATGTCTTATGAATTGGCCCACTCACAATTTTGCAAAAAGAAAAAGAATAGTTATTTACACCGAACATCGACTTGTCGTCCTCATTTGCCCGTATTTAATATAATTTGTTTCGTAGATTTTCCATAATTATCTTTATTTAAACTCAATGATTGAAACCCTGGATGCTGTAGTCCAGTCCTTTGCTTAGGAGGACCCAGCTTCTAGAAAACGGCGAAATTTCAAGTTTACCATTTTCTTTGTCGCTGGCCCTATCTGCTGCGATGATCTAGACGCTGATTATTAGCTATTTTTTTTCTCCGTTTCTAATATTTCTCGCGTTTAAGTCAAAAAAATATGATTTCATATTCAAAAATTGCTCGTCCAATAAATCGAGCGAACGTAAATGAAAGGGCACTTCAATGGACTTTCAAGTCGCGAATTTGATATTATTGAGCTTTCCATCACTCTTCTCTTTTTTTTTTTTTTTTTTAGCAATCACAATTGTATTATAAAGTGTTTGGATGTCATTATATTGAGATTTTTTGGAAAAAAATTTTCTCAAATGTGTTCGGTTAGTTGAAAAATTATTTGGCCATAAGTCAAGAAAATTTTGACCAAAAATTTTTTTCCACTTTTTCAAAAGTAATAGTTCAAATTTTCCCACCAAATATTTTTATTTTAAATTTCAAATATTTTTTTCAAAATTTATAACAATTTTAGGGACTTTTAACACAATTATTCACCAAAACAAGTGTGTTTATGTTCAAAATTTGTTTAGAAAAATTAAAAAAATCATGAGTAATAAAATGAGATCTATTGTCGGTGCGTTTTGTTATAGGTTTTGTAGGCTGAGTACTAATATTGGACGTTAATAATTTTACGAGCGTTCAATACTGTCTAAACATTAAAAACTTATTAGGCATTCGTCATTTTACAAGTGTCCGACATCAATGCTCGTCTCACAAAATTTATCACAAAACCCATTCACAATGAATTTTGTTTTGTTACTCGTGATTTTTTCAATTTTGCTTAGCAGATGTTTAATGTAAATGTGTTTGATTTTGGTAACTAATTGTGTAAAAAGTTCTTAAAGTTGTTACAAAGTTTTTAAACAAACCAAAAATTTTTTCACAATTCAAACATTTTTTTAACTTTTTAAAAAAGTCAACAAAAAAATTATTCACTATCCAAACAATAATTTCAAAAAAATTTCACAAGTCAAACACTTTTCAACTTTTTGAAAAAGTCAACAAAACTTCTCCAAATAATTTTTTTCAATAATTCCTCCAAATAATGACATCCAAACACAGCCTTCTAACTTTGTACTTATCTTTTACTTTTGCAAATATGAAAATTTGTAAACAAACAAAAATTTCAATGCTTCTCATCTAGTATTGTAAAAATAATAATAATAATAATGATGATGATGATGATGAGGAACGCCATCCAAACAATTAAAAAACGATTCCAAATGAAGAGGACTGCCATCCAAACATTAAAAAACGATCAAAAAGATAGCTACACTGAAGGGGTTACGAATTACGATAAATATATGTAGGCAGGGAGGGACTTGGCGACTCTCCAGTTTCTTCAGCATATTCTCGTCACAACTTTGTAGAATCAAATGGGAAGAGTGGAAGGCACAGATGAAACTGATCCAAAACTTGGGCAAGCTGTGGTCTCATTTCCTCCATCAGGAAAAGCAGCAGGCGGACCGTCGCCTGCTCCTGCTCCTGCTCCTGCTCCTGCTCCGCCTCCATTCATAGGAAATCCATGGAGTACAGGATTGTTTGACTGCCATCAGGACGAAACCAATGGTAATCTGATTAATTAGTCTTGACCCAAAAATGTTCTTTCTTGTCTATCCTGTCCAGTCTCCATATTGTGTCCTGTTTTTGTTTCAAGTAACTGAAGACAAATCTGTCTTGAGTCTCAATCTCCAAATTTTAGACTAGATGTATCATTGTAAAATATTTTACACATTTGAACTTCATCTTTATTATGAGTATGAAACAATTCAACCAAATACCTGTAAAGAGATGAATTCTCATGGGAACACAGGAAATAAGACCTTTGAATATAGCTATATAAGCAAACAGGCGTCTATAAGCTACAATAAACTAACCACAGAGAAGTTTAACGTTAACAAGGATCGAGGTCACATGAATCATGGTTTTTTGACAATGTTAGATGGTGAACAGTCTAGAAAATTGAAGCTGGTTGATATTTAGTAGCTGAAAAAGCTATGATTATTTTACTGGCAAGAACATTAATGACCAGCAATCAGTTTTTATTGATTTTCATTTTTTTGCGTCTGCTGTTTTTTTTTAACTGTAGGTTTGATCTTATACATTTCTGCTTCTACACTTTAAAATAATCTGATATCATTTGGCAGCTGTTATGACTGCATTTTGCCCCTGCGTGACATTTGGTCAGATAGCAGAAGTCCTAGATTCTGGAGAACCATGTATGGCGTCTACTCTTTTGGTTCTGGTCATTTGACTAATCGCTAAATTTTCAAGAAACTAAACTCAAACTACATATACGCTGATTTACGTTTGATTTATTATTGCAGCTAGTCCTGTGGGCACTTTTACTTACATGTTGATGATGTCTGTTCTATGCTCTCACTGGATCATAGGGTCCAAGTATAGAACAAAACTAAGAACCAGATATGGTCTTGTTGAAGCTCCTTATAAAGATGTGTTCTCTCATATCTTTTGCTCCTATTGTTCACTCTGTCAGGAATATCGAGAGCTCCGGAACAAGGGTCTTGATCCTGCTTTAGGTAATTCTACTTTCTGATTTTTGAGCTTATACTTCTATTTTGATAATCTTATTCTGATATGGACACTGTGTGAAACTGCGAGTCCATTTTAGCAACTCAAAATTGTGGTAACTCCCAAATTGGGAAATTGCTTGCAGGCTGGAATGGGATTCTTGCCCAACAAGGGATGCAGTATGGATACCCACAACCACAAGCGAAAAATCCTCCCTCTGTTCAATCCATGTCCAAGTAAAGCTTGCGAGATTCCATCATTTGAGACATGATTGATTTTGAATTCTGTACCCACTACCCAGAGAAGAATATGATGTCTGTGTGTGTAATTCCTGTGTGTAATTGTCTGTGACAATGCATGTAAACAAAATGAGGTCTAAGCGTGTAAGTGGCAAAGTTTTGCTGCGAACTTCTGCTATTGCATTTTGAAGGCAGACTATTGTACTCTGAAATATCAATGTACAAATTAATTTAGCCTCTCATTATAGCCTGGTATTCGATTTGTGACCTTACTAGCCGATCTCTACTAGGGCATATTCATCTCTCATTGAACTCTAAAAAGTAAAACTGAAGTGCTGAAGGATCTCATGCAATTTAATTGATGTAGACTAAAACAAGACTCTAATTTTGTACATACAAAAGCATGAACCTCTTTTTCGTTAAAAGGACTCTAGGTCAAGGAGAAAAGGAGAGAAGAGAACACTACAGATTAAGTTATGGCTTTCACAATTACTAATTATTATCTCTACCAGTTGCAGTTGAGTTTAGTTCGGAAATTAAAGATGTCGACTCTTTTTTGAGCCCAGTTGCAATGTGCATTTTAAGAAAGCCCAGCACCTAAAAATTGGCCTGGCTCCAGAGGAAAAGCCCACTCATTTCCTCCATTGTCCTACATTTATTCAATTTCAATTTTGTCTTCTCAAATTTTCAGTTTTCAGCCATGAAACTCACCATTCAATCGAAGCCTCCAAAGATCAAACCGAACGCCCCAAACTATTTCTACGTTGTAATGTAGAAATTCAAAAAGAATTAGGTCCCTGTTAAACACTACTAAAAAAAAACACAAAAAACCCAACTTCATAGCAAGTTATTCATCTAAACCACCCATGGCGCGAATTAAAAAGCAGTGACCATTGTAGGTGGGCGGGTAGCCATAAATTAATTCAGTAAAAATTGCAGTTATTCCTGCTTCCTCCCACCTAAAATTATGAGCTCATTTAAACCATCCTTCAACCACCAGCTCTATCTACTCATTAGGTCTTAGACGTCTTCACAAGAACTCATCTTCGTCGTCTTCTTTCAAAACCAGAATTTTATCTTCTCTGCCTCTTCTTCACTGGAATAGAGAAAATCCCACCAATTCCACTTCTCAAGTTCGCTTCTTTTCCTCCGGTAAGAGCCCTTTTCATCATCAAATCCATTCATTTGATTTTTGTACAGATGACCTTACTATATATCACATGTTTGTTAATATGTGTAAAAAAGGTTATTTAATTGGCTCTGCTTTATATTCCTTGTGGGCTTTGGAAAGTTGGAGAAAGTTAAGTTTTTAATTCTTCCCTGGTATTGGTGTTGTATGACAATTCTCTCTCTGAAACTGCAGCATGATATCTTTCCTGCTGGATACTGTAATGTGTTTGTGCTTTACTGCTTTAGCAATTAAACTGTAGAGGCGAACAGGAAGGAGGACATACTATATCGTGTGATATGTGATCATGGTTCGTTCTTTCTATATTTTCACAATGCAGCACCAAGGAGTAGTTTGCTGATGGAGCTGGTCAAAGCAGTTGTAAGCAAAGAGTCCGAAACGGGGAAGAATATTTCCATAAGATCTGAACAGAAAAGCTATACTTACCATCAACTCATATCGTCTGCTTGGAGGATATCTAGTCTGTTATGCAATGGTGATTTAAAAACTGTGAGTTGGAAAACTGAACTGATCTTATGGCTTTCATTTTATGTGCGACTCTGGATAACAACCAAATCTATGCTCTATCCAGCTCTAAAAGTTAGCTTTCATCATTCATTCATGGCTTCCTAAGATGAAAAAAGGAAAAATTGAAGCGATTTGGCATTTGTAATTTGTCAAAGCAATACCATTACTTAATTAAAGATTTGTTCGGTTTGAGCCTTTCTAGTTTTAGAATCTGATGGTGGCACAACTAAATACCATTTCACAGGTTGATGATCTCAAAGGAAATAAGCATCTTGGTGGAATTAGGATAGGCATTGTAGCTAAACCTTGTGCCGAGTTTGTTGCTGGCATACTGGGGACTTGGCTCAGTGGAGGGGTTGCGGTCCCTCTTGCACTTAGCTATCCAGAAGCTGAGCTACTGCATGTTATAAATGATTCGGTTAGCTCCTACTGTACCATCTAGTTACTCCTTTCTCTTCTTCGGGCTAATTTAAGATTTTTCTTTCTTTTTTCATTTAAAAAATTGATATAATCAATGAAAGTAAATAAACTATTACTCCTTTCTTTTTCTAATTTTACTCTCAGGATTTGTTTCCCACTGTGAAATGTTTAATTTAAAGTGATTATTATCCCTAGTGTAAGTTTTGAACCTTGCTGCTCTCTATTTCACTGGAATCTGATTTGGATTGCATCTGGTAATTCTTTGGTCCAGATGATTGTAGTTTTTTTTAATTCTAATAATGATTTATTGGGTTTTAGCATACATAACATGTGCAAACTTTTTGATAAGTAAAAACTTTGCCATTAAGCAAATACGAAGCGGTGCACCAGCACAATTGTAAATCTACACAAATTTGTAATTTCTTCTGTTTTGGTATGTTCTCCAACTAAAATTCTTGTGTAAAGCTGATGCTTTGGACATATCCATCATTTTGGTATGGTAATTTTTGCTCTGTTTTGGAATGATAATCTTTTTTCCAACTATATGGTAAAATTCTGGTGTGAATCTGATACTTAGGACGTCTCCATGATTTTGAGTACTGAAGATCATCAAGAACTCTTGAAAAATGTTGCGGCTAAAACGGCTGCTCAGTTTTCTTTTCTTCCTCCTGTTCCCAGCACATCACCTTCAACTGAGCTTGACCAGGCATATGACAGAGAAATGAATTTTAATGGGCACTTGCAGGGAACAAAAAACTTTAATGAGATAGAAGGTGTTGATTTTGAAATTTGATCCTGTGATGTATATCCCAAGTTTTAAATGTTCGTATCACATTATTTTCTTTGCTTACTTTCATGTTTAAATGTAGATGAGGAACCTGCATTGATTCTGTACACTAGTGGCACAACAGGCAAGCCAAAAGGAGTTGTTCATACCCACAAAAGCATCTTGGCTCAGGTACTTCTATTACTTGCCCCTGGCATTTATTTACTGTATTTCTTGTTCTAGAACTAACAAAGTGGGAAGCTGTTCTTTTAGTTTCCCCAATTCCTCCTCATCATTTTCTATGATGTAGAAAAATATCAATACTTTTGGCAGAATAACAAGTGTCTCTACGGTGAATATGCATGACAATAGGACAGCAAAAACTGATTGTTATGTAAAAGCTCTTCTTTATGCATGAGGCAGAGCAATTCTTTGTTCATTTTACTTGTTTAAACGTAAAATGCTTGCTGTCTATCAAATGTATTTATTAGAGCTATTAGGTGTTTACTAACAGCTTACTTCCTTTACGTTTCACCTTGAATTTGACCATTGTGATTGGTTGCTTAATTTCAGGTTCAAATGTTGGCAAATGCATGGGAATACTCACCTCGCGATCAATTTTTGCACTGTTTACCACTACATCATATCCTTGAATACAATTTAATTCTTGAATAACACCTATCCTTGTGCAGATTGTAATTTTTTGATTTTCCCATCTCTTCTCCCATTTACTGAGTTTACCTTTTGTAGAAATCTGATAAAAAATTCATTTTTCATCTACCCTTAACTTTTATCAACATGTGCATGGCCTTTTCAATGCTTTGTTTGCCCCTCTATATGCAGGTTCTGTGGTATGACCGATTCTTGCTATAGTTTTCCTGCTTAATAAGCTATGTCTTGTTGCAGCACTTGGAAATATTGCTTATCTGTTTCCTGTTTTGAAAGGTGGAGTTCATGCCAAAATTTAGTGTGAGGGGAATTTGGCAGAGATGGCGCGAATCATATCCAAGAAAAGAAACTAAAATTGATGATGCTATAACTGTATTTACAGGAGTAAGTTATGTAATGTAGTTATAGTTCTATGTCTCTAGGTTGATATATTCCAATCTGAGGTGGCGATTGGTTATTCTAAATTTGTCTTTTCCTTAACATATCAAAAGCTCAGGGGGCATTGGTAAAATGCTAGGCTTAAACATGTGTATGCGCATTTTAGTGGTTTGCTTCCTATGTCTTTGGCAAGAGGCTCCTTGTAAGGTGTATGTGTGATTGTTTGCCTTGTGGATGCCCACCCTGTCTATATTCTAATATATCTTAGGTTGCTGGTTGCAAAGGCACGTGCTTTTGTGTGTTATAGTCACATCAGAAGCTTATAGCATCGTAGGTTATACCTAATCATTTCATTTAATTATATTCTCAGGATGGGATCACATGAGACAATGGTCATTATACCTGTTAGAAATCATCTTGATATTTCCTGTATTTTCCTGAAAGCTTTTTGTCTTTTTAATGTAGTTCTTGTTTTTCCTTTGCATGATAGGTTCCAACTATGTATACACGATTAATACAAGGTTATGAAGCTATGGATCCTGTGTTACAAGCTGTCTCTGCTTCAGCAGCCGGCCAGCTTCGTCTCATGGTAATCTGGTTGCTGTTACTAATTTAAATCCTAACCTAAGAAATTGAGAAGTTAGACTTCGTTTTGCTTTGTTGGACAGAAATTTTTGTGAACTTGTATTCTAATTACCATATTTGTTTTTTCCTTTTATTTTTTTTCATTTTCTAAATGATTAAACAATAAGGGATTTTCTACTTCTAGATGTGTGGCTCCTCCGCACTTCCTCTTCCTGTCATGCAGCAGTGGGAAACCATTACTGGACATTGCTTACTCGAAAGATATGGCATGACTGAGGTAGGTAATTTGACCTGTTGTCAAGCGATTTTCAACTTCATGAATACAGCGCTGAATTTGGTTTGTGAAGAAATTATCCATGCTCATACTGATGGTGCAAAGATTCTAGTTTGTCATGGCTATTTCTAATCCCCTAAGAGGTGTAAGGAAAGGTGGTACTGTTGGCAAACCATTTCCTGGTGTGCAGGTTAGCAATATTTCTCAGCTGTTAGATTTTAATGTTGATACTCGAAAGGCTTTAGACTATATTTTCCAGATTTTAACCTGACAAATTTTAAAGTACTATCTAGTTCTGGCAAACACCATCTTTTAGCTCGAGAAAATCAACAATAATCTTGGGTGGTTTGATGAGGAGAGAGAATTAAGATGATGGCTTGATGAGTAGAATATAAATCTGCATGATACCTCGTGTATTATTTGATGTTATGAGGACATATAGCTTTCTGATTGCAAGATTTGTCATAGGTCAAGATCCTCAGTGAAGATGGGAGTGATGAGGATAAATCAGGGGTGGGTGAACTGTGCATTAAGAGCCCTTCCCTGTTCAAGGGATACTGGAAACTTCCTGAGGTAATTTGGTTATAATCAACACTATTCTCTTTTGATGTGGTTGTAGTAAATTTTTTTCTGCTACTGTTTCGCATTCTCTCATACCAGTCCTTTTCATCACTTACTTAGGTGACCGCCGAAGCTTTTATTGATGGTGGGTTTTTCAAGACTGGAGATGCTGTTAGAGTGGATGAAGATGGATATTACATCATTTTAGGACGTGAGTATACATTGGTAATTGTGAATTATTTGTTGTTTTTCCATGGAATACCATTTGTTATTTGAGTGATTGCTGATATCTACATTTATCATCCATAAATAGAGCCTGTTAATAAAGTTTCACATTTTTCACCATAGGGATCATATTGGTTTCATATTGTGAATGCCCTTTTGCCGCCAGTGCAATGTATTGGTCCTGGAAGTTTTTAGTTGGTAGCATGGAAAAATTAATTATCTTTTTCATTTCCATTTTAATCATAAAAAATTGGATATCTATGAAAGACTTGATGAGAACAAAAAAATTCTTTTGTACGCTCTGTTTCTAACAGATCAACTGCTTGCATTTGTGATTTGTCTTTACCTATTTGTCCTGTTTAATGCCTGAGTTTTGGCACTATGTTGCTTTTGTATTTTACCAAACCTTTCACATAAGACGGTCTCCACTATTTTCTGTTGTTGAAATGACTTCTCATACTGTATGATCTTCTTTTAGGAACTAATGCTGATATAATGAAGGTTGGTGGATACAAGTTATCTGCGTTGGAAATTGAAGCAGTCCTTTTGGAGGTTTCTGCTCATCTTAACTTTTATCTTTGATCTACTAAA
The DNA here is from genome assembly GCA_024721245.1 of Mitragyna speciosa. Taxonomy (NCBI): domain Eukaryota; kingdom Viridiplantae; phylum Streptophyta; class Magnoliopsida; order Gentianales; family Rubiaceae; genus Mitragyna; species Mitragyna speciosa. The sequence goes on from CM045573.1 coordinate 18,272,317, forward strand.
ATATCCTTCTTTTTTCATGGTTGTACATTTTTCTTGTGTACAGCACCCAGCTATCTCAGAATGCTGCATATTGGGCTTACCAGACAAAGACTATGGAGAGGCTGTGTGTGCAATAGTTGTACCCGATGCGGAACTCAAAAGAAAGAGCGGGGAAGAGCTGAAACCTGCCCTAAGCTTAGAGGAATTGTCCACTTGGGCTAAAGAGAAACTTGCTCCGTACAAGGTTTGATCTGATTTGTGTGTGTACTAAATTCTTTCTTGATATCTGAATTTATGCTTTCACATTTGGAGGGAAATGTGAATATTCAAATGAATCTGAAATCATCTACTAGTAGGAAGAAGTGAGAAAAAGGTCAGGATTGGATTGATTGCTTGTGCTCGTGTAAAAGATAATGGAGGATGAGTACTTTGGTCCTTGTTCCATAAAGGAACTTGAAAAGCACACCGCAGGCTACATTCTTAGGATTACTCCTAACTGTAGGATTAGTTTTATGCACGGTTTATCTATGAGTCTAGGTGCCATCTAAGTAGAACGAGAGGAACAAGAGACATAAGACAGTTTACTTGTTTGGGCAGAGTATATATTATGTTGTTTCTCTTGGAAGACACCTTTGAGTGTTAAAATGAGTTTTATTTGACGAGATTTACTATGATTTGTTATTTGTTGCTTATAAAATTCCCAACCAGCATGAAGGATCTTATTTTCTAACTCACATCACTTCAACTTTCCAGCTGCCTACTCGTTTGTTACTATGGGAGTCACTACCTCGTAATGCTATGGGAAAGGTAAGTTGTGTAAATAATACTTAAGATTGTTAAAGTTATCATTCTCTTATAAAAACTCACCATTTATTGTTGGTTCCACGGTGATGCTATCTTTAAAAATCTCATGACATTTGAAATGATTTCAGGTGAATAAGAAAGACTTGAAGAGAAACATAGTTGCCGATGGACAATGAGTTCTTTTGGATTGCAGGTCAAGAACAGGATGGAAATTGAGGAACTTTGGGTCACAATAATAATTTGCTGCATTTTACTGTGTTCTTCCTGCTGTTCCAAGGTGTCTTTCATAGGAACAACAGCTGCAAGGCTACATAGGTGAAGATTCAGGAGCAATAAGAAATTTTTAGAGATCATCTTTAATTAAGCTGGAGATCCTGCCATGTATTGAGTTACCAATTTGGGGCCTTTAGATTTTCCTTGTCCTATCGAAGGAAACCATTACAATTTAAATTGATCAATTGTGGTAAAAGTAACCTTTCTTATGTAATACAATTGCGAAAGTTTTCAAGTAGGATAATACATCAAGATTTGTATAGCTTACAACAATTGACTTTGATTTTCAGTGATTGAGCTCATTGTTCTCAATATTTGTGAGATTGTGCGATCCTACATAATTGTCATGTTGATTAAGTCGCGGTAATTTCTTTTAGTCATTTGACTTGCAGATTGCTTTGGCTTACGGAGGCAGAAGTGTTCGCTCAGATTCTTGATTCATGGACTTTTGGGAAACCAAAATTTACGTTGTCATTTATCGTCCATGTTCGTTTTCAGAAGGCCGAAAAGAAGAAAAAGAAAAGCCAAATCTGCTTACCCTTCTTATGTCCTCGTGGAAACTTGCTATAGTATTTGACTAACTAATATGAAATCACATGATCAGAAATCAAAGAATGACTGGAAAGAAATTGGAAAAACGTGGGACCTCGATCCAGTATACTACTAAAAGGTTTGATCCGAGAAAATAACTAGTACTGGGATAAACTATTTCACAAGTAATATTACTGGTGTGGACCGTTGATGTTGCGACAAATGCTGTGTATTTGACACAGTAAACATTAAGCTTTCATAGCTCAGTTGGTTAGAGCACCCGTTTAGTAAGCGGGAGGTCTTGAGTTCAACTCTCAATGAAAGCAATTCCATCAGCACAGTTTGGCCATAAAAATTGTCATTTTGCAGCAAGTCAACGTTTTACCGTCCAAGCCTCTCAACCATCAGTCTTGCTTGATAATTCTTCTGCTCATAATTCTGCAGCGTTTATCACTTAATATAGTCATTGATGTTCAATTCTTTTTTTTTTTTTAGGGTTTTTGCTTCTATAACTATATACCCTTAATTGTTTAGAAAAGATCTAGATCATAGCATGTGCAAGTGCAGAAAGAATACATTAAGAACTGAAAATTCAGAGCAAAAGTTTTCTAGTACTCCATTTTTGGGTGTGTAGGCATTTGTTGTATACGGTTACTATGTTATTGATAACTAAAAGCACAACATCACCAAGTTGTCAAACTTGAATAAATCAAGCTGGCATCACTCTAAGTGGTGTCCCTGGTCTAATTGGTGTCCCAGGCCCATATGATCTTTCTTCCGCTTCCTTACCTTCAATACCATTATCCTTTTTGACTTCATCAGCGCAAGGTCCGTACGCCCAGCTACAGATAATGAAGTAAATCAAATTGACAAAACTCATTATAGCAAGAAGCCAATAGTAGTTCTCATAATGACCCTTGTTGATGTTGCTTGAAACCCAACTCTTCTTCCCCCCTTCTTTAGTGTATTTATCGACTGTGCTGAGTATAGCACTTGCCAACAAATTTGCCACGGCCATTCCTAGTCCAAATAGAGACGATGCAACACTTGACATAGTCTTTGGAAATTCTGAATAATAGAATTCTACTTGGCCAATTGCATTGAAAGCCTCTGCTAAGCCCCCCACAACATACTGTGGCACAAGCCACATAGCTGACATGTCTACCAATCCCTGTGGATTGTTGAGGAACCCTTGTTCGATTGCTTTTCTTCGTCGAACGCGCTCCACAATACCGGAAATGACCATGGACATCGCTGTGAAAAATAATCCAATTCCCATTCTTGCTTTTGTCCCAATGTGCACTGGTTTTCCTCTGATCTTAGAGGCCAGTGGAAGGATCACACGATCATATAGGACAATCCAAATTGTAATGGTGATTATCATAAACATGACAAAAGAACCTGCTGGAATTTGGAAGTTTGAAGTGACATGTCTGTTCATAGAGCTAGCTTGTAGGACAGGAAAAGAACTTTGGCTTGTGTTTATTGACATCATGATTCCCGTGGACCATATTGGGATGACTCGGATAAGTGTTTTTAGCTCCTCAACTTGCTCTACAGTGCAAAGACTCCATGGCTTGAGAGCAACTCCAGAAGGTGTAACATCTTGCGGATTTCTAAGGATGCATGCTTTGTTCAAGAACCTATATGGCATAAAATCATCTATATTCAATTTATATTTGAAAGATTTATTACATAACATATATACAAGATTGAGCGACAATGTGAATGATGTATATTACATAGCATAAGAGATTGATCGTACCTTAGTTTGTCAGTTGGCACAGTGTATATGGAACCCTTTTGATGATGATACCAACTTGACTCCAGAGGAGGAAGGGTTAGTTTCCTATTCTTGTATGCAGCAACAATTACTTGCGCAAATCCCGTGAACAAGCTCCTGGTAGCTTTATGTTTGATGTAAAATGAAGCAGCAAGGAAGAATAGCAAAGCAGAGAAAAACATTAGGATCGCTGGAACTCCAAAGCCAATTTTTAATCCCATGTGATCCTGAATGTAAACAATGCCTGTAAAAGCTATCAATACTGAAATTGAAGTGGCTGCATAATACCAGCCAAAATAGCTTTCCAGAACTGTTTCATTATCAGGATTATCTTTTTTGTCTAGCTGATCAGCACCAAATGCCATGGAAGATGATCTTATCCCACCAGCACCAATCGACATGAGGCCGAAAGAGGAAATCAACAAAACAAACTGTCCTGCTGTAGCTGATTCACAGGGTGGAATTAGGTTACAAGATACAGGCTTTGCTTTGGGAATCATAGCCGTTAACCAGAGTGCAATCATCCCCTATTACCATGAAAGAATTTTGAATTTTGTCAACAGATTAAAACAACTGAAAGTCCAACATATTAGCTCTCTACTTCTATTAGTGGATTTCATCATTATCATGTCTATTTTTTGGTGAATTTCACCATTTTCTTAAGTGATTTTAGCAAAATCTAAGAACTGATCATTCGGTTATTTAATCGACCATATGCCTTGTCCATCACCTTGACAAACAATTCAAAATTATAAATTCACATTCATATATCTGTGTGTGTGTGTGTGATAATGCATTAGATAACACTGCCTTTCCTTTCTGTTACATCATTTTCAGGTCACGTGCTTTGTTTATTGATACTACTTCGAAAAAGGGAGCTAGAACATGAGGGGTGAAATTCAAGTAAACAAACACCTGACAACACTTGACATTGTTCAATAATTAGCGAACAGCCACATTGCTGGATGAAAGTTTATTATTTTCTATTTCTTATCCTTCTTTTTCACTTTGAACAAGATAAGAGAGATGCCCATTTTCGTCCATTGAAGTTTGCCTAGCAACAGTTAGGCATGATTAATGCCGTTACGAATGATTAATGGTACAAAAAGGGGTCACAACCTCACACAAAAATTGCTTGAACAATCAAGATTTCTGACAAAAGATTGCATAGTGTACAAAGATTGCAACAAAAGATTAACATCAATCATACTAAAAAAGTTACAACTAGAAAACTGTCTACGCCCTCATAGACAGATTTCAAAAACGAAAGCAAAAGCTCAAAACACCCTGCCAAACTTAAAGACTAATAGTAAGGAAATGTGCCTGTAGCAACAGGAGTGCAGCTAGCTGTAGCCGTGCGTGAGTACGCATAAGATATTAATAGACGTTATTATTACTTCTTTCACTCACATGGGTGGTTTCTTACAGGACAGGGGCATCGTTTTTGTCATGACAACTAACTGGAAAGTTAGAATTTTTTTTTTCTTTTTTTGCTAAAGAAAATGTTAAATAGTTTCATATCATCCTAGCACTCCACTTTTTAGTGTACCATCGATCTCAACTGTTGTAAGAGAGGTAATGATACTCTTGACTTAAAATAATTCTATTTTAAAGTGTATTCACAAAATATTTTTGAACTTTGATTTTTTAAACAGAAGTGCTAAAGGCGATGATTGCAAGGCACTCCATCTAATATTTTGTTTTGTTTTTGGGTTACCAAATGTGTTCCTACGCCTATTTGCCAAGGGTATTGTGGCCTTCTGGGGTTTACATTCCCAAGTTGATTAGCAGGTGGTGCATTGAAGTTTGCGAAGTACTTTAAAAACAATTAAAAAAAGAGAACATGCTTTGGATCCTCTGGGCATCTTGCCGCCACGACACGGTTGGAGCTGAAATCTAGGAAATTGATTAAAAGTTTTCGCTTCCTCTTACCTTTATAGAAAATTCATATTTAGTTTAGTTGCAACATGGTCCGGAATAAAGTGTTAACTTTTAGAGTTTCTTGTGACATTCAAATTTAATTCAAATTTAATTTGGACAAGATGGGCATGAAAAATATGAGATTGAGCTTAATTGGAAGCATAACGAATAATATCCATCTAAATATGGATATGAATGAAATTTGTTTAAGCCTCATAGATTTGGTAGTCTATCGTTTAAATATTTTTTAAATAACTTAGAATTGTAAATTAAATATTTAATAATAAAATATTATTTAAATAACTCAAAATTGCTAGCATAACTAATATTTATTTATTTTACTATTAAAAATAAATTATTACTGAGTATTTAGACGATATCAAAATGGGTCTAGCCCATTTTGGTCTTACTCATATTAATCCAATGACTAATATGAGACCGTTTGGGTGCAATCCATATCTTACAGTCCTAATTAAATCCCACTTAAATCCCATCCATCCCACAAATTTGTCATCTACGAATTTAGTATTTAATCTAAGTTAGAGGTGTTATTCGAGCCAAGTCGAGCCGAGCCGGGTATTTAGTGTTTAAACTCGAACTCGTTTAATAAACGAACAAGCTCGGCTCTAAACGAGCCAAATTTTTTGTCCGAACTCGGCTCGTTAAAGAAACAAGAAGCTCGGCTTGTTTAATACAAATAAATAAAAAGAGCGTTCGTGAATACAAACGAGCTCGTTTAAAATATGAAGAATAGGAGTAAAAAGACATTATTGCCCATTGTTCGCAAACACAAATGAGCGTTCGCAAACAATACTCATGTTCACTCATTTAATAAACAAGCTCAATTTCTTATTTAAATTTGACTCGTTTAACTGTTTAACTATACGAACGAGTCGAATTCGAACTTTCACGAACCGAACCGAACTCAGTTCGAATGACAGCTCTAATCTAAGTGCAACATGATTTGAAATATATGTTAAGACTTGAACAATTGTCTAGTATAAACCTTTGTACCTTCTAAATTCTATAATTCTGACTTTACGCTTACAAGAACCCAGGTAATTTTAGATTTTCTTCGCTAATTTCTCGGAAATAGAGCAAATTGATTACAGTTACTGCAACAAGAGAAAAGATAAAAACAATGTTGGCAAATTTGGAACCATATTAAAGGAATTGTGACTTGAAACATTAATGGCTTCCCTTTATTTCCTTGAGGTTTAAAAATTACCTCGCTGTAAGAACCAAACTAAGAACAAAGTGATGAAAAATGCTGGGTTGATAAAGAGTTATAAAAAGATAAGTGTATTTTTATGAAAATAAGTAAATTTTGATTAAAATTTACACAACTTTCCTTTTTTACTGAGAATAGTCACCTCAAATAAACAGACATTTTGCCGTAACATGTAGTAGTGAAACTGTAAAATATAATTCTTTTAAAAAAAGGTTCAACTAATTGTTTAATGAGTCTGTCAATCAAGATCACGCCCTGTAAGCTGAGTTGGTCTAAGTGGGAGCGGAAGAGTAGTAAAATCCATTACTAGAGTATCTGTCAGAAAGAAGTTTAATCTATTGGGAAAAGAAATGTAGAACACGATTCAAGAAGAAGAAGAAGAAAAATATTTAGAATTACCAGGAGACTGAAGATACAACCAAGGCTAATGGTGAGAAAACGACCCAGGTATGAATCAGCAAGAAAGGCTCCCACAATTGGCATGAAATTGGTGGCCGCAGACCACAGGAAGAGTATGTTGTTTCCCTTCGCAAAACTGACGTTATAGCCTCTCATCAAGTAGAATATCATGTTAGGCAACAGCCCATAACTTGCCACCTTCTCAAATGCCTCATTTGCTGAGACCCCCCATAAAAATAAAAATAAAACAAAAACAAAAAAAGATTCAACAAAATTAATTGCTTTTAGCTCAAAAGAAAAAATTTTTACGACATCCATAATGGGTTCATCAGAAAATCAGTTTTCTTGAAATAGTTACCTATGATGAAAGGCATGGTTATGAGGCCACCCTCTTTTCTTGTTCTTGTGGGTTTTTCCTCGTCCACTGCATCATTTTCACTTGAACAACTCTCCATTCCCATTCCCATTCCCATCTTAGATGGTTGTGGGGATGGTGAATATATCTCCATTTCTTTTCCCAACTTAGATTGCTGTGTGGAGGATGAACAACTACTCTCCATTTCCTTCTCCATAATATTTACTTGTTCTGTAGAAACAGAAGAGCTTGGCCGAATTGGAAAAAGAGAGATAACGAGACTACTAGTTTTATATTTCTTACTTTTGAAGCCCGATTTTGGGACTAGGAGACAGCCATCATGCTCTCCCTTTCCTCAACAAAAGACGATAGCTTTCTGTTGAGTTTTAAAGTGTCTCATGATTCATCCCTCTTGGGAGAGGACTTCCCTCTTGAACTTTAAATAGAGCCTTCCATGTTGGTTTTCTTTTCTATTTTAATACTTGCAAATAGAGAGTAATTATCAAGAATACCACTATTAGGCTCCAAAAAGTCATTTCCATGTTTTCAGGAATGATGTGTTAGGCTCCAATGATGTGTGTTGTACAATGCAAAAGATATATTGCAAATGTTTTAAGATTTGAAAGTTTTTATCTCTCTTAGAAGAGAGGAATTTTAGAAAGATCTTGAGTTCGGAATAAAATATTTTATTAAAATTATTATGCGTCTAACTTAATGGCACAAGATAGGTTTTATTTAATGTAATTAAATCACACAAGATACCTTTTATTTTAGCTCTTACAAAAATGCTGATTTTGGTGATAATTTTTTTGAGTTCGTAAACGAAATAAAAGATAGCACTCCTTCGTAATTGTATTTTAGTAGAAAGCAAATGTGAAGGAAATAATTTCCTCTTCTTTTACTAAATAGAAATTTCTAGGGGACAAATACAAGTTATCTATTTTTTTTTTTTTGACAACTACAAGTTATCTATTGAGAAACTTACAATTGTGCATGTGTGCATATAGTATATCCTCACATACAAGTAATTAATTGACATCTAAATTGTTAATGAAAAAAATAATAATATAAACTTTATAATCTACTTTTTCTTAGGTTCTTCTGGTACTTGTACATACAGTTGGCTTCTCTTGTTTTTGAAATTTTCAGGGTCCCACCTCCCCCGTAAAAAATAAAATGGCCCCCACTCAAAAGTTACGGGTCCCACCAGCAAGGAGCACATCGCATAGACGCCTAGACCCGTCCGTCACTAATGCTTGACTTGTTGACCAAATCTTGTCCAGTATATTATCGGCTTTTTTATTTTCATTTATTCATTTATTTTTGGTTTTTTTTTCCGGGGGGGAGGGGGGGCGGGGCGGGTGGTGTGTTGTTGGAAAAAGCTAATCTCAGCTGTTTTTATTTGTTTTTTACTCCTAATTTTTACTTTTTTTCCCTTCTAATTTGCACTTATTTTCTAATTTTTTACTTCCAGAAAATGCAAAGTTTATCTTATACCAATTATTTTCGGTATTTGTTGGCCGTTCAAGAATTGATTGTGTCTAGTGGATGACGCATGGCCACCATTAGCATCGTACTGACATAATGCAAACTAAAACAAATGCTAATTTATTTAATATAAAACTGTGACAGATAAATCAGAGATCAAAGGTATAATCAATGCCTAGATCACTCGTCCTCTCGTTATCCCAAGAAACATATACTCCTAATTTGATAAGCATATCTTCTCTTCTCATCATCCTTTCCTTTATATAAATGAAGACCTACGATAATGGTGGCAAAAGTTGATCAAAACATATCATTAAGTAACTGAGTTTCACTTTCACATCATATTTTCCATGCATAAATTCGGAGTGGGACATTGATCCCGCCTATAAATTTGTCTCCATTGTCACTCATCAAAGCTAAAGAAAGTGCGATGTGACATATAATTTCCCCCCCTATTATTACCAAGATAAATAAGAAATGCATGACTAGAGTTTTGGTGACTTTTAGCTGTCATCTTCGTCCGGTGCAACGTAAAAAGAATTCAGTGATGACTGATTGCGGCTTACATTTCATCATTCTATATGTAGAAACAGTCCGATCGAACTCATGGTATGATTACGATCATTCATGAAGACGTGGATTTGTGACTCAAATTCCAAGTTATAGCCATAAAAAGAATTCAACTCTGATCTATTAAGATGTTTTTTACCACTTGTACAACTGATGGGTAAGGTACTCTTTTTTTTTTTTTTTTCCAATCATCAATTGTATTCAATCTTCGTCTTAACTAACTTTGTGAATAAAGTCTTAATTGGGTTCAGAGATAATCAATAAGGATTAAACCACCATCGGATACTCACTAGTTGTAATTGGCATGACTATGATGGGGAGGAGGCGACTTGTGCAAGTCTAGAAATAGGAAGTAATTCCACCTTTACAAGTGAACCCAACCACTCCGTTTCATCTGAGGTTGCGTGCTTTTCATCCCAGAATCTGATGATAAATCATGTAGTACTAATAATTTCTTCTTTCTGACATGCCTATTTCTTGTTTGAGTGCTCTGCAGTTTTGCACGACTTAGGGAACTCTCCATATATTGCGAACAGTGGACGCTGTCAACATTTGTCCCAGGTGAAGACCAAAGAATGGGACTTTGAGCCCAACGACGTTGGGCCCTGTTTCTTGTTGATATATATTTGGTCATTATGGATTTTTCCTAAAAAAAATGATTATGGTTTTTGTTATTGTTATTATTCACATCATGCGTAGTATTTTATATTGCTAAGGTTTATAAGGCTAGCCCAGTCTTCTGTGTATTTAATCTCTCTCCTCCCCCCCGCCCCCCTCCTCCCCTCGTTCTTTCCTTTTGGAAAGAGTATTTTATGACGCAAAAGTTAAGTCGATAAATGAAAGAATCGAATGCAATTGAAGCCCAACTAAAACTTGGGTTTTTCTCTAAATACGCTTAACAACCTGTGTATTGTTTGTAATCAACTAGCACTGGTCTCGTTGAATTTTCCCACAGTTGTAAAGAATGCTGTTGATCTTGATTTACGTTAATGAAAGTCCATTTTATCAAAAAAAAAAAAAAAAAAACCATTGGTCTCGTTGGGCTAAAATTCCTAGTTGTAGTTTCTTGTTTTACTTCCCGGGCTTAGGCCTTAAACTGCACCAATAATAGAGATTCTGTTTTGGGAATGTTACCGAGGAATCACTGATCGTGTGAATTATGAGGAAAAGAATACTCATAAAATTTCAAAATTTATAGCTACAATGCATACTATATCTGGTATGAAGAAGGTATACGTCCCTGTACTATAAGTTATCTATGTATTATTAGTATTACAACCAGAAAAATTAGATGTTCAAGTGACATCTTAAAAATAAAAAATGGAAAGAAAGAACAAGAAAAAATAGATGTTCAACTCAAGCTGGCATCAGTCTTGAGTGCTGAATCTGGTCTCAATGAGCGTACTTCCAATTCCTTTTCTTTCCCTTCAATTTCATGTTTTTTGACTGCATGAGCACAAGGTCCATAAAGCCACGCGCAGAGGATGTAATAAAGCAAATTGACAAAACTCATAATAGCAAGAAGCCAATAATAGTACTCAAAATGACCCTTGTTGATATTGTTTGAAACCCAACTTTCTTTCCCCTCTCCTTTGGTATATTTATCCACTGCACTAAGTACCACACTGGCCAACAAATTTGCCACAGCCATTCCTAGTCCAAATAGAGATGATGCAACACTTGACATGCTCTTGGGAAATTCTGTATAATAGAATTCTATTTGGCCAATTGCATTCAAAGCCTCTGCTATGCCCGCAACAACATGTTGTGGCACAAGCCACATAGCTGACATGTCTACCAATCCTCGAGGGTCATTCAATAACCCTTGATTGATTGCTTTTTTACGTCGAATATGCTCCACAATTGCAGAAACCACCATTGCCATTCCTGTCATAAATAAGCCAGCTCCCATTCTTACTTTTGTGCCAACACGCACTGGTTTGCCTCTGATCTTTGATGCCAGTGGAAGGATTACGCGATCGTAAAGCATGACCCAAACTGCTACTGTTATAATCATAAACACGCCGAAAGAACCTGCTGGAATTTGAAAGCTGGAAATGAAATGTCTGTCCATAGTATTGGCTTGAAGTAAAGGAAAAGAACTTTGGCTCGTGTTTATTGACATCATGATTCCTGTGGACCATATTGGGATGACTCTCACGAGTGTTTTTAGCTCCTCAACTTGCTGTACTGTGCAAAGATTCCAGGGATTTGAAGCAACTCCAGATGGTGTAACATCTTCTGGATTGTTGATAATGCATGCTTTATTCAAGAACCTAAAGGCAGAAAATCAAGAAGGTGGTTTAATTAAAATGATACATCATATTGCACAATAAATGCGGTGGAGAATTTTGAAAATAAAGTAGGTTTACAACTTTATATGGAAGGTGGTATCTAATGACGTCAATCTAATTCAATAGTTATGTCTATTTATAAATGGATGAGCAAATATGCATGTCAAACATAATGACTCTTGATCACATATCAAGGTTTCATCTAATGAAATGACAATGTCACAATATAACGTGTCTTAAAGGCATCTATTATCCATCTTACTATCATATATGGAGATTTGTTCTAATAAAATGACAATATGAATGATCCTGACTGATGAATATTCAAACAATCACGATCAATACCTTAGTTTATCAGTTGGCACGGCATAATTTGAGCCCTTTGTGTGGTGATAGCAACCAGAGTCCAGAGGAGGAAGGGCAAGTTTTCTATTCCTGTATGCGGCTACAATTACTTGTGCAAATCCGGTGAACAAACTCGTGGTAGTTTCCTTCTTGATGTAAAATGAAGAAGCAAGGAAAAAGAGCAGAGCTGAGATAAACATTAGGATCACTGGAACTCCAAATCCAGCTTTCCATCCGATGTGATCCTGGATGTAAACAATGCCAGTAAGAGCAATCAGTACTGACAGTGATGTAGCAGCATAGTACCAGCCAAAATAGCTTCCTAGGACCCTCTCATTATTAGGATTATCTTTGTTATCTAGCTGATCAGCACCAAATGCAAGAGAAGATGATCTTATTCCACCAGCACCAACGGACATGAGGCCGAAAGAAGCAATCAAGAAAAATAACTGTGCAGATGTAGCTGATTTACAGGCCAGGGGCGGGCTGCAACTTGGAGGCTTTGCTTGTGGAATCATAGCCGTCAACCAAAGGAGGACCATACCCTGTTACAATCAAACATTCACTCAATTTGGTCAATACATCAATATTTAAAATCCAAAACGTTTTATTTCGATACATCAATACTTCTATATCTGAATATTATGGAAATTTTTTGTCTACTTAAATTATTTCAACAAGAGTTAACAACACATCTTCCAATGGTTATGAATTGTAAACATGTAGCTTCACGAACGATTTTATAAAATTTAGTATTTTTTTTACGGTCACGGGTTTTATTGATGAATTCCCCACTTTAGTCTATGGTTTTATACTTTAGTGCTTCACAACCTTTACACTGTAAAATAAACATATATAGAAAAAAAAAAATTTGTTTTGACAATAAAAAAAAAAAACTTTTAGATGTATTAAATGTTCGGAGGATTCCACTTTCCCCATAACGTTTCAAACAAAAAAAAAAAAAAAATAGTCGGAGGTGCTGTCCCACAAATAATTATAGCTTGACCTTTTTGGCTCAGAAAAAGTGAAAAATGTACGTAAAAGAAGATTGCATTTTGAAAATTTGTCAATTTGATTAAAAAGCAAATGGTTCAGGTATTCGTGCTAGCTAGAGAGGCGTTACGTTCGGTAGTCAACGAAACTGTTGCCAGCAGTGAAATGAAAAAGGTCAATTTTGCATAAGCTTCTAGTAAAAGAGATAGAATTGATCAATTAATTATTTTTTTTTACTACAACAATTATCTGAAAAGAGAGAGCAATTAACGTGTGGTCATTCAAGATTACCATCTGAAAGCAAAGGCCGGAGTGAGTTTGGAGGAAAAGAAAATAGTAACTAATCTATGTAAGAATGGATTGTAAACCTAAAAGAAGAGGATATAGTTACCAGAAGACTGATGATGCAACCAAGGCTAATGGTTAGATAACGTCCCAAGTATGAATCAGCAAGAAAAGCACCAATAATTGGTGTGAAATTGGTGGCAGCAGACCAGAGGAAGAGGATGTAATTTCCCTTTGCCAACCCCAGATGATATACATTCATCAAGTACAATATCATGTTAGGCAAAAGCCCATAGCTTGCCACCTTCTCAAATCCTTCATTTGCTGAAAGGCAAAAGTTTCAAGAAAAAAAGGTTTAGTAAAAATACTTCATGGGCTTGATTTTAGCTTCAAGTAAAGATTTCCACAAATCTATACATGGGTTCATCAGAGATAAAGATTTCTGGCAATTTTTATTATAGCAGGTACCTATAATGAATGGCATGGTTACAAGACCACCCTTTTTGCTTCTTCTGGTGAGTTTTTCGGTGTCCATTTCACCACTCCCACTTGAACAATTCTCCATTTCCTTCTCCACTTTAGATTCATCTGCAGAAAGTGCTGAATGATTCTCCATTTCCTTCTCCTTCTTTGGCTTTCCGGGGCAGAAAGAGAAGAGTGATGAGTAGAAAAGGAGGAGATTAGAGCTTATAAACCAGTGTGAGGTAGTGGTATGGTCATATGAACCAAGAAGATGGACAGAAATTTCAGTTTATCGAGTATGGGGTGCGTTGATGTGACTCAAGAAATAATAAATTTATTTAATAAAAAATAATTTATTTATGAATCCTATCGCCTTTTTTAAAATACTTGCACGTTCTTATCATAATATTTTCCTCGAGTTTGAGAGCGTAGGTTCAAATATTGACAATTACTCACGGTTTTTGTAATTGTGTCCATGGCCACAAGTTTATTTAGATGAAATTTGGACAAGCAACAATATTATAAAAAGGAGAGTATATTAAAAATTAAAGGAAGATGCTAATTTTGGGTGAATATTACCAAATGTGGACAGAGATATATTTGAATTCCAATTATTCACTGAATCTTTCTAGTATCCAATACTAAATTTTATAAACTTAAATTATTAATTAACACTTACCGAAATAATATGTGCTAAAAAAAATTTAATATATACTGGATGATTTCTTGTCTTTTTTTTTTTTTTTTTTTGAGGTAATGGATGATTTCATGCCTTATGTCATATAGTTTAGAGGCTCGAAAATGAGTCAAATTTTCAGCAGGAGATTATAGATCATGTACGGTACGCGGGTTCAGTAGAGGAGAACATGATTGTGACTTTCCTTCATAAATTAAAAATTACTAAAATTTAAATAAAATATAGAAGAGAAAGTTTAACTCGATTTTAAGACCATCAGACTACAATAATGCTCTCCTATTGCGAAAGACAACAAAAAGACAATTATTTTTTTTTATGAGTCTATCTAACAGTCGTGTTACAGGTTGGTTCTATTGTGGCACTCATATAATCAATGATTTGTTGAAGAACACCTGTGTTGTAGTCGATGATTTATTGATTTGATTTATTTTGCTCTGGTTTTATTACATGACATTTTTTTATTTTGATTTTCATTTTTACTGCAAAAAACGTTGCGAAAGAGTTTCCTTCACAATTTTCCTATTTAAAATTGTCTCACTAATTAATATGAAATTAAAAATTGGTTTTAAGGAAAATAAGCTATCTTTAAATTATTATCTATTTTTTTAGAAATACCAATTACTTCAATTGCTCCCTTTCATTTTTTAATTTGCCTCAATCAAATTACTTCAAAAGTTGAAGTTATTATCAGGATGCATAACATTACATGAAAATACCAAGAAAATTGCAAGGGCCTTATTTAAATTATTCAATGGCCATCTACCACATCTAAACTTTTATGATAAAATCATAAACACTTTTGTTTTTTGGTAGACAATCAATTATTAACAAAATGAGAGGGGCAGAATGTACTCGAAGAGAAAGCAATGAAAGAATTGTTGTTTGATAGTTTTGGTGAAACTATTTTAAAGGTGTATAGATATGTATAAATATTATTTGTGGAAAAATGAGTATAAATAATTTACTCAAATAATTTATCAACGTGCTTATGGAAGAAATATCTTGGTCCCGCCTTGGTCGTCCATGAAAAATGGTCCGCACTCAAACAACCCGCGGTCCCCTCCTCCACGACCCAACGAGTACGTATGGGTGGCGGCCCAACTCGACTTGTCGACCACAATTCTTATCGAGTTTACACTACACTTGTGACTTGTCCATTGAACGATTGAGCAATCATTTACGTCCAAACAACAAAACAAATTCACCTCCATAATTTGAAACACTTTGCAATCATTTTCGTCGAAACAAACAAATAAATGCACTTCTTTTGTTTGAAAAACAATAAAACTAGCACTACAACTTGACAATTATTGATTGTTTAGAAGAATATTAACTGTTATGTGAAGGATGTGAAGTTAAGTGATTAAGCGTAAATTTTTTTTAAAATTTGATGAAAGTTTTAAATAATTTATTTTTTATTTAAAATTTATTATTTTTTATCACGTCATTTAACGTTACAACAACCAACAAGTGACACCGTCTGAGGAGGCTTCTAAAACCAGGCTTTGCGCAGTTCGCCTAATAATCAGCCTAAATTTGACTCAGCTAGGCTCATAAGTTAATGTTCAAGCAGTGTAATAACGCAGTCACTTGGCTGGCCCTAGTAAAAAAATTGATTGTTTATGGTAAAACAAGATAATAATCGAAAGAAATGAAAACTCTTTCCATCACTGAAATTATTATTAACTAATAAAGATTATTATGCTGTCTCGTTATTTAAATAATTCACGAATATTAAACAAATTATTAGTAAAACAAATGTAGAACATATTTTGAGGGCTCTGTTTGCCCAAAGATCGACTCACTATTTTGTCATCGTTAAAACTATCGTCAGTCATCCTCACGATCCCCACTACTACTCGATTTAATCTCATGCCTCCTGGGGGTTAAATAGGAGACTATATTGTAATCCCACATGGGATTTTCTTCTTTTTTTAGTTTCTTTTAGGCCAAAGAGAACTACGTCCTTGTAACATAACATGTGTTGTTTATGCAGAGGATGTAAATGAGCAACACTTTAGTATTTAAATTTCTTTGTTTAATACAACTATCTTAGAAGTACGTTCAAGTTTGATTCGGTTATTTTTTAATCTTACATTAACTTGCTTTTATGGAGTTGGATCCAAAACGAATTTGAATAACTTAAATTTGTATATATAAACATCATAATATACATTTATCGAGCTAGGTTTGGTATTAGAATCTTTCACAAACATTAAAGTTTGTTCGTGTTCAACTGTGAAACTAATCTCAAACTGATTTTTTTTTTTTTCAACACTATGGTATTTAGTTTTGGACTAATTATTTCACAGCACCTTAAACAGAACGGGCTCCACCGATACCCAAGAAAATTCAACTACTGAGATTTGAACACTGGTCCGGCCCGGTAACTATCCCTTCACGGACCAACCGAGCTTCCCAGGTGCAATCTCAAACGGGTTATTGTCGAGTTCAATGCTAATATCGAGTACCTTAGTGCGTAGCCCCCATTAAATTAAATTAGAGTTTCATGGGATGAAAGTAGGCGGTTTCAGCTGTCCACCGAGTTTGGTACAATGAAAGCTGCATTTACTGAGAGTTGGGTAAGGGCACACGGCAGCCCACCCACCCCCACCGCTGCAGCGTTGAAAAAGAACAAAAACAAAAATTTGCACTTGCGTGATCTTCTTTCTTTACTTGCACGTTTTACTCGCAGGCCTAAGGAAACCTAGTTTTACAGAATAGCGTACTCCCCCTATTTTAGCCCTGAAAACGATAACATCTTATTGCTACTTGCTTACAGCTATTCAATGCCAGGACATGACTGCATACGTTATTTATAAATTGAATTGTTCAGATAAATTTTCTTCATTCATTCTGTTAAAAATATACCTTGAGACCTGTTTCTAATATTGTACTAACAAATTTTGATCAGTGAAATGCTTGGAGTGGAGATTTCTAACTTCTACTTGTATACTTATAGGAGTTTTCTTCTTATTACATTTCTTTTTCTTGCTCTCCTTTTTAGTTCCCTTTGGACAATGGTGCGTTATTATCAGATTTCTTTATTAGGATGGTTTTTCTTTTTCGTGGGGATGCAAAAATTGTACAAAAAATCTACGAACTCTGATTTATAATGATGGCTGATAATATGTTTTCAAACTCAGATCGAACATTAACTCGATCGAAATTAAAGATCAAGGATTAATGGGTTAGATCAGGAGTTGACTCTGCGTCAAATCATATAATATTATAAATACGTCATATACACACACACACACATACATACATATATCTATTAAATTTTTTTTCTTCAAATTTTAGTTGTTAGTCAAGAGTTACAAAAGTTCAACAAATTTTAAAAAATAATTAGTTAAAAATATTTAAAAAAATCTAATTTTTTTTCCCGATCAAATTAGGTTTGTATCAAGTTTGACATGTTTTTTTTTAAGTTCAAAATTTTCAAATGGCTTGGATCGAATGCCAAGCCGTTTCCGGTCCAACCGACAATTCAGTCCGAATTTAAAAACAATAATTGATTTGGCATTGTGGTCTAGCAGCTGCGGAATGGGCCAACCGAGATGAGGACGTGCATTAAAGGTAATGAATTTTGCTGTCTAAGTGGACTTTCTCAAACTAAATATAACAAATTTTAGCAGTCAAGGTATGCATATCCTCCTACCAAAAAAAGGAATAGCATACCAGCAACTGCTCTGATTTTTAATCTTGAAAGGGAGAGGGAAATTACACAATTATGCATGCTTTTCATCTTGATGAGAGATCACAAATATCAGCAACTTTTAGTAAATACAAAGAAGGCGGGAAAAAAGTTCCTGACCTCAAGAGCCAAATAGCCAATATCAAAGCTAATCTAGGCTGTGCATCCTAATTGCTAAATAGTCAGAGCCCAGAAATCTCACCGAAAATCTGCTTTAATGGCTGGGCTATTCTACGAGTGAAACTTGCTATTGGAGTTAGCATTTTTAATTAGCTTCGTGGTGACAATAATTAGCCCTTAAAACGCGGACAATCTATCGTACCTCTTGGGTATTAAAATTATTTAAAAGATTTTAACAAAAAAAAAAAGCAATAGAATATTATAATAACTAAGTATTTTCTTACGAGATTTCGTAAATATTTTTTTATCAACTATGTGACACCACAATATTTTCTTAAAACGCGTATTATTTTACGATAAAACCGTCCAACAACACCATGCAAACTGAAAATATACAGCTGCTACGGATGAAGGTTATCAAAGTCAAATGCAAAAACTAATCTTTTCCCCGGAGTGTCTCTCTCTCTCTCTCTGATTTTAGCTCATTAATTTCAGGCACAATTTTTGTATCCAAGCTAATCAATGTCAGGGCTTGTCCGCGTAAATGCGATTGACATTATATGTAAGATAATTAGGTATAGTAACTAAAGATATTCAAGAAACTTCAGCTGTCTTATTATCAGTTGGATCACGAAACTAACAACGACACATTGTTGGCTTGTTAATGCACATTATTGCTAGCGTTCACATTCTTCTTGACTTCATAAAGATTGCATGGATCACCGAAGAGAGAGAGAGAGATGACCAATAGCAAGATTCCGTCTGAGTCTCATCCTCTAATTTTTCATTAGTGATGCTGATGGGAAGTACCTACCAATCCTAATTAGTAACAGTAAAACTCGCGTCGTATACGTTATTGGAGGATTGTCCTATTAGGATCGAATTCTACAAGATATGCAATGCATGAGTATGAATTATACTCCACCCCTTGTTGCTAGTTTGTTGCGACCAAAATTTTGGAAAGAAGCAACTTTGCAAAATACAAACATTATGTATCCAGAGAATATACACGACTTGAACCTTTTTGATGTTTACGTCGAGCTCAAGTAGCTCCAGATTTGTTGCTTAGATAAAAATTGAGTTCAATATTCGTAATATACATCTATATATAACAACAATTTGATGTTCACGTGGAAGTATCAAGTTATTTGAACTCAGTTCTAATTCAATACCATTCGAACTCAACTTGAATAAACAAAAGAAATTCAAAAAGACACATTTCAAGATTGCATAAAACATAGATTCAAATAAATATTTAGGCCGTGGAAAGTTATTTGGATACATGACTTTTGCCAAAACTCCTCCCCCCTTCCTAGCAATTTTGTTTGGGAATCAGCACGCAGGATACTCTCCTATGTACCTAGAAACTTGTAAACAAAACTAATTTCAGAGGTAACAACAATTTCGCCAACATTTACTCTACCGTGTCAAATTTGGATGCTGAAGAGTGTGAAATCGGAGATGACAAAGTTAAAAAAGTCCAGCCCACTAACTGTGGTTGGACTACGCAAAGAATACAAGTATCATGTTTTGGGACCCACCTATGGTTTCAAAAGCTGTCGCCGCCAGCTTGAAAAAAAAAACAAAAAGAGGCTAAAACACGGTTTGACTTGTTGAGTAATTGTGAAAGCCACGTTTCATGACTCAAAGGCCTATTGGGCTTCTCCGCTGTTTGGTCCAACCAATATTGAGCAGACACTTTTGGTCCACCTAAAGATCCAAAAAAGGCTGGCCCAACTAGGTGGAAGAACAGCTGAATCCCTGCGTATTGCTGGCCCAACCCGAAGTATTTTGTCCTCAAAATGTCTTCACTCCTTTTCTTTTCTTTTTTTCTTTTTACACTCCAAAATGCTTTTACATGCTTGCCCTTCTCAAGTCAAAAACATAATGGTAAAATCATTCATAAGAAAGAATCCAAAGTACAATTATGAAAATTTTAAAAAATTACAGAGCAGCAACAGCTGGAGCCAAAGGCATGCACAAGAACTAGTCGAAAGCAAAGAAGACAATTGTTCTGCGAATTCAACTACAGAAACCAAAATGTGCCAGGACTTGCTAAGAATCAGGGGAAACAAGAACCCAACGTTTCACCTTTTAGGCGATAACCAGCTGGATATATTCCAAGCACTTGGCTAATAACTGTCACAAACTTCAGATATTGGATTCAGCCCATTCTTCAAGTGTTGGTGTAGTGACTCCAATGTTCTTCATGTCAATAATATTTGCTGTAGAGGAATGACAGCCATTTATGTCAGTCATGCTCCGTGACTGTTTAAATCTTTTTGGTTAATGGAGAACGCACACTACCATATCTAAAACGTTAAATCAATACAACAGGTCATCAAGCACTATGACTGTAAACCTAAACAATGCTACATTATAGTGCAAAAGCATCAAGTGTTGGTACCAGAGCATATCCAGAGGATAGAAATAGTAAGTCAAATACTTAAATTCGCAATAACAAAAATTTAGTATAGTGGAAAGCCAATAGCCACTAAGCACCAACTATAGATCCTGACATTCTAAAAATCCAGCGACTTCTCTATTTAACCACTAAAATCCCCCAGAATGGCAACTTGGTTATGAAAAGTGTAAACAAATACGAGTTTTCTTCACTATCATTTTATTGCATGGCACTTCATTTATATATAAGAACACAGTTTAACATTAAAACTCCAAAAATTGGTCCATATTCTGGGTATTCTTACTAGTGTACGGTTTATTCCCGCAACATTCTCTAAAAGAACCAGATAGACAAATAGAACGAGGAAAGAAAATAAAATTTAGGAAGCAGCATAAATTGCCTACCGGTTCAGAGAATGGTTTTCATAACCACATCCAAAAAACTTTAATACATTTGATATTATCGATATCAAGACACAAATAAGATAATAAGAAAGGCAATTCCCTTTAACTCCTGGATGCACTTCTTTTATTGCAGCAATCACGTGTCTCTTTCCAGGAATTAAAGTTAAAAGTCATGGTTCCACACATAGAATAGTTTGGAGTAGTTGGAGGTACAAAGAGGTTTGCTGGCCTAAATGCGTGATATGCACTTCAGGAGAACATAGAACCCCTTGGTAAACAGGGTTGCTAAATGAATAGAAATACCTAAAACTAGTAGAAAGAAACATGGCTCCGTTTGTTTGGTTCTGTTTTTTAGAAACATGTTTTTTAAAAACTTCATACACGTTTTTAAACTAACTTTTTATCTCAAAAACACATTTATCGAAAACAATTTTTAAAACTTCAGTAGTATGATCTTAAAAACACCTCAAAAAACAACTATCCAGAAGGATCATATCCATTGGTTTGTCCAACTATGCATGAGAAAAATCGATGAGCACGATTCTGATACTAATCGCAACTTTCCATGCCAAAATGCACACTAGTATCATTTTCTATGCACACTAGTATGATCTTAAAAGAAAGACCTTTCAAATAAAACTCAGTGACAGTATTGAAGACATATATTGCATACCGTCATGTATTTCAGGAGTAGCAGCAGCTGTAGCATCAATTATCACTGTAACAGATTGATAATCTAATGCTACTGCATCGAAGACAGTTTGCCGGATACAATTTGGAGTTTGGACCCCTAGAAAAGAAACTTAAGAAATCAATGACACAACGTGAAATTACTACCTTTTGAAATGTAATTGCCCAGCAGAACAAACTAAAAATATAGGAGATAAAATGAAAACTCATTTACCAATGATAACTAAAGTACTAATTCCAGCACCCTGAAGATACGAATGAAGATGGGTATTGAAAAATGCACTGAATCGTGTCTTCACCAACTTATAATCACCTTCCTTAATTACTAGGCCATCAACTAATTCTGCTCCAATACTGCCGTTGGAGGTCGGTTTTGGTTGCCCAGGGGAGTACAAATGCCTGCGAAACAATTCAACATCTCTTCCTAAAGGGTCATGCTCACGAACAACCTATTCCCAAATTTCCAGGATAATTTGTCAATACAACTCAGCAGCTAAATTATAATCCAACACTTTCCACATTGATAGCTTCTTATTACCTTAACTAATTGCCTAGATCGTTTCTTGATACTCTTACGCACTGGTGTACCTCCTTCACATCTAAATCATATACAAGTTAATGGGCAAAGCACATGTATGAATTACCAAATATAATGGCACAATTTGAACTTTATCTTTGCCGTTGTCTATTCTGATACCAGCTTAAAACCAGCATTTGATCAAGATGAGATTTTTTTTAATTGGCCTAAACCTATACAAGTCCAAACAGTACTATTTCTCAGAATGAAGTTTCTGGCCGAAGTTGTTGTTATTGTTATTATTATTATTATTATTATTATTATTATTCATTACTTCAGCAGGTAGGGGTTTCAGTAAAACTCAGCTAAGCAGAAAATTAACCTATAAATGCAGGGGAAATTGGAAGACTACCCAAATTATGGGGATGCCACGACCTCTGGCAACCTCAACAGCTTTTATGACATTGGGAACAATAGCTTGGCCACCTTTAACTTGCATTGGACCTCCTGGGAGAATAAAATCATTCTGAAAACAACCACACAAAAAAAAAAAAAAAATCTTTAGTAGTGCATATGTATAAAAAACTTTAATCCCAACTCAAGAATTAAAAAAAAAAAATCAAGATAAGGGTTGGACGCTACAAAGAGGAAAAGGAATAATAAGATAAATGCAAAAGGCAGAGGTAGAATTCGAAACAATATATAATTCAACAAGATTTCTTGCAGATTTTAGGAAGTACAAGGGGGTCACGAACCTGCATATCTATGACGAGAAGAGCAGTTTCCTCCCATTTACTTTCAGTTTTGGCCATTTTGGTCAGCAAAAATTTGCAGCAAATTCCACTGTCCAAAGTCCAAAATTATCCAGATGCCTGAGGAAACACCTAACAAGGCAAGAGAATTAAGTGGAATTTGGGTGAAGGGAGTAAATGTGGAATCTGGATTTGGTAGAATCCTTAATTGGTCCTGGGCCTATCTTTGGGCTTTTATCTTGTGCAGTGCAACAGAATTTTGCTCCAAAAATGCTTAGACTTACTTACCATTTGGTCCAGTGATCTTGGAAACAAATCACTAGGGATGGCCCAAAGGAATTCTAGTCCCGTTCCTTCTTTGTTCTCTCGATCCCCAACCCCCCCCTCCAAGAAAACACCCCAGCCCAAAACCCCAAAAACCAACCCAAAAGAAAAAACCTGGGCCTCTTCGACCAAGTTCCTAAGTGCAAAAGTACCACAGAAGAATAAAAAAAAAAAAGAGAAGAATTGTTGCCAAACCCAACTCAAAAGGTACTGTGGAATTGAAACCAAAATATCTTGTGTAAATCAGTCATTTTAAATCTAATGGATGGTTCGGTAGATTAAGTGTGAATTTGTGCATAAAAGGAAAATTAAAATGACGATTAAACAATAAAAATATGATGAAGTGCATTGATATGATGAATTGTGTTTATCAATGGATACTTCAGAAGTAACCCTTAAAATATTCCTCCTTATAATTATGATAAATCCGGAGATATTAGTGTTAGCTTTGCTTAGTTTCCAAGGTTATACCAAATATAGAGAATACCAACATCAAGTAGTAACATTTTGCTATTGTGATGTGAGATCAGTCTATCAAGAAGATATTTCTTGTCTATAGAGAAAAATTCCTCTACAAAGAATGAGATTGACTTTTAGAGAAAGATGTGCTCTCCAGTCATTTCTCCATATTTTAAAATGAAGATACTTATTTTAATGTTTAGGTAGTATTTATCCTAGAGGGGAAGTTTCTGGTCACGTCAAGGGGTCCAGATCAACCATCTTTTGGGAGGCATAGTTCGGGTGCAGATGAAGCTAGACACAAACACAAGCATTCATGAACCTCGAGGAAATTTTTTGAACAATATCAACCAACAGAAAGTAATTCAACTTTAATGTACCATGTACAAGAGATGAAATTTAAACATAATAGCCATTGCTACTGGCAGATTTCCGTGGAATTAGTTCTGAATAAAAGTTGCTTCATTGTTGAAGCCAAGCTTTACCGTTAATCAATTGTCCCAAACAATTTGAACTCCCGAGTGTTGAAGTCCTACTTGGCCGTTGACAACAAAGGAAAATTCCACTTTGTTTTTTCAAGCAGAAAAGGAAGTAAAATTCGAATGTCTTTCTTGTAAAAGGCACAAACAACTCCTTGCTTTTGCACGACTGTGCTTGAGCCAAAAGCATATGTGTGTGTATGTGTGTGTGTGTGTGTGTGGCGAGTGTTTATATTATATTTCACCATTGCCATCATTATTGATATTTTATTTTGTCGCCTATGATATGATGTAATATGACCACCTCCCAAGCAATTTACCAGCAAAGGAATAGCAAATTACACCACAGCAAAGCCCCCATCCATTGATTGTTTAACATTTCCTGTCACTGTCTATTAGCTTTGCAAAATTAATTAACTACTGCTCTAGCCCTTTTGAAAAGCATAAGCAGACAATCTATCTTTTCATATTTTAGTATGATTAATTGATGATTGTTTTGACCCATGTTTGGCCACAGATTTTCAGTCGTTGTAGGCATCTTTAAATAATGGGCACTTGTTTTAATAGTACTCCATCTTTTATATGTTCGTACTACGTATACTACTCAGGAATTAGTATCATTCTTTGGCTAGTGGAAAATCTAAGTGGAAGAAGTGAGTGATTATTTAAAGAAGCGGCAATACAAATAATTGTACCCCTTTATACCGTTGTACATTATGGTGACTGATGAACACATCACGTCACCATTGCGAAACTGCAACTTATCACACCAAGAAGAGAGCATTTAAGATGTCCCTCCCACGGTCTCATAGTCTCACATCACCTTTCCAATCCAAAAGTTTATGGTGGATGCTTATTATTTTACATGAGTAAGATACTATCGTGCACACGAATTACTTTGAAACATACTCGTATTTCTTAAAGTTTTGAAAGAAAATAAACATCCTCCCGCGAAGTTGAATTCAAACATAAGGGAATGTTGATTATCTTTGGTTTTCGAAGAGAAACTAACACATCAATGGTAGCAAATCAATGTTCGAACCTCACGTCACAGCCATACTTGGATTGCATTGCACATGAACATGTTAATGGAGAAGTCCCGGTTGACTGTCAAGACATCGGGGCCAGCTTAGCACATGCAGATCAGTGCAGCCCCACTGGTCACCGGCATACCTATTTGATATTTGGGGCGAGTTTTAAGCATTTGTTTATTTATAGAATTATTAGCAAATTAGCAAGCTATCCATACAAAAGTTCATGAATCAACATTGAGGTAATGATTAATTTTTAGGAATGATTAATGAAACTATGGAGATTAATCCTGGTAATGATTATTGATTTGGTCGGTAAATGCCTAGTGTTCAAGATTTTTCACCTGCCACTCATTCGTTCAATCTCACCAAATTTTCATAATAGAAAAGGAAACAGAACTCCAAAAATTTTTGCAAACTTTACCTATAGTTTTGTGTTAATTATCCGTTAGAAGCACAATGTTGATACTCTTGAACCAAAAGTGGTCTTTTTTCTTTTTTTTTTTTTCTTTTTTTTTGCTATTTCATCTTATGTAGATATTTTCAAACAATCAGAAGAAAGTTAATAAAAACCGAGTTCAGTTTAACCAAATTAATGGGATAATGACTACAATTTCTGATAACTATGCAGTATTTCACGCTCAAAATCTTCTTTGCACCCCCTAACTTATACCAGAGTCCCACTTTGTACTCTAAATTTCAATTTTGGACAAAGTAAACCCTTAACTGTCCAAAACATTCTATTTAAGTCCAATTATTGACAACATCAACCAAACTAACGAAACTTACATGCCGTGCATGCAACGTTCATTTAAGTCGAATTGTTAACGGAATCAGATTTGGACAGATTTCAATTTAAACTATCTAAAACATTCCACTTAAATCCAATCATTGTACGCACGCGCTTAAGTTCCGTTAGTCTGGTCGACACAGTCAATAATTGGACTTAAATGAAATATTTGAATAGTTCAAGATGTAGGTCTATCCAAAATTAAAGTTTAGAATGTAAAGTGAGAACCTAACATAAGTTGGGAGATGCAAAATTGATTTAGGTATTTTTTTCCACATACAAAAAGAACGGATGATTAATAAATCACTTCACTAGGAAAATATATTCTTAACAGTCGAGGCAATGAAAAAAAATCAGAAAAGTACTAAACCAATAGAGGAAGAATGAAAACTAGATACGTTTATGGATCAGTGATAGATGCGTTTATGGATCAGTGACATCTAAAGAAGAGCTAGATGAATATGATCAATTATATAAATGATATTTTAGCTGAACTTTGAGCTTGTAAGAACTGAAAAACTAGTTCATAATGGCCAGAGACTCCACCAATTGAACTTGAGATTGAGGCTCATATACATTACACAAAAGCTATAGCTAGGTAGCTACTTGTTTTTCTTTTTTTAAGTACTGGTAATTAAAATGAAACATAAACATTGAGAGTCATATGATCTTTTTCTTCCTCTTGGAATGCGTAGTAGCATCAAGAGCAGTCAGTCTTAGTTTATAGAATGACTGCTAGTGATGTTATACCGCTCCAGAAGAAGCTCCATTTATGAAGTAGGAGCAGCCTGCCGTCACGCATAGATGATCAGAACCCTCCACCAAGAGCTGAAGCCCAGTAGTCAGCTCCGTTATCACTTCCGACTAGTTGAGTGCAAGAAAGAGGAACGAGGCACAACCCTCTGCTCTTGAAGTCCTTGGGCAGATCTTGGACATCCTAGTGACAGTGTATTACGCAAAGAATAAATTTCAAATTAGTGAACAATAAAAAAGAAAATACATTTTCTTTTGCAGATATTATATTCGAGGAGATGCAAGGAAACCTTGGATTTAGCTTTCTTCCATTATATTAAAGAATAACATCAAGGCGCTTCGAAAGTTATTATTGTTGTTATGGTTGAGCATAACCTTAAGTACAAGAAACGTTAATTTACTACTATTAAAAAAATTAATTAGCCTGCCTGTAATTGTGGTACTCTTGTTGTGTCAAAGAAACCTGTTGGATTCCAACGCACAAACTGTCTACTATATTTCTTTAAAAAAAAAAAAGAAAATAGAAAAAATATAGCTATGATTTTGAGTATTATTTGCTTTATTAGTATTAGCTATGAATCCAAAAAAAAGCAAGTCTAGCAGGCTCTTCTGCAAATCGTCATAAACAATTCCTTTTCCTGTAGGAAAAAATTATTCTTGATTCTTGATACATAATAAGTAAATTAATGACAAGAATCCAATACTATTAATCAGTCGGACACACGTGTATGAAAGAGTGAGTGAAAGAAAGAGGATCTTCCTCCTAGCTTAGAAAAATGTGAAAATGCGCATGTTGAAAGTTGCACAGCTAACTTACAGATTGTTGTTGGTCACCTTGACCTATGCCTCCTCCTGATGCATTACCCAAGTACGGCGAGCTAAGTGCCTGCATCCAAATTCAGGTGCAAATTAAAGCAGCTAAAAGAAAAAGGATAGTGCTGAAACTTTTCTTCTTTCCTTTTGATCTTTTGCAACTGAAAAATTAGCTCATGGATGTCCAAAAGCATGAATGGATTGGAACTTTTTATACTGCATGCTCTCACTAGCGAACTGACTTTATTAGTTTGTTGCAGACTGATGAGGGTATATTTTATAACCTGATGCAAGAAGAAATAAACATCATCTCACCTCAATCTGGGCCTGAAGGAATCTGATATAACCTATAGCTTCTGATAAGACTGAAGCGGTGTCAGTCTGCAAAAGAGAAATATGCCACAACATCCCCAAAGTTATTTTTACCAGGTCTTCTCAATCTCAAAAGACAAAAACCAGATGGGCATGGAAGATAAAGTAGAGGAAAATTAGCTAGCTTGCCATTCCCTCCAGAAAAAGTAAGCATCATACCATTGTATATTTGTCTGAGTAAACCCTTCATGATGGGTTCATGATGGGCTTTTATCATAAATTAAACAGGATCTCTTTTTTGTCTAATTTACTTAATTCTTTGATTCGGTAATCGTAGTCATCGGCATGAGAGATTGTAAGTAATATTGGAAATGGAGATTGTTAATTGAATATACCTTTCCAAATGGGGAAACAAGTTGGTGAAGGGCTGTTATTCTATCCCCCAGCTTCTCCTTTCTTACCTGTTCAAAAGATAAATTAGAAAAATTTTAATTAATTCGCTTCACTAATCAAGAAATTAAACCCATTTTCCAGCATGCATTGCAAAATTTTCATCAAGTTTATATGATGCTAAAGAATAAAACACAGTTGCCAAACGTGAAGTCCCAAGAAATCCAAGAATGTACAGATTAAACTGGCACGTAATTACACTGACTACCTTGAGAGCTGGTTGGGCTGAGGAGTGTTGTATCCTAGGCTTCTTCGACGCACCACCTGCCGACGTGCTGTTGCACTATTACAACAAAACAAAGAGAGTAGTAGTTAAGAAAGCAGTGGTATGATTTCAATGTCTAGAATTCTTTCCTGATACAATCATTAATTAACGTACAAATGAGCTAGCATCACTTAATTTTAGTTTCAACTTTTTGTGATTGTTCAAAAAATAATGATTTCTCCTTCTAACTAAATGTTAGCAACTGTATGGCTAACTGGTGTTAATTATAGCTCAATTGTGGTCATTCCAAAAGATTTTTATACTTGATTAATTTTTGGCACCGGTAAATTTTTGGCACAATAATTAGAGAAAATAAAATATTTTCTATGTATTAATTGAGCCTTAGCCATTTATTTAGCTCAAAAAATAGAAAGAAAGAAATAGAAAAGCAGAAAAATCCACCCTTCACAACTGTATTAATGCCTTACCTCAGATGAATTTTCTGCATGTTGATTCCTTCCTTCGGCTTTGCTACCGGAGAAATTCAATAAGTTACTGCTTAAACTTGTAATACAAGGAGTGGAAGAAGCTGGAACAACTTGTGACCAAGATGGCCTAGTAGAAGCTTGAAATTCATCATCTACAGCAGCTCCATAGAGCAGGCTAGTGCTTTGAGCAACCTCTTGCTTCACATGATCAGCAACAGGAACTCTTAAAGATGGATCCAAAACCTGGTCTTCCCAGTTCTCCAACTTCTTGTTTTGAAAAGGACCGCCAACATACCTTTCTTGTTCATTAGCCAATCCACCCCTGCAAAAGTAACCATCGTTAAACTTGATCCATTCAATTTCTATGTTTCGTCTAAACATGGCAAAAAGATTTTAAACTCGAAATACTTACCAAACACTAGTGGAACCGAAAAAGAAGAACAAAAATTTAAAAAAGATTGTTTACTAATTACTTATCTGTTAGATTTGCAAAAACTACAAAAGATTAAGTATTTCAAATTAATTAAAAAAGAAAAAGAAGAGAGAACAAAGACACACACACTCAAAGTGAACATGCTAGAAGAATAAATAACCAGCTGGCAAGGGACGAGTCCTCCTAATCTTCGAGTACTTCAATTCAAGTAAACCCTCTAAAGAAAATGCATGAAAAAGTAGGCATCAATACTAAAAGAGAAGGAGAGATTTACAATAGTAGTTGGCTCCATGAGCGTGGAAAGTCTTGGTTGGGAGGATGATGATCAGCCAAAGGATTGGAAGAAAAAGGTGAAGAAGGTCCACCATCCAAATTATACTGAGGAGGAAGAGGAGGAGGAGGAGGAGGAGCAGTTGAATGAAAAGTTGTCGTAGAAGAAGGAAACTGCTGATGCTGATGAGATTGTGGATGCATGCTATTCATGCTCCACCAGTTAGGGTTTCCTGCCATCATTTGTATCAGTAGTACTAGTGATTTTCTCGAATCATTCGCGTAAAATATAAAAACAACAAGTAACAATTCCTTTTGCTACGTCTTTTTTAGCTTTTGCTCATCGCTTTGTCATCTTGCCTTGTTTGAGCACCCTTTGCTGAAGCTTTCAGGTTGTGTTTGCTTTCTCAGGAGAGGCTGAAGAAACCCCATGTCTTTGTCAACAAAGTAGTATTTCATACTTGTGGGGTTGAGAAACCTTTGTGTATTGTGTGTGTTGTGCCCTCTCTCTCTCTCTCTCTCTCTCTCTCTCTCTCTCTCTCTCTCTCTCTCTCTCTCTCTCTCTCTCTCTCTCTCTCTCTCTCTCTCTCATATATCTATTGCTCTTTTTATTGTTACTTTAACTTTATTATAAAGTGGGGGCAGAAAAAAAGCTGGTAAGGAGTGTTTTCAGGCCAAAAAAACAAACATTTGTGGAGCTTACTTCCTTGATTTGGGGTGGTAACTAGGGATTATTTAGGGCTATGTTGGGGTAAGGGTTAGGTTTAGATATCATTATATGCTAATTGAGACAGCGTGCTCTTTTCCCAAGCTATGATTGGATATACCTCATGTCTCACATTTTCAGTAGGATCCCAAAAATAAAAGGACAACAATAATAAAGGACAACACCACATTCACAAATGAGAATAGAAATATGGTTTTTTGTGGAAAGAATAAATTCTCTGGATGGAAGATTATCCATTTCAAAACTTGATAAACAACAAGGGATTTATCGAAGGTGCCCTAGGACGTTGTCCTAGTGTGTGTTCTTGATTTGGATTTTCATGGAAACTCTACGAAGTGGATCAATCTAAGGTCAAGAAGTTGGAAATAGCAGAAAACTGAAACCCTTTGAGTTGAATTAATATTTTTTATTTTGCATTTTGAGACAGGTGAATTTTCCTTGGTGCCTTGGAAGGAACTGAAAAAGGATTTCTTGGTGTTTTTGTATGGGTTAGTGCCTCTATGGACAGTTGAAGCATTAGCATATTTCGCACCTCAAATTTATAACAAAATTGAAGTAAAAAATAAAAAAATAATAAAAAAGAGAGTCACGGAATGTTGTTTGAACCCTTTTCCTGTCAGGCCTCATTGACAGTTGATCAGGAAAAGCAAAAGCTTGGAGGTCCATTGGCATGGTCATAAACGGATCCAGTCAGTTATCAGCATATACTTTAATGTGTAAAATGCTAATGTCTTACTTTTCATGGTAATTGCAATATGTGAAATTCCTAATCCAGTTTTAAGCCATTCTTTAGCAACTTCTTGTTTTTAGTAATGATGATCAGCAATTTCAAAGAGGAGGAGCGGGATCTTTGGTGACTTTTTCTTTCAATATACTAAACTACTGACTCTTAATTCCAGCAATCCTGTGAAAGCGTGCACATAAAGCTTGATAGCTAAAGCTCGAATCCAGTTAATTTTTCTTGATATCTGGTTTGACATCAAATGAGGAATAAAAATAGCATTTTTCATATTATACTTCTTTTGTTGTTCTACCTCATGCTTTCTCATTTAATTCCTGTTGATATAATCAATTCACCTCGCTTATTTTTGAAAGTCCATGCAAACTGATCAGATAGGATCTGATAACTGTCTCCATAGAAGAATATGGAAAAGAATAAAATGACAATTACAGAAACAACAGCTCTTCCTTCTCTAGAGTAAGTAAATTATGGGTGGCGCAAGAAATAAGTTTAGGCATCTCCATGCACGTCCAGTCACATTGATTAAAGTCGGGCAAGTCGTAGGACGATTTTTCCTGTTAAATAAATGAGCAGAAAATGGCAAAGGGAAAGCTTAAAAAATGAAATCCTACCAGATCTTACAGTGTTTTTTTTATTTTTTATTTTTATTTTTTTCTTTTTCAAAAGCAGAAGTTTTGGGTATCCCATCGGACCCATCAGTATCACATGTCAATCATCTGACCCAAAGAACAATTGCAAAAGCCCAACTGCTTAGACAATAATGAAGACCAACTTGTCACCCTCTCGGTTGCTCCTTTGATAGCTAAAGCCCATTGTGGCTGGGAACGTTTTGGCCCTACCGAAGTACTAATAACTCAATTAGACGGGGTTTTTTTTTTTTTTTTTTTTTTCGAAACCTGATTTATACAGGCTTTAGTAGGCCCACCCATCCCACAAAAAAAAACAGCTATGGGTTTATAGGGGTTGGATTCAATCAACTCTATGTCATGCCAATCTATGTTATCTTTAGAGTATTGAAAACTTTATTGAATAATTATTATGATAATGTTATTGGACTTTACCGGACCACACTTACCCACCCCTAATTTAACAACTTGCGTAACAGAGGTTCAAATTTATCTAGATGAAAGCCTTTAGAACCCAAAGATTGAAAACCTTTATCCAAGGTTGCATTTGATTTTATTGTTGTGCATGAGTCTTTTCTCTTCAATTGTGAAACTTTTAGAAGTACAAGTTTGAACTAATGACAGGGAAAAAGAGAAACCATCAACGTATTCTTGTTTAATAAACTGCATTTCACTGTGTTTAGCCAATGTCTAAGTCTATTGATTATCACGCAACTCCATAAGACAGTTATGAAAATGTCAAATTCAAGAATCTTAGATTTCAATTCCTCATGTAACAAGAAGCAAACAATCGGAATTATAAACTTTTATCGTCAATTTTGCACTTTCAAAAGGCTTAAGCACAAAGGAGAAATCAACAAATATACTAAGGCAATAAAAGGGCACAACAAAATCACAAGCGTCTACTAAAATATTGTACAGTACAGTTTCAGTTTAACAACAAAAAAAAAAAAAAAAACCCAAGTAAAAAGAGGTATGGGTAAAGCTCTAAATTCTTGCT
Organism: Mitragyna speciosa; assembly: GCA_024721245.1. Lineage (NCBI taxonomy): Eukaryota > Viridiplantae > Streptophyta > Magnoliopsida > Gentianales > Rubiaceae > Mitragyna > Mitragyna speciosa. The sequence continues at coordinate 18,305,212 of CM045573.1, forward strand.
TTGTTCAAAACACCCTTATACAACTTCTTTAATTCCACATCAACCTCGTTAGCCAATTCCTCCTCTCCAAATTTCCTCAACCCTCTAATCAACACCTGAGCCAAATACTCATCCACCTCAAAAGTGGACCCCCAGCCACTCCTCTTCATCAATCCATAAATCCTGACCGTTGATTCCCCACACTCAGCGGCGATCAACGCTCTAACCAACCTCACCAGCCCATTATCATCACACTGAATCCTACCCTCCTTTTCTAATTCACAGACAACCCCCTCAATCTCCTTCCTCAAACCTTTATTCCCTAGACCCGTAACTAAGTCAGCGTAAAGACCCAAGTCCAGATTGTGTTCTGATCGGACGGCTGAGAAGACTCTGAGAGCAATTTCACTCTGTTCCTGGCGTAGGAGCTCTTTAAAGGCTGCAACGAGGTCGGCTTTAATCAGGCGCGAGAGGGTTTGGGAGAGATGGGTATTGCTGTTGAGGTTTGTGGGGTCAGCTCTGTAGGCTCGTTTGAGGGCTTGAACGGCTTGGATTGCTTCTATGCTTAAAACACGGCCTTTGACGAGCGGACCACGATTGTCCCGTTTGCCGCACCGTATGGAGACGTAGCCTCGAGTTATGGGTTGTTTGGTTGTTGAAGAATAAGGTACGAGGAAGTTAAGGTTTTGGCGAAGAGAGGCCGCCATGAGTGATTGGGTGAAGGGAGATCAGCAGTGCCAACTCACGAAATAAAGATAAATAGATAATGGGACTTTTTAGTACTTTTAGCCGAATTACCAAATTACAGTTATGTCCTTGAACAAATATGTAAATCTTTTGGAAGAAAAATAATTAGAGGAACTTGAAAAGACCATTGCTTCATTCACCAAAAAAAAAAAAAATTTTGTCACGAGTTTAGCTTAATCTGAAAGAAACGAACAGAGGATCAAGTGGTTAGAGCTCTGTAATTTTCAAAGGCCGAAGATTCGAATTCTGCCTGCCATCCCAATGTAATAGTGTTGATTTGTTAAAAAAAATGGAAAAAGAAAGGGAAGGGGAAAAAAAACATTTGAAAGTGAAAAAGGAAAACTGATTGCAGCTGAAGAGGCTCCCAGTTGTGGGTCTAAAAGTAGGCCAAAGCCCAACTGTTCGAGGACCATTTTACCCCAAGTGAGCTCAAATACCCACGACAAAAAACCTTACTCGGTCACTTGTAGGACTTTTCTCTAGTTGCCTTATCTAGTTAACAATAAATGATACCGGGCCAGTACTGGTGATCCAGTTGCAACCCATTAAAATGTAAGTTGAACGTAGTCTTATCTTTTTTAGGATCAAATTAATTGGTGGAAAATTGTCAAATAACTATGATAAGGTTCCTCATTCGAATTTCAATCCATCCCCTTCTCGCCTATAAGATTTAGATTCTTGCTTTTACCATTCTCCGTACGGTAGTTTTTTTAAGATTTAAAAAAAATATTATAGTAGTTTTGAAGATTCTTTTGAGTAAATGAATATATAAGATAAAAAGATAATTAACAAACGTGTACATAATTTTTAGAAAAACATATTTTTAAAAGAAATATCAAACAAACAAAGCAACAATTTTAATTGCATACTGGAAATATTTCATTCCCCATGCATTGAACTCTCTAATATTGATTCTCTCTGTTTTCCCTAATAAAGTCCGTCCTAAATTCAAAACCATGCCAGATTGTCGTGAAGAAATTTTACTCTATTTTGCAGGTAGTGATCAATCACCAAAGACGACAAAAAATGACATTTTTCTTATGTTAAATCTAAAAAATTTGCAAGTTTAGGATAAGTAGATTAGGCGGGCCATATATAGTATTATTGCATTATTTGCACTAATAGATGATGGTGTAACTTGTGCGTTAAGATCAAATGCGTACTTTCCTCCTGGATATGGATCAAATTCCTGATAATGACCCATCAATCTGTCTTTCATTAACTTTCAAATCCAACTCCAAGAAGTTATGATCAAGTCAACATAAAAAGTGACCCTTTTTCTAGCTCTAGTGAACCATGATATGAATGCACAACAGATGGAGAACGATTTAGACCGTCTATAACTAGAACTGTACAAGCATATGAATTGTGTTCTTTATGTTAATGGTTCGATACTTTGATAAAATTGACAACACTTCCATATGTCCTAGATAGTGCTCGTATTCGAATGGATTACTTTCGTTGAAGCTCACACAAAATTTGGATTATTATCATTAGAATGGACCGTGACTGATCTTTTCCTAGGAAGAAAAACCAAAGGATTGAGTTAATGAAAGAAACCTCATCATCATGCCATAGCAAGTTCAGTTAATCTTGGGAAAGATTCCCTTCAATCCTGGCAACTCTAAATTTAGTACAACTTTTTCTAGTGCTATTCCAAGAGTTCCATTTATTTGTCTTGATGTAAACCTCATGTTTTTGTTGTGCATGAATTTTCAAAATGGACAATACAGCTTTCTAAGCATTTTTATGATATGATACAGACTGCTCTAAGCTTTCTAAGCATTTTTATCATATGATACAGACTACTCTATCTTATGGTAATTTTACAAGTGTCTCTTCAGTGTTGGCATTGCCAAAATTGCAAGTCAAATTGTAGAAGACAAAATTGAAGCAGCCCAATTCTATAGCCCATATTTATAATTTCTTCTTATCTAAGGTTGTTTATGGGATAAAGCTCAACTCAAAAACCCAATAATTGTATAGCTCTCAGCTATAAATACCCCTCACGGGGTCTCATAAATCTGGAGACACAAGTAAGTTCTCAATTTACCCGAGCTCTTCTTCATTACTTTTTCATTTTAATACCTTACTGACTTGAGCGTCAGAAGTACAATAGGGGAGGAGCCCCACTTCGACTTTGTTCTTTTATGTGTACAGGTAAACAGTGTGACCATCTATAAAGCTAGACAAAATCGGTTTTTACAATTAGTGCCGTCTGTGGGAACAAATGATTATCCCAATGGAGCTCGTTCATATTATTTCCTTGACTCGGACACATCATTTTGGCCAAGTACTTCGGCCATGTTATATGTTTACTTCAGCCATTCACTTCGGCCATCTTATGTCTTCAGTTCGGCCGTCACTTCGGCCAGGTTATGTTTTCAAGTAGGCCAAGTACTTCGGCCATATTATGTCCTCACTTCGGCTAAGTATTTCGGCCATATTATCTCCTCATTTTCGCCATATTACTTTAGCCAATTCGGCCATATTACATCTTGAGCTCGGCTATATTACGTCCTCGGCACTTTGGCACTTCAGCCATATTGCGTCCTCGGAGGGGTCATATTCTTTCAATTTGACCATATTCTTTCACTGGAGTTTGTCATGAGTGTATCCCTTTTAAACTCCTCATTTAAGCTTCAAAAGACCAGAGAACCAAAATGGCTTGAAACTCCAGAGTGAAGCAGAAGACGTGTTTATTTACCTTTTTCCGAACTCAGCCAAAAAGAGTTTAGCAAAAAAAGAGCTCGGCCTAAAGAGCTCAGCCAAAAAGAGTTCAGCCCAAAGAACTCAGCAAAAAAGAGTTCGGCCAAGAAGAACTCAGCAAAGAAAAGCTCGGCCAAAAAGAGCTCGACCAAAGAAGAGCTCGGCCAAAAAGAGTTCGCCAAAAAAGCTCAGCAAAAAAAAGCTCGGCCAAAGAAGAGCTTGGCCAAGAAAAGCTCAGCAAATAAGAGCTTGGCCAAAAAGAGTTCAGCCAAAAAAGCTCGGCCAAAAAAAAACTCAGCCAAAAAAGTTCAATAAAAGAAGAGCTCGGCCAAAAAGAGCTCAGCACATAAGAGCTTGGCCAAAAAGAGTTCAGCCAAAGAAGAGCTCAGCCAAAAGAGTTCGGCCAAAAAAAGTTCAGCGAATGAGACCTCATTAGTATTAAACTTCCGTGACCTCCCAGTATTTGGTCCCTAGTGGCCTCATTATTATATCAGTCATTTAAAGTCTCATTATGGACTTCGGTCTTCTCTTTGATTATTATTTTGGATTTTTCTCTTTCGCAGTTTTATAGTGAATTCTTAACAAAGTTATATAAGCTCGGGACATGATGACAAATTCATTGTCATCCTGTCCGAGCTGGGGGACTTGTGTAGAAGACAAAATTAAAGCAACCCAATTCTATGACCCATATTTATAATTTCTCCGTATCTAAAGCTATTCATGGGATAAGGCTCAACTCAAAAGCCCAATAACTGTGGAGCTCTCAGGTTGTAAATACCTCTCATGGGGTCTCATAAATCTAGAGACACAAGTAAGCTCTCAATTTACCCAAACTCTTTTTCATTACTTCTTCATTTTAATACCTTACTGACTTGAGCGTTGGAGGTATAACGGGAGAGGAGCCCCACTTTGACTTTGTTCTTTTATGTGTGCAGATAAATAGTGTGACCACTTATAAAGTTAGACAAAATCGGTTTCTACACAAACAATCAAGATTACACTCTTCCCATAAAGACCTTTTTTTTTTCTTTTTTCTTTGGTCCTTTTGATGCTAGTGTTGAGCAGAAAATAATTTACTAACGATATAACCAAAGCTTCATCTTCCCTACCACCTGAACACAAGCGATTAAGTGAGAGACAGTGCGTATTGACACGATGCATGGTCAAATCGTATTGCCAAAATGGCATATTAAACAACCCCATAAACTTCAGTCTAAAAAATGTGCGAACTTATCAGTTATCACATCACATTGGGAAGCTATGAATCAGCAATTCAGCATAAATTTGATGGAACACGTCCAAAGGATAAAGCAAAGATGTAATATAATTCTTTGACAAAGAGAATTATGGAATAGGGAATCTTGAGATGAACAAGTCGACTTTACTATAAATTCTTTCCACGAAGACGACTACCTTATCAGCTGTTGGCAACTTGTGGGCACTGTAGCAATTGAGGGCAGCAAGTGGGGCCCTTTCTCAGTGCCATGGCCACATTAAAAAGGTGTTTGATCAACAATACACTAGGCTGTATAAGAGTGGACAGGAAAAATATAAGAATTAGAATAAAGCAGATAAGTAACTATACATGAAATGTATTGCACTTTTTTAGATAGCTCAGTTGGTAATTTTAATTATTATGCAATGAGATTTTTAGTCTTAATTTTGTTATCATCTTATTTTGATATGAACCCTAGCAAGAGAAAAGTAAATTAATTCAAAAAGAATATAAATTAACACCCAAATTAAAGCAACAAAAAAAAGTAATTTTTATTCTTCTTTTTTTTTTAACAAACTAGTAAAAATATACCTGGAATTCTAAAACAAAAAAACCAGGCTGGGATTTTTTGTGATGCGGTGACCCTACTTGGATAACACTTGGTTGCGCTTTTGGGCCCATTATCTTGTGCCGGGCACAATTCGAGGACCCACCAACCAATCTTCAATCTTTTTGTTTCGTAATTCAACAGATCTTCAATCAATCGCCATCTTGTGGGCCTTGTGTTATCATATTTCGACCTGAACCCCAAATTCTAAGTGGGCCTCAGAGAACCCAAAATTTCTTTTCCTACCCGTTTGATCACGTTTTTTCATAGTCAAAGGTTTCGGCACTGAATAACACTACTACTACTTGCAATGTTTCGTTTGGTTCAAGTAGCCTTTTCTCAGTTCTCATGAAAAAAATAAAGCACTATTGCTGTTCAATTTTAGCATCTCATTTCGTTTGGATGGTTATTTTTTTAATATATTTTGAGAAAATATTATTATAATAAGTTTAAATTTTTTGAATAGATGTGCGTGTGAAATAAAAAATTAGTTAAATAACGAGTTTAAAGTTTTGTTGAAAAAATGTTTCCAAAAAACTTAACGAAGTGGAAAGGCAGTATAAACAACAAAAAGGCTAGCAAGTAAAGCAGCAAAAAGTAGATACAAATTAGAAAGAAAGCCCAACTAGTCAAGGATTGACTCCTGGCAGGGCTAACCACCGGCCACCCGTTGATTCAACGCCGGGTCAAGTTGGCTTCTAAGCCCAACTACTCCTATTGTGCAAGACACAGCCGAATCAAGTGGGTCAATTGACTGAATTCTGAGCATCTACTCAGTGGAAACTTGAACAAAACAGGACCCCATTCTGAAGCAATCTTGATGTAACATTTAGTGCGTGGTTAATTTCAATTAAAACATCCGAATGATGCAAAGTTATTAACTTTCTAGCCACTAGAAAAGAATTGTTCTGACTCGGCCTCCCAAATGGTAACATCGTGTTAATTGAGTCCTTCAATCTTTGATACAGTAAGTTTGACTCATTCAAGTGTCAATTTGTTTTTCCTAATTTGTTCTTTTTCATAACACCATATAAAAAGGCCAAATTAACGTAATTTCATACGTTAATATAAGTAGGAAACAACGTAGGAGCGACCTGTAGATATTCTCCATGAAACAAAATTGAAATTGCTAATATCCTACAGAACCAATTGATACAATTACATGGAATAACTGGATGGACAAATTAAAGAAATTGAATTTTAGATGGCACAGCAAAAGTGCAATCAAGTCTAGCTAGGTAATCTCTTCTTAACGGGAATATAGGTATAGCATGCTGCAATTGATTCAATGTATACTGCTGCTGCTGGTATTTTGTTTTCTGGCTTTTTACTTTTTATTGCTTCTGCATCAAATTTAGTACTACTATTTTATTAAAGAACAGAAATGATTGCACAAAGAAAAAGGAATGGGTGACTGTTCACTGCAATAGAATTCTCTGCACATGATGGTGTTTCCCTGCAACCTGCAAAATAATGTTTGAAAACTTGATAAACGGTTAACAGTGACGGTCACTCGTTAGATACTCGCTGTAATGTTAAAGAATTTCAATCCCAACTTGGTGCTTCTTGATATATTTCAATTGTATGTATTGATTTCATCATATATGGCTTTGTTAATACTCTTTGTGGTTATGCATATGCAAAATTTAGTCCTAATAATATGAATATAATAAGATTAATATGATGGAAAACATAGGATTAATCTTCTAAAAAAATTTTAAATACTACTTAGGGTCTACTTTTTCTAAAAATGTGTTTTTAAAAAACTTTCAATACATTTTTTAACTACCTTTTTATTTCACATATATTTACCAAAAAAAATTTCTAAAACTGTTACTTTATTATTTTTTTTGAAAAAAGTATCCCGAAAGATAACTACTCAAACAAAGTTAAACATATTGGTGATATTAGCATACTCAAATGAGTTTGTTTAATAAGAGAGGAGTGGGTAAATTAAAAGGAAATAATTAAACATTAGTTGATATTTAATAGTACATGACAAATATTTTTAAAAGATATCAAGTTTTACATCTCAAGAAAAACTCTAATTTTAAGCTTTATATATAGTAATATTACAGATCTAAAACTCTTATTTTCCAAGTATGTTATGTTATAATGTGATGAGGATTTTTAGAAATGTTAAGGTATAATTAACAATTTAATAAACTTGGGGAACACCGGTCCGAAAAACGTTAAAAGAGGCGTGCGCCGAAGGGTCAACGACTCCATGATGTCCGCTTACTACCGTCAACTCCACTCAACAACCGGACGCCGTTATGTCCCCCAACAACCGAGTATGATGGGAAGTGCGTGAATCTTAGCCTTCCACTCTTCCAGCTTACTCTACGCCGTCCGATCAAATCCGCACGCTTGTTAACTTTTTGGATTTACACAATAATTACTGTAAGATTTTGGCGTGGTAAAAAAAAAAAGGTAGAAAGAACCAATGAGTAAAAAAGATAAACAGATTTGTATACAAAAGGTAAAAACAAAAAAGAAATTAAATAATGAAAAAAAATTAAAAAAGCAGAGCTGCCAACCCTTTTTAAACTCTTTATGGTTCCTTCTGAGCTGCTTTTAACTTCGGTCTGCTTTGATTGTTCTACAATTGATCTTTTGTGTCAGTGTTAGCAGTGACTGTAAAATTTTCTAGGATTTCGTACGTTTTCACCCTGTCTTCTTCAGCAAAATCACTTATTTATTTTTATTTAGTTTATTTAATTAATTTTGTTGATAAATACGTAACGGCTTTACCTCGATTTTTACCTGTCTTATTTCTCCATCTCCTATTCCGTGCAACTGATTTATGTTCTTAACCTGCGCTACCAAGTGGGCGGTGCACGTTAGCTTTTGTTCGATTAAAGTTGATTAGTACAATAAGATAATTATTAATTGATCCGATTTGATATTTTTGGCTAAAGATTTGCCGGGGGATTATCAGAAAGTTGTCTCCTGTCGGTGGGTTTGCCGGGTGGGCCCTCCATGTCCGCAAGTATACTCGGTCACGAAATTTGGTGAATTGGTCTCGAAGAAAGAATCTGCACCAGTAGTAATTAACTAGCATTTCATAAATTAATGTTAGTACCAACTATTATCTAGAAGACTAGAACAGAAAAATTAACTGTTTCATCCATTTTTTTTTTATTTTTTTGTTTAATCTCGTGATTTCTTTTTTCTCGAATGGTGTATGAATTTTAAGATGGACTAGTCTCAATGGTGGACTAAAGTTTTCAGAGCTGAGGGACAAGGATTACAGAAACAGATATTGACATTGAGACTTTATGTGTTGTGCAAAATCAACAAAATAAAAGTCTAAATTTTGTAAGGAAATCACTGAATTTTAATTATCTGGCAAAAGCTTTTGTCAATTTTTGAACACAATTCTTAGGAGAAACTACCTGCTAGTCCCCCCCCCCCCCCCCATATGTCTTTGTACAAATTCCTTGTGCAATTCATAAATTCTCCAAAATGCACAATAAATTCAATAAGAAAAAAAAATGATGTTGAACCCAATTTCAATGGTAGACTAGGGATTTAGGCTATGAACTTATATTTTTCATAGAATTTGGGAGGATAAGTCCAATTTTTTTAAAGAAAAAAAACTAATAACTAGTAATAGTTAAATTTTTTTTTGAAATTTTGAGCTATTCAAGTTGAATCTCCATATCAAGTAGTATAAAAAAATAACTTTTGGGTGCTCTCTATATACCTTTAAGCACAAGGCTAAAGAATATATGATTAAAACAACCTCACACTCAAAATTCACCTGATTCAATCTTGAAAATTAATTCTACCCCCAGAGTCAGCAAAAGACCATTTCTTTCCGAAGAATGTAATACTGACTTGAATACTTGTTCCTATGTAATAGTGGGACGTGGGGTGTACAAATTAGAATTAAACAATAGAAAAGGCCACAGAAAGGCCAAAGAGGCTCCTTTCTTTTCTGCCATCAAAAGAACCATCTCTTTTAGCTGCTGAAGAGAAGAACCAAGAACAACCATCCCTCTACTTTTGTCTATTTTTTGCATCAAGCTGCTTTCTTTTTCTCCATCTGATCCCTCTTTGCTTCATTTCTTGCTCAAAATTTTAATGTCTCCAACACTTGAACAAGATTACATAGGCTTATCAGAGCCTTCTTCAGTTGAGAGAAGCTCTGACAAGATCTCATCTTCATCATCTTCTTCCTCTAATATTTGCCCGGAGGATGGAAAAGATAATGTTTTGAATCTCAAGGACACTGAGCTGAGACTTGGCTTGCCTGGTTCTCAGTCTCCTGAGAGGAAGGCTGGACCTGGGCTGTCCCTATTTGGGAAGGATTTAGAGGATAAGGCTAATGGATTGAAGAGCTTTGTTTCAGGGGCTAAGAGGGGCTTTTCTGATGCCATTGATGGATCTGGAAAATGGGATTTGAGAATTAATGGTGGGTCTGACGTAGGTTTTGGGAAAGGTGGTGCTGCTAAGAACATAAGTACCCTTCAATCATGTTTGCCTGGGCATGCTGGGGAGGAGGTTGGTGCTCCTCTTGCTGCACAGCCTGTTGAGGAGAAGAATACCTCTTCTGCTAAAGAGCATGGTGGTGCTCCAGCTTCAAAGTAAGTTTTAATTTTGTCCTTTTTTTTCCTTCTTTCTTTTAATTTTTAATGTTTATTATTGATTTTTGGTCTTTTTTGCTTCTTGTATTTGGTTAAAAACGATGATTATTGAGTTTTAGCATGCTGTATTTATGTATTTGTATATTTTGTTGGCTTATGGATGGTTTTGTATGTCTAATTTCTTGGGCTAAATAAGAAGATATAATAGTCTCTCTGCTCATCTGAAGCTGATATGCAAGTAAGCTATCATCTAGCTTAGTTGATTCTCAGTTTTTTCCCAAAATAACAAAAGATGGAGGTTTGGAATTCATATCCTTTTCAAAATCTCAATTTTTGGCAAAGCAGATATGAGCTATGACCTTTTTGGGGGTAAAACCTCAATATCGAATCACTCTTGCATTTCAGCCTTACTATTACTGTCTGGTCTTGGTTGAACCGTATAATGCCCATCATAATGGTTATTTTTTCTAGCAAAAGGTTATTTATTAATTCTTTTCAATTGTCACAAGAAGTAAGCATAGGTATTTTAGGTGTGCCTGTGCTTGCTTTTTCCCTCTTTCACGTTCGCCATCCTTTTGGAGCTGTCTATGCATCTTATTTATCAACGGTCCTGGAAGTTATAGTAACATGTGGTTGTCTAAGCATATATGATCTTCTATGACAGGGCACAGGTTGTAGGATGGCCACCAATTCGGTCTTTCCGCAAGAACACCCTTGCTACAAACGTATCAAAAAATAGTGAGACTGAAGCAAAATCAGGACCAAGCTGTCTTTATGTTAAGGTCAGCATGGATGGTGCTCCATACCTCAGAAAAGTTGATCTCAAAACATACAACAACTATGCAGAACTCTCGTCTGCTCTTGAGAAGATGTTCAGCTGCTTTACAATTGGTCAGTCTCTATCACTCTCTTAGACACACAACCAGACACCCACAGAAACACGTTTCTCTGCAGCAAATTATGATTTCTGAAAGATCATAATTTTGATCACCCATAAGCATTGAAAATTTGAGACAGTAACAGTTATAGCCCAATAATTATTGGTACCTAAAATTTGCATCTTTCTCAGGTTAGGAACCGTAGTTTGTCTTTTTCTTCAGTTTCTCAGTTTAAAATGTTATTTGAATATCAAGATTGGGAGTTCATGAGAATTTTTTTCAATTTTAGCTGCCTGTCTAGTTACTTTGTGTCACGGTGCCATAATATCTTTATTCATGTTTCCATTAAATGATCTTAGTCATGTTTCTGATTCATGTACTCCTTGATGATTGACTTGTTTTCCTTGTGCTATAATTCAGGTCAGTGCACTTCTGATGGCCTCTCAGAGCAACAGGGGCTTAATGAGAGGGGTTTAAAAGATCTCCTCCACAACTCTGAACATGTGCTAACATATGAAGATAAGGATGGTGATTGGATGCTAGTTGGTGATGTTCCATGGGAGTAAGTTGCTGTTTCAATTAAAGTAGCTTCATGAGTCTGTAGAAAGTAGTAAAAAGAAATAACTATTGCTCTAGTTGAAGAATAATACCTTAGCCATTGAGGGAGGAGCTGTAAAGGAAAATGAATAATATAAGCAGCTCTTTAGCATGAGTTTCCTTACTATCCTTCTTATATTACCTAGGAAAATGAATAATGTAAGGCAGCTTTTTGCACGAGTTTCCTTCCCATCCTCTTCATCCCTTCATTTGACCTTGCATCAATTTTTAGTTTTTTGGTACGGTTTCCCCTGTGGGTCAAAGTAGGATGATTGTTCTGAGTCATATTCAATTTCCCACGATCGCTACATCCTGTAAGTCTGTGAAAAGACTCATAGACATGGTGAACGTTATCAAAAGTATTCACTTTGTTCAGTGCAATTAAGTCTCAATTGGTTTTCGTTAACTTGCTACAAAAGAAAATTGACAATTTATTTTGTTGGTTTTTGTAGGATGTTCACGTGTTCATGCAAGAGATTAAGGATCATGAGAGGGTCAGAGGCAATTGGGCTGGGTAAGTCCAACTGATGAAAGCTTCCATTTTTATTATATATCTTTTTTCTCTTGATACTCTAATGAATTTGCATCAAGAATTTGATGGTAACATTAATATTGTATGAAACTGTCTCATTTCTTCTAAAAAGCCACTAGAAATGATGCACTTCTCTTTAGTATTGTCTGCTCAACTTGTTATCCAATTACAATTTTGGTTGAAAAGTTTATATTGTCATATATGGACTTCGGATGGCTTATATACCCTTGCTTGTTTCTTGCAGCTCCAAGGGTTATGCAGAAGTTCAAGAACCAAACTTAAGGTGCTAGAAGAAACATAAATAGAGGATTTTGTTGAAGTTTTATCTTGATATTTTGGATGTCTTAGAATGCTTGTTTTTTTTTTTATAGATGGAAGCATGTTTATTGAACAGTAACAAACTGGAGAAGCCCTCATATTTTGTTCCTCTTTTTCTTTTCTTTCTCAAACTGAATGGTTAATGTAAATTAAGTGCTTGCTAACTGCAAATCAGTTTTCGTCTCATCTTTCTCTTTTTTTTTTTTTATAATTTTTTTATCAACCCTACACTATTACAATGATTTGGTGAACCTACACCATTACAATGATTTGGTGAACGTGTGCTGATACTATTTAATTCTCAAGTTGCCTTGGCTGATAAATGATGTTTAGAAAGTTTTGGTTTTATTCTTCTATTGTGTAGTGCTTATTCAATTATTGGTTGAATATTATGATTACGTTTTGATTTTAAAACTTCTTAAAAAGTTGCCATAAGTTGGTCACAAATTTTCTCAAATCAAATTTTAAACACTTATTAAATAAGTAATATTCAAGCTTTATTTAATCGATTAACAAATGGGGCTGGCGGGCCTTTATGTAATAGAGCTCAAGTCTGATAAGAAATAGCGTGGTCCATGTTTAGACGCTAATTCTAATAAACTCTAAAAAATTTAAAAAAAAAAAAAAAGCACAAAGTAGTTGTTTTACTTTTAAATGGCAGTGAAATCCGGTTTTAATGGATAAATCTGAGTCCTAATTGATTAATCTAATTTAAATAAGAAATGTCAAAATGAATAGTTGTAACTATTTGTAATATTCTCAAAAATCAACTCTTCTGATTAATAAAGCAATGTTTTCCTTTTTGGTTTCAGGCTTTTTTTTTTGGACAAAGGTTTCAGGCTTTTTGTTTGATCCACTTGTTTTCATTGAACCTGAATTTGAAAATCTAATTATTTATCCACTCTGATTGTTATATTAATTAGTTCATCCTCGTCCATTTTCTCTTGACATTCATCATGCCCATTGAGAAAGAACTAATACATTCAAAATGTGTACGTATATAACATGTTTAGAAACGCATAATAACGTAGAAATTCTTTTTCAATTTTAAAAGCCAATACCATATTAAAAAAACAAAGAAAAGGTGAACCAAATTTAATTGAAAGTAACTTGAAAAAATTCTTTTAGCTATCAAAACGATTGAATATTTTTACTTATTTAATATATATTTTTTTTGAGAAATTATTTATTATATTGTTGGGATAAATAGCTAATTGCCCATTGCCCAAGAATATAAACTAGACTAGTTTTTTAACTAGTAACAAAAGAATTCCTTGAATTAAATGATTAGTATTAATCAACCCCTAAATCGCTCTCCACCCTTCGCTGAGAAGCTCTGTGGGAGAGAGAGTCGGACAGGGGAAAATGACGAATACACCGAACATGATGCTAGAGAGGGCACTATCGCTATCCACGCGAAGAGCTCCCCAAGTGAGTGAAGAAATGGAAGGCGACGATGAATCCGCCGGTGACGAATCCAAGACCCGCAAACACGTTCCCTCTGTAGCAATGCGGGTCACTCATTGCTTGACCCGAACCGGATTTCTATGGCCACTACTCGTTCTAGCTCTCGTAGTTGTTCTGGTTTGCTCCATTTTCATTCACACGCGTGATTTAGTCTGCATCAAGGCTGCCTCACCTGATCATATCTCTCGGTTGCGGTTCTTCGGTTTTGACGACCTTGAGTCCGATTTCGGATCCCTCGGCGTTCCCTGGTGTAAGTCCTTTCTCTAATTTTATGGATTTTCATGGTTTCAATAAGGCAGCTTTGTTAATGTAGATCTGAGTTTATTGGCTCCTTTTGGATTGTATTTTTTTTAAAAAAAATATGTTATGAAAAATAATAAGAATAATATATGTGACCTTGAAGAAGAGGTTAAGGATATAAAAAGATGATTTTAGAATCTGGGTTTATGAATTATTTAAAAATTTTATTTTAGAAAAACTAACAATCCAAAAATACCCATTTTTTCTCAATTTTTGTGTAAAAATTTGAATTTTTATGTTCAATCACCAATTAGCAGTGTTGAGAAAAAATGCATTAATTAATTTGGAGAGCTTAAGTTGAGGACAGAAAGAGATGTTACTATTGTCTACGTCCTGTTCAATTGTTTTCCTTTTCAAAAGGCAGATCGAAACAAGGAAAAACTGTTGAATGGACAAGAAAGGATTTACTTAAAGGTTTGGAGGAGTTTGTGCCAATCTATGAAACTCGACCAATTAAGAATAATATGTATGGAATGGGGTTTGATCACAGCTTTGGCCTTTGGTTTATTGCTCGGTGGCTGAAACCTGAGTTGATGATTGAGAGTGGTGCCTTCAAGGGTCACTCAACGTGGGTTTTACGGCAAGCAATGCCTGATACACCAATTGTTTCGCTTTCACCTCGCCATCCTGAGAAGTACCTCAAGAAGGGGCCAGCTTATGTTGATGGGAATTGCACATATTTTGCTGGAAAAGACTTTGTGGATTTCGGGAGTGTTGACTGGGGACGAGTGATGAAGAAGCATGAAATAAATGATCTCACTCGTGTTCTTGTCTTCTTTGATGACCATCAAAATGAATTAAAAAGGTGATCATGGTTTCTGCAATTTGGATTGCATTCCCTAGTTAGGAACAGGATTATTTGCGATCAGCAACTGGCCACCTGGTCATTTGCTTGCAGGCCTACTTCAGTAAAGCCCTGATCTTTGTTCTGTTCTGTTTTTTTACTTATGTGATTGGTAGGTTAAAGCAAGCACTCAAAGCCGGCTTCAGGCATCTTGTTTTCGAGGATAACTATGACACTGGGACAGGCGACCATTATTCCTTCAGACAGATATGTGACCAAATTTATATTAGAGGTTGGTCCTCTCCTCGCTTTCTTGTTTTGAAGAGATGAAAAGTTGTGTCCCATGTGTTTCTGCATATTTTGATAGTTTTATCTGTTTCACCTTATTTAGTCTTTATGTTTAAAAATGGTCCTAGGGGAGAGGATAATTCGTGTAGAGCTTTCATTATTCTTGTCTTTTCTGTTTCATAATGAGTACAGAAATTCATTCATGTGATGAAATTTCAATTTTTCTTGAAATTTCTCAATAGTTCATTTTGTTTTTGAAATTTTATCTGGAGAGGAAGAGTTTTTCTCTGTTTGAGATATATTCTCAGAAAGAACTTTTCAGTAACTTTCTTTTTCCCCATTTGATTTCTCATGCTAAATCAGAAAAACGCCATACTGGTAAAACCATATACCTAAAAGGTTACACAATACGGAAAATCTTTTTCCTAAAAATATGTATTTTCCTTGCTATTGTCATTTAAATGAAATAGACACTATGACATGCAACAATGTTGGTTTTAGGCGCATAGAATCCCCTCTCCCCCCAAGCCAACAATAAGCCCCTCCAGCCTTCTAACTTTTAAGTTCTGTCCAAATTTAGCTTCACATGTTTTTGAATCATCTTTATGCATGCTTAAGTTTTTAGTCTGGTTAAAACCAAATCATCCATGTCTTCATCTGTCTGTAATACTTAAATTCAACATTGGCTTTTCTTCCAGGTGGTGGCCATAGCTGCTTTAGGGATGGTGATGAAGCTAGGATAAGATTTAGAAGGAAGAAATTCTGGGAGAAGGCTGTGGATATAGATGAACTATGTGGACCAGGAGAAGCATGGTGGGGTGTAAGAGGGCACATGCGGGATGATTTTAATCACAGCAATAAGGCAATAACTTACTCTGAACATTTTCAGAACAGCAGGTTTGTAGAGTCAGTACTGGATATTTATTGGGAGCTGCCCCCGGTCGCTGGCCCTTCACTTACTCATCAAACAAGATATGATCCAGCTCGGGTTCCCATTCCTATTGTTGAAGATGGAAAATATGGCTTATTTCAGAGACTTGGATTATCTAGACTAGAAACATCTGTATTTAATGGATATACTCAAATGGTATACCTTCAGATTTCTGAACAGGACTCTTAGGGCCAGTTTGGGAAGGAGGCTTTTATAGCCACTTTTGTAAGATTAGATTCTAAGGGGCCAGTTTATTAGGAGGCTGTAATTCCACTTTTGTAAGATTAGATTCTAGATTCAGTTGATATGATTTTTCAAAAGGTGAATATTATTCTACATTAAATCTTAACAGTCATCCAATAAATCAGTTGGGCCCTAACCTACCCATGGATATATAGATGCCAAACCCACTGGTCAAGTGGATATGTAGAAGCCCAAGCTGCAAATGGACGGGAACTAAACATATAAAGCCCAAAATATGGATGGACGAACTACATATTTTTTTCATTTTAAGGAGCGAAATATATAGTTAATAGAATAGATGAGAAATAGATTTAAAAACTTAATTTAGTCGTTGTAGTGTTTTTGAACTTACTACAATCAAGTTGCACCAAAACTAATTTATTTGAACTACTTAGTTCCTTAAATTTCTTAAACTCTAATGTTCTAATTGTATAGACTACAGTTTAGTACTAGTACTAGCACTAGTAAATTATGAGATGTGTTATAAATATGGTTCCCAGTCTTTATGCATTGGATTCTTATTCTTGCTCAATACAAAAAAAATGGGAAAAATGCACTTAATGATTAACTAGGTTTTAATTATTATACACGGTGGCATAATATTAGTAATTGTAAAATGCAAAGCATAGATCTCTAGTTGTTGCCACCCTTCCCAATTGATTATTCTTCAAAATCCCTCATGTTCGTTCTTTTTGCTCTTTTTGGCCACAACAACGAATCCCACTTCCCTTTTCCAAACAAGGTACCACCTATAGTTCAGGAATCAGGCGTATGTCAAACATTTGCCTATGTCACTGATGAATATGCTGTACAATTTATTTTGTTGTTAAGATCTATATCTATACATAAAACATTTTGTCAACATACTTATTCCTTCAAAATTCAAATTGATTCTAGTCACAGAGAATGTTTCATTAATTATTTAAGATGTAGAATTGAAACCTTAATTCTGCAAGATAATTGAAGTCTCAAAATATTTTTCAGTTAAAAGACGCTCATTTGACTATTTGAATATTAAACTAAGTAGAGGTTATATGAATTTTCATTACTTTACCAAACAGAATATACACACACACACACTTTATTAGTGACAGCAATATGAAAGTAACATCCAATAATAGAATATACAGAAAGCAAGAAAACGGTGGTAGGACTGCAGATTCTTGAATGATAAATCGACATTCATTTGGTGCGAAGAAGGGTTACTGGTTGAGCCACAGAAGAAACTTGATCATCTCCAGCTAAGATCACAAGATTGCTCTCTGGCAAAGGTTTCCTGATCATGTAATTCCTGGGAGGCTGCCAAGGAGGACTACTGTCGGGCTGCTGCCGCTGCATCTCCTCCCCATCATCAGACCCATAATAGCTAGAATCACGTCTACGCAGAAGGCGGTATATACCATAACATAGTATTTTTAACCCCACAAGAATGGCTACAATCACCAAACCAGAGAGCAAATAGGATATTCCTGAAGAGCGGTTGCATCGGAATGTAATTCCTAAGCATACCATGGGTTTGAAACTGAGAGGGTGTGGCTATGTGAGACAGTAGGATAGAGATAAAAGGATAAGTTGGAATTAGACAGGGTTCTCTCATTCGTTGCTAAAGAAAAGTAATGGTTCTTGTGGTATTCCATTCCTGCCTTTAGCTGATGGTATCTTTTGGCAGCCCATATCTGAAGTATGGTATATTCTTGATCGAGGAAAAGACATGGTATGGTAGTACACTTTTCTTTAGTGCGCAAAATCTTTTCAAAAAGTAGTAGGGTTGGATTTTAACATTGTAATTTGTACAATCAATGATTATATCAATTCCACTCAAGCATATATGATATGGATGGATTTATGTAATGTATGCTGTGAGATATCAGAAAATGTTAGTTCATGCGATTATGTGTTAATAAAAGATTTTGATATATCCTAAACGTGCATCTGCATGTAAGACAAATACAAATCGAAAAAATTATGATCAAAACTCTAGTAAATAAGAAAATTCACATATTCAAACTTGGCTTTTGCCATTTTGTTAAGTTGTACACGATAGCGCACTTTAACTGTAACAATGTTATGTAATTCTACCAAAATTTTTGCTTTCACAACCTTACTAAAATTTTTTACTTATTTTCTAAAATAAAACTATTAAATAGAGTGCATTTAACGGTGACTTGTTTGTATTAGTTTCTGCTCTTTCTTTCTCTTTTCTTTATTTTTATTTTTGTAAAAAGACTAAAATCATTTTGGGTAAAGTTGTCGTTAACCAAACTAATCGTTCACACGTGTAACCAAAACAGCCAAAAAAGAAAAATCTAAAAAAAGAAAATATCACCAAAGGAGATCATCATTCATCATCTCATCGATCGCAACGCAAGCCCTCAAAACTGGAAAAGTATACAATACACCACGTGCATTGCCACGTGATGTACTAGAACCAATAATTTATCGCCATGTGGCAATGGTGGATCATACCTTGTATTATTTGGCGATGTGTGATTGGTTCTAGTGCACCACGTGGCACGTCACGTGGCGCGCGTGGTGCACGCAATACTCACTCCTCAAAACTCTCAATTCATATCAGCTGCCGCCGCCGCCTGCGACGACGGCAATCAAAACACACATTCACGAATGATAGCTTGCAGGTCCCTCCTTAGGTAAACCTCTCAACCCTAATTATCACTTCGGCGTTAAAATTAGAAAGAATAGCTCCAGTAATCACTTGATTAATCGGCAGAGTCGACCTTGTTCAAATAGTAACGAAACTTTGTGCGAATTCGAAGTCCGTGCGACAGTTACAGGTTTGAATTCTATTCACAAATAATCTGGCAATTATAATTACTTTTTTTTTTTTAATTTCGAGACGGTTTAAGTGTGAAGTTATGGATATTATGTTGCAATTTGAAGAATGATGGGGGAAATTTTGAAACTATGAAAGTTTGGTGGACAAACTACAAAATTTGAATTTATCTGACTCTGCTAATTCATGTGGCAGAGATGTTCTTTTCATCGTATCGTCAGTCGTAATCGTAACTTGCGCATTGATGTTGGGGAAATTTTATGCAGAGAGATGGACCAGAAAAGACGAAATAAGGTTTCCAGTGTGTGGAGACAAGTGTCTACTCAATCAAGTTCCAGTCGAGGTGAGGTTTCTTATCTGGGTTTGAAGTTCAGTTTTGGTTGTATTGTGTGCCTCTTAGGTTAATTTTAGTCATACTAACCAACTCCAGGATATTTTTATGTGTTCGATTCACGGTGCTTGGTGGAATCCTAGGAAGACTAATAGACTCATGTAGAAGGTCATTGAAAACTGATGATCATTAATGGAAACTTTATTTCCATCAATTCAGAAACATGGATGAGTAAAAAATGTAACTTAAATTGTGATGAAACAGCGAATATGGTTGAAAGTGTGACAAAATTTTGGGACTTGTTGAAAGTGAAAGACCAACTGGTACTGGTGTTTTGATGACTGAGCTTCTATTTTTCAAATTCTAGTACAGTACTTAACGTGCTCTGAAATGTTTATTTTACTCTGTGACTTTCTCTCTTTTGGGCTTAAAATTGCTGAAATTTGTATAACTATACTACTGAGTAGAATAATCTCTAGCAATATTGACTGATTATAGATTGGAATGCAGAATTTGAAACCAATGATGTAAATATTGACTCTGAGGACTCCGTCGTTATTGCTGATGGTGAGAAGAATGAAGTAGAAAGTCAAGTCAAGGAAATGCACGATGGGTTTTCTTCCCATCTTTCAACATTTGAATGTGAAAATGAAGTTGAAGTTGGGGATGATCAAAAGATTAGTCTTTGGTCAATTAAACATAGTGGTGAAGTTGAAGGGTTAGAAGGAGAACCAATAACTTCAACTGAGATGCCTGCAGCTTCAATAGAGTCAACATCTGCATCTGTAAAGCATTCAATTTCACTACAGGTGTGATTTTCATGTCTTTAAGACCCATTAGACTGATATAATTATTCTTGCTTCACCCCCCCCCCCCCCCCCAGGGGGGGGGGGGGGGCTGTATTTGTTGGTAGGAAGTTGATCAGCTCGCTTAAAGATTGCTAGGAAATTACTTATGTTTGTTGGTGTGTTGAGAATTATTCTTTGTGTAGTTAGTTACATGCTGTTCTTATTCGTTTTCCTAGCACATGATATAATTGGTATTATATGACTGCAGGTACCAATTGGTCTTTGATATAATATCATAAACAATTACCCGGTAGTTGCATGTGCTTTCTTTTCTCATCTTTCTTCTGTCTCATTTTTGTTGACGATCTTGCAGGTGGGGCATTCATTGATGCGTTTTATCAGAGGGAAAGGGTATGAGGTTCATATAATCATTCTTCTAAGAATACTGTCATTCTATATTTTCTCAACAATTTTCTCCTACAGGGGAGCCACACAGAGAAAAGTTGAGGAGGAGATGGGAGTTCAAATTATATTTCCATATTCTAAATTTGAGGAAACTATAAGTAGGTTTCTTATTTCTGGCCAACTCAATCCAGTCTTTTTCTGTTATGAATGTATGACGTACTCCTTTTCTCTAATTTAAGGTCAATAATCTTAACAAAGAAATGCATATGACACACTAGTAAGCCTTCCTGATTCATGGTGACGCTCTTGTTGTCTTATATTTGCAAAAGTATTTTACCCAATTTCTACTTCCTTATGCAGCCTCAGTATCATGTTTCTGGTGTTGTGCTTCCTCCTTCCTGCCTCTTGTCTGACTTAAGTTTCGCCTATCAATTGCGTGTATCTCTTGTCCTTTTCTAGTGATATGTCAATCTGATGACATGCTTCTGGGGTGACATGTGACCGTCAACAGGACTTCCTTGGGCAACTAATGTAGACAATTGTCCTTGGTAGTTGATAAAATAAAGTCTCATTCATGTTGAACACTTCTTTAGAATCTCTTTCTCACAAGCATCAGGTGTTCAGAGTTTTAACTCCTGTTATAAGTGTTTTTCTTTCTGCTCCTCCTTCCATTATATAAATTGGACTCTCATGTTTGGGAATTTCTGATTCATTGATAAAATTCATCAAAGATACCATAGTTTTTACTAACTTTGGAGTGTCATTTATTGCAGTCATTGAAGGTGATTCTGCTGAAAGTGTAACTGAAGCATCCAAGAGAATACAGGACATTGTTGATGAGGTTAATACCTGCAATAACATGTTTCTTGAATTTGGTGCCAGCTTTTTGCTCTTAAAAACGTTCTTCATTCTTGGAATTGATTCATCCTATATGCATTAAATGCAAGATTTAGTAAGCTAAATGAAGAAAAATGTACAACTGTTGATAATTTGTTTTTGTTAGCTTGGAAAACAGCACATCGTGATTTTATCCTGGAAAGAAATTCCCTTTGTCATTTTTGTCGGTTGTCAAATAAGTATTTAGATTTCATCCAATAGTTATTTGTTACATATGATCATCAATACCGTGTTGTATGTGTCCTCTTTGTATTCTTCTTTTGCATTTGTTTTTGGGCTCTCCAGTATTCAAACCAAGTACTAGAGTCTTCTGCGTTGCTGAACTTTGTAATGCATATTGCTTGCATATGCTTCTGATTTCTACAGGTAGTTAAAAGCCCGAGTCTTGACTACTCTCACTTTGTGTCACTTCCATTGGCTATACATCCTCAACTGGTGGATAAGCTGGTCCAATTTCAGAATTCAATCCTGGGGATTTCTGACACAGATCAAGGTAAGATACCAACCATGAATTCAGATGCAGATATAAAGCATGTAGATAAAGCAGTAGAAGATGCAGTTGAAGTAAAAGCCATTGCTGGTCATGAAACTAGTAGAATGGATGCTACCAGCATACAGCTTGTGAATTACCCACCTAAAATGTCAAAGGCCGCTGCTTTGGAGAAGACTTCTAATGCATCTGGTACGAAATTATTTGTCGTTATGGTATGTGGAATTTATGAAGTTTGTCATACCAAATCTTATGTTTTCTTGGCTTCTACCTGTACCTTTTTGCATGTTATATGTGTATCCATCATGTTTTGTCTGAGATTATTTTCTTGCGTGACTAATTTAGATCAGACTGTTGTCCTGCTTTGATGTTTCTTTCCTATGCCCTCTATTCTCATCTTTAAATAGTATTTGAAGTAAAATTCACATGGCAGAGTTGGGCATTGAGAGATCCATATTTATTAAGCCAAAAACTTTCCACTTAACTGTGCTCATGCTGAAATTATGGAACAAGGACCTAGTTAGAGCTGCAGCTGATGTCTTGCAGGTAAGGTTCTCTTCAAAATCTTTTGGACTTTGGACAGTCACAGAGGTGGCTGACCATGACACATATCCTGCCTTGCAGAGTGTTTCATCAAAAGTAATTCAAGCCTTGGATAGCCGGCCTGTTTCTATTCAACTTAAGGGGCTGGTATCATTTTTTCTCTCTTGTAATGTTAACTGCAGAGCATCATTTTTTTAATTGTTTGGAACTGAATTGCCAAAAAACAAGCAATAAACTCCCTCCAAGTTTTGCATAACAGGAAGAAAGCAATAAATCCTTGAGGCAAATTAGATTAACTTATGCCCTTTGGGTCAAAATGACATCACATACTTCTGGGTTACTTGAATGATTGTTATCTCTGTTTTTATTCTTCTCTTCACAACCCAATCCTTATTAAAATAAAAGAGATAATCACATTGAGATTGAACACAAACACACCCATACCACCCTCAACCCCCAGAAAACAAAGCAGGGACAAAAAGGGAAAGGGGGGGGGGAGGTGGTATGATTAGTTTGTGTGTAATATATGAAGGTCTGTGATTGCTGACAAGTTATTTGGTTCATTATATGTTTAATTCTTCACAATTGCATAAGATTTCTGATGTTTGTTCTTGTAGGAATGCATGAGGGGTTCTTTTGCCAAAGCTTGTGTTCTCTATGCTCCTGTAGAAGAAATTGGTGGCGAGGAACGACTATTACGTGCTTGTCGTATCCAAATTTTCTAGTCGTCTAGTTTAAGTTTATATTTCTCATTGTATTTGAATTACCATAGTTGGTTGTGAATGTTATACCTTGTTTTTCTTGTTATTCTTGAGCTTACTTAGAGGTTATCATCGATGCATTTGTTGAAGCTGGTCTTGTTCTTGAAAAAGATGCCAAGCATAAGTTAAAGGTATTGCACTTGATAAAATCTTTCAATCTATCCATTGCTTGTTGGTTCTATTCCTAACGAACTTGTATTCTTAATGCGTGTCTGCGTCTTCATGGTTAACTTTTGCTACCTCAAAATAGTGTTAAAGTTTTTGCTCTTCTTTTGGATAAATAAGGCAAATCAGATTTTTGGCTGAGATAGTTTTAACTTTTGCCCTGCTGCCTTTTTAGTACTTTAAGAATAACATTTCCCAAAACTGTTACATTTTTCTTTTAGTCTTGGTGGTTATACTAGTGTAGCTTTTCAGATTTTCTCAAGCATGTGAAAATCTTGTTTCTAGATTAGACTATTGTCTTTGAGGAAGTATGGGCTGGTTTTCTGGCAGTATCTTTTTCAATGTTTTACTATCATTGTAGTTTCATTTAGAATATTTGCAGCAATAACCCTGTCCCCATTGAAATGCAGTTACATGCCACTGTGATGAATGTTCGACACAGAAAAAGGTGCTATACTTTTTTCCCTAAATCTTTACTTAATCAGTAACTTTTTATGGTTGAATACTGATTAATTAGACAGCCAGATTATGTTGTTATTTTCAAAGTGTTACTTTCCTTAGGGTAAATTTCAGCGAAACAAGAAAAAGAAACGTTGATTTCTTTGATGCACGAGGTATTGCTGATCAATATGGATCTGAGGATTGGGGAGTATATCTTATCCGTGAAGCTCATCTTTCTCAAAGGTTCCGGTTCGATGAAAATGGTTATTACCATTGCTGTACTTCCATTCCCTTTCCTGGAGATATGCAGTTAGATTAGATTTAATGTTGCATCTATGCAAACTGGTGTGCCCTCTTTAGCTGTAAGAGTTCAGGATTTGAGTTGTTTCTTGTGTCTAATCTGGTTTTTCTTCCTACTAACCCAAAGCCACATATGACACATGTAATCAGGCAAGCACCAAAAATGGGGAAAAAGACGGTAATTGTTGTTTTTCGTTCAAGGTATTTATTATCTTAGTTAAGAGACCAATTCACATATAAACTTCAATATATTTGAGAAGGAATTTATGCTCTTTGATCTCTTTTTCATTAAAAAGAAATATCTGTTTAATAACTTGGTCAAAGTTTTGGAGTTCTTGGTAAAGTTACAGCAATATTCAAGTGTCTTTCTGTACTGATTAATGATCAAAACGTATTTCACAATTGGTTTCTCCTTAAACTTATATGCCTTAAAGTTAGTAACTCGTGTCACACGGAAGAATTGTGTATTGCTCCCGTTCCAGCTTGGAAGTCCAGTTCAGTCCACGATTCAGCAGCATATCGTCTATGATCTTGCATTTACTGTTGATACATTCTACCATTTTGTTTTCTAATGATTCATTATATTGTGCAACTAGAAAACTGTTATAGATATCATATGCATGTCAATGAAGCCTTAACTCCAACCAGTAAAATGAGGTCGATGGTCATTAGTAACTGTACCAGTAACCAAATGCAGAAAGCCGAAACAGCCAGTACAAGTTGGTCGATGAATTATTACTATTAGGTCTACTGGGTTGATGAGAACCATTTGATGTGTTTGGAAAAATTAGGTATAAAATGGGTAACTTTATGATTGAAAATGCAATTGTTCTGATTTTTAACTAATACTCCTTACTGTTTATTGAGTAATTCCATTTGTGTGATCATAAGGGGTGAGAGGCCTCACAATTTCCATTTAGGGACAATTTCAATGATCATGATTTATTATAACAAAATGGAATGGTTGAGATCTTGTCATTTGGACAAATTTGAAAGTGTAAAAACACAAAAAATGAGGTAAGTTTTGGAGGAAAAATCGGTTATGTAAAAATGCTAATGATTTACGTAGAAATGTTGATGATTTATACTAAATCTACCTTATAGGAAATGACCAAATTTCAAATTGTGAGGCCCCAAAGCCCGATCATAAGATGGGCTTAAACCAACAACCAAAATCCATACTAGAGGAGAAATTCCTGAGGCTTTGCTTGGACGTGTAATCAGGCATGAATGGTTATAAGATTTAGACAATTCATCTTGATGAAATCTCTACTGTTAAAGCTGGAGTAGGCTGGTGCCAGGGTAAAAACAAACAGAAGTAGTTGGATGCCACAGAAAACCTCAGAGTAGTTCCTCTTCCGCAAAACAAGAAAGAGATATTTATGTCGGGATAAAAAAGATTAGCACCACTAATTCTACCTTCATGGATAAGCTAAGATTCTTGCAGAGAACTAAAAACATGAAAAAGCTAAGTATAAACTCGACAATTTGCTGCTCTTGAGCCTAAATCTTGTCTGACACTGCTATCATCTATAGTGACATTGTTTGTTAATAGGATTATCGAATAAATATGTCATGTAATTCTTATACTAATCAAAGTGGCATCCCTGCATTTTCCTCTCTACCCATGAAGGTGATAGTACTGGACTCATTTGACACTCCATTTCTACCTGGTTATGCTTTATTTCGGACTTTTCCAAGTTCACATTCTCGGGTGGATATACTTTCACTCGCCATACCTTGAAAGTTTGATCCAAACTGGCACTGTAAACTAACAGTCGAATCAAGACATCTGCAGTTTCCAGGGAAGCCGCTAGGCATTTCACTGGCCCATGGTGGCCATCAATGACCGCAAGACATGAATGGAAAGAATTTCCGTCCTCTCTTCTCCATATCCGTATGGTTGCATCCTCGGAACCACTCAAAATTAGGTCCCCCATTGACACTAAACAAAGGACTGCAAAATGGTGACCCTGTAAAAATCCTCTGTGGTTAAACCTTCCAGACATTCTCTCCTTCTGCCAATGGTTAATGAGTCCATCGGATGAGCCTGAATAGATGAAGCAACCGCCAGGCGACAAACTCAAAGCCAGGGCATTAATTGGTGATGGTTGAAACTTTAGGGTCATTGTGAGGATGTGAGAGCTTTCTCGATAAACCCTTCGCCAGATTTTCACAGTGCCATCTGAAGAACCAGTGAAGACACAGCCGTCTTCTTGGTTGATCACAATTGCAGTGACATGACCTTCATGAGCCACGAAGGAATCGACACATTGCTTTTCCTTGATTTTCCACACCTTAACTGTCTTGTCCCAAGAACCTGTGTATAGAAGGTTTTCCGTGTTGTTGTAAGCCATACATGATATATAGTCTTTATGGATATTCAGTCTTGCATACATCAGGAAAGATCTTCTTGGCAAGGTGGTGATTTTCTTGTGTTGAAAGTTTTCTGTTGGTGGCACGTCCCAAACCCGGATTTTGCAGTCACCATGTGCTGTGAATAGCAGCTTCCCGTGAGCCAGGATGGCTCGAATTCCCCCAGCATTAGCCTTTATATATCCCATCTCTACGCAATCTGGAAGTTTCC
Source organism: Mitragyna speciosa (assembly GCA_024721245.1). Lineage (NCBI taxonomy): Eukaryota > Viridiplantae > Streptophyta > Magnoliopsida > Gentianales > Rubiaceae > Mitragyna > Mitragyna speciosa. The sequence goes on from CM045573.1 coordinate 18,331,899, forward strand.
ATGCATGGATCCTTCTACTGTCTGAGGCGGTAAAAACGAAGTCTTTTGAGGCGGCTATGGAGAAGATTTTACCTTCAGTACGATGGAGTGAGGCTACACAATGGTAGATAAGAGACGAGTTCGGGGATGCAGACGCATGCAAGGGAGATCTGGTCCACGGGGTCTCAGGGCTCAAAGGCCAGAGTGGGAACGATGCTGCAGATGCACAAGATGTTCTTGCGGAAGCCAAATGAGAATCGGGCTCCTGGTTTCCAAATGAAAGTCTCCTTGGTAAGTTTATGTTCTTTTTCTCCTCATCCACAAAACTCCAAAGAGTTCTTTCCCCACTAAACTCCATGATGTCAGATAAGAATGGTACCTAGAAATAGAAGGGGGAAGAAGATGAGCTGATTAAATGGGGACATCAACTTGAACTCTCTGTTTTGTTTCATAGCTTGCTCAAGTGGAATAGTTTAGCTTCGGAGGCATTATTATAGAGCTGCGAGGAAAACTTCTGGAGTTGCACTTGCATACCATGCTGCAGGAGGGTAGGTAGGAGACCCATTCGTTGGACCAATTGCTTTTATTCTTCGATGATTAAGTTGGCAATTGGTGTTGTACTTTTGTTTTTAAGTTTCAACGAACACAACACGAGCACACCGGAAAGATAGTGGAGGATGGTAAAAGGTTTGAATTGAAATTCATATTGACAAACTCTCGGTGTCATGAGCCCTGAGATAAAACGAAATGGAACAACACATGGATACACATAATATCAGTAAACTCTCAAGTCTCAATAGAACATGGTATTTCTGTTTCTATTCAAAGAATTACATGCTGTAGTGAGCCAATTGGCCCATAACTTCGGTACTGTTATCGTCTTGGTTCAAAAAGATGTTGCCCCCACAGCCACCGGTTTATTTTTATCCTCTTGCTGAATTTGACAGAAGTTTGGTGCTTGCAATTACTACGTCCATATGCAAGCTTGCCTGCAGAGCAATAGAATATAATATAGCCTGCTGGTAGTAATATTACATTGCTATAATACTTTTCAGTTTCCAGATCGGTTTTTATGAGTGATGCAATAAACATGATGTTGGTGCTATCCTTAGTCCCAGACACAAGTTCAGGGACATGAAATTGTATATGATCTATCACAATCACATTGTCACATATTAATAAGACTTGAAAACAGGAATTTTTTTTTTTACACAAAAAGAAAGGAATTTAAGACTTCTGACCAAACCCTCATATTTGGAATCAAAGTGAAAATATCTAAATTCTGTTAACTTTTGTATTTGTGATTAGCTTTTAAATACAATTGCCTTTCATATCATAAAAACGAACTTCTTGAAATAGCTTAAAAAACCTGTAAGTGATTTTTTTTTTTATATGTCTCTTCTTTACCCATGTTTAAGATACATGGTTATTTACCAGCATCTTTTCCAAAACAAAGAGTTCTATCTTGAGATTATATTTTTGTTCAGGTAACATTAAAAGAACATTCAATTTCTTGATAGTGGTTGGATAATGCCTTAATATCGTCAGTATCTATAAGCTATAATTGCCCCGCTGAAATAATCAACAACCCTTTTAAATGTCCCTTTTATTGAACGTATCCGCACATCTCCGGAAGCTTTCAACGCTATAGGATTTGATAGTTTGAGCTTTGGGTCGTTATCGAAAAGTACAAGGTTCCATTCCATCAATATATTAGAGATAAGATATTGTAACAAAATTCAAGTATTACAAGATTTGAGAAGAACTCAAGAATCTAGCCAATATCCAAAATAAATTTGAAATTAAATTACTATTCATTATTGCATCATAAGGATCAGACCAAGGATGGATTTCCCAAAAAAATAAACGATCTATTGGTCTAAAAAATTTATGCAATTTTGCAATCCAAGAAAAATTTAATGTGCAATTTACCCACAAGAGTCTAAACATTCCCCCCGCGGGGTCCCGGGGCGCGCAAATAATTTAGAAATATCAGCACATTGGATGTTGGCCCATTTGTTCTAAGTACTGTACTTCAAAAAGCGTTCCAGCTCGGATTCGGGATTTCAGATGCGTTCATGGATCGTTTTTCATTGGGTTCCTAACTTCAGACAATGCCCCACTTATAAATGGGTCACAATTCGTCCTCTTTGTGAGCCCAGTTCCACCTACTTTCAGAATCTGGTCTGAGGATAATGTTCTTTAGATTTTCCTACATATCCACTTGTAGGATGCTAATGCACATAAACATTAACCTTGGCCCATGGTTTCACTGGACATCTTTCCAGGCAATCAGATCCAGGTCTTAACAGACATTAGGCCCATGACGGCCGGAGCCCAAATGGTGAGAAGCAATGCACTTTTACAATAGTGTCCTCATTCATTTGTCTGTACAAAGTTTTCCACTTTCGGGAAATCCCAATAATAAAGATGGAATTTGTGCCACCAAACAAAATAAATGCACAAGCATTGATTTGGCTTTTGAGCTAATGTTGTAACAATAATTTAGATAATTGATTGAATTACTAATTGGTTTAAGATATAAGTCAATGACTAACTATCACCATCACATTACAAGATTCCTTTACAAATTTGTAGAGTACCCTCTTTAGAATTGAGCATAATTCAGATGTAGATTAAATCGGAAAAAAAATTGTTGAAGAGGACTTGTCAGTTTTTCATTACAACTTTCTGAACCGATCCCAAAGGACAAAAGAATTATATGAATGTATATTCAACCATCCATTAACAAATAATTAACACTTTCAATTGGAGATGTGGAACCAGCATCAGAATTAAATACCATAATTAATAGTTGAGATTTTTGTAAGATGGAGCCAACCTCCAAATATGCTAGCAACTACTCTCAAGAAGATTCTTTCCTAACCATCTTATCCGGAAAATATATTTAATTAATTATTCCACTACTTATTCACTATATTCAAAAAAAAAAAAAAAAAAACCCAATGCTGGTTATTCCGCTCCATTATCAATATCTTATCCACACGTTTTGAGGACTACGATACAATCCGCCATATCCTCATTCCTTAAAAAATGGTCAGTGCACTTTGTGAACCAAATTGAGTTAGTAATCATGTTTTTGATTACCTTCCTTTTGTGTCACCATTATATGATTAAGTTCCTTTTCTCACAAGGAGGTCCCCAACAAGACATTCATCATTCGCCTCCTCTCCCATTGGTCGGCTCACATGGATGAATCATTGATGACCTTTGCGACAATTCTATTAAGGTCATGTTAGTGACAGCTAGGATTGCAAGAGAGAAACATTATTTGGATATGCATGGATTTATTGTACACAGCATATTCCTCTTATCTTGTAACAAGCCACATAGCGATCCGGAACTGAGGCACTCAATCCCTCGATGTGATTAATTGGTCCACGTTAGTCGTTAGGAGTTTTGTTCAGAAGAAGAAAAAAATAATAATAATCAAGAGTAGCTTTGGCATTTTGTGTATATTACTAGAGGATAGATGAATAAATTAACAATAACTTTCCTTGTTAAGTGTTAGCTAATGATCCAATACATAATTTTACCAAAAATGGCTATTAGTTGTTGGTTTAAGAATTCGTCAAATTGGATGTGCTACAAGAAAAGAACTCACATCAATACTAATAAAACCCTATATTATATATGTACATTCTTAGTATATATATGTGAGCAAGAAATACAGATTTGTCATCCAAAAGCTCTCTCTCAAATCTCAAGCTCATCTTCCCCTCCAAAAAATGGCAGGAATTGCTATCGGACGGTTTGATGATTCTTTTAGTTTGGGGTCTCTCAAGGCGTATCTTGCTGAATTCATATCCACATTGCTTTTTGTATTTGCGGGAGTTGGCTCAGCCATAGCCTACAGTAAATAAACTTTCATATATGTCGTTTTTATAATATCTATTTCTCATTTCTAGATTAAATTAGTTTTAAGGGGGAAAAAAGGGAAAAGAATACCTATCTTTGAACATTGATCTTTAGCAATTAGCAACCTGCTAGTGCTATAAATGTTCCCTACAAGTATATAATGCATCTCCTTGACAAAAACCTAGTATAGACTCAAGCACTTAGCCATGCATGCAAGTTTTAGTTTGTTACTAAGGCCATGTTCAGCAGAAATTAATTCCTGACTCGTTTTGTTTGGCAGACAAACTGACATCAGATGCGGCCCTTGATCCTTCCGGGCTTGTAGCAGTTGCAATTGCCCATGGCTTTGCGCTATTTGTTGCAGTTTCCATTGCTGCCAACATATCCGGTGGCCACGTCAACCCTGCTGTTACTTTTGGTTTGGCTCTTGGCGGCCAAATCACCATACTCACCGGCCTCCTCTACTGGATTGCTCAACTTTTGGGCGCCATTGTGGCTTCCTACCTCCTCAAAGTTGTCACGGGAGGCTTGGTAAGTTTCATTTTTAATGGCAAATGGACTGTATAATGGAATATTTTCCATTGTAACGTTAATCTTTTATTGACTGTCAGTATAAACTTTTATTCACACAAATCGAATAAAATAAAATTTGATTTTTACAAAATTTAATTTTCTTGTGAAATTTTCTTCTTTAGGCAATTCCAATCCACACCGTGGCCTCTGGGGTCGGAGCAATTCAAGGAGTAGTGATGGAAATTATCATCACCTTTGCTTTGGTATACACAGTCTATGCTACGGCAGCTGATCCAAAGAAGGGTTCACTAGGGATAATTGCACCAATTGCCATTGGTCTAATTGTTGGTGCCAATATCTTGGCTGCCGGACCATTCTCCGGTGGATCGATGAACCCAGCTCGTTCCTTTGGACCCGCTGTGGCCAGCGGTGACTTCACCGATAACTGGATTTACTGGGTTGGACCCCTTATTGGTGGTGGCTTGGCCGGTGTCATCTATGGCAATGTGTTCATGCAACATGAGCATGCTCCTCTTGTTAGCGTTGTTTAATTGATGAGAAATTTGTCACATTTGTTCTTTATTCTTTTTTTTCTTTTTTAAGCTTTTGAATTTTGTCAATTTGTAATAAAGGGTAGAAATGACCAATTTCTGCTATTCTTTCTTTTTCATTCGTGGTGTGCAGCTGGTGTAAATCCATTTTCTGCTAAGTTGTGATCTTATCTCTGAAGTGAAAGGATGGAATTCTTCATTTGGGTCGTGCCAACACTTTCTTGAAAACAGATAAAGTCAATGAAAAGCACCCAGCACTATATTTTTGTTCCCTTTCTTTTAGTCTAATACAATCATCTTGTTTCTCGTAGGAAAATTTTCCACACACTTTACTAGTTCTAATAATACGTACATTATGAATACATATTTTGCATACCATGTTTAAATATTTGTGCTTTTATTAAAAGAGCACAATATATAAGTCTCATTAGATAAATTTCTTGTGCATAATTAGATTCGTTCTACTAGTATTTCCCCTTTGGCTATAAATCCGCAAAGGTATTAAGCAAACCTTTTTTTTTTTTTTTTAAGCTATCTTTACAAAATCAACCTATGATAATACTCCTGCTCTCGCTTTTTTTTTTTTTTTTCCTCGGTAAAATCGGAAGGAAAATTCCTAATAATACGAATTACAATGTGTAAACTTACAAATAAAAACAGGTTGCTCCTTCCGGTGGTGGTTCCTTCCCGTAGTTCCATTCGTGACCTTTCCATTCAGGTAGTTGTTGAATCACAACCTGCAAGAGCAAGAGGATATATGAAATTTTTAATTCTCACTTATGACGAAGAAACTAGATTTTTTGACATGCAACCAAATCATCGTGAAAAAAAAAAAAGGAAAGCTGTGCAATCGATCATGAATTTTTGGAACATTTTTTAAACCAAAGGTTTTACTATAATATGTGTGTGTGTGTGTGTGTGTGTGTGTGTGTGTGTGTGTGTGTCTGTAATAATAAAAAACATTAAACTTTTTTGGGGTAAATAAAAATTGATTTTTTCCAGGACTGGGCCTCTTAGGAACCCATTTTGGACCAAGTGTTACTCATCTAAGTAAGCAAAACACGGCCCGGAATTGAACGGGGGTTCTGGCCTGTACTTTATATCTTAATTGGGCCATTGTTGTATTGAAGGATGGTGGGGCAATAGATTAATCGCACCAGTTTCTGACCCGAAAAGAAAAGAGACCAAAAAAAAAAAAAAAATCATGTTCGAAGCTCTACGAGGCATCTGCATCATGAAGATCTACTGTGCTCCATGAAATGCAAAATGCAAAAAACCAAAACATTAGTTTAAAAAACATTATGAAAAAACAAAGGGCTCCATCAACAAGATAGTCCTTTTTTTTTTTTCCTGCCATCACCGTGAGTATCCGGTTTTGGACCGACTAATCTACAGCGCTTGATCGGAGCCGAAGCGACCGATGCCCAGAAAATGAACTGCTGAGATTCGAACTTGAGACCATGGGGTAACTACCCAAATGGTTTGCCAGTCGAGCTTCCCAGCGTGGACTCAGCATGATAGTTACATGCACTATGTAAATTTATGTAACACACCTCAATTTTTAGCCTATGTGGGGATATCAGCAGCAATTATGCTTATACAAAAGAAAAGGTGAACCATCAGAAATTGTGCTTATGACAAAAGAAATGGTTTAGCAGTTTGACATATAATTATTGATACTTTTATATGAGAAAACAAATAGCTAGGTGCAATTGGATGCACCAAAACATTATTTGAGAGGTACAGATTACGAACCAGTCCTGTGGAATCGGGTTTGCCAACGGTGGTTTGACAAGCTAGTCTCCAATTTCTTGGTTTCTGCAAGTGGAGCAATAATGATAAGTAAATTTAACATTTGATTGGCTTGTTATAATCGTTAAATCAAGAAAATGTTATTTGAGCTTTGCAATAGTATTAATGTGTAAACCTTTTTGAGTTTTTCCTTCTCTTTATCTGTACGGGGATTCAATAGCTCTGTTCCTTCAACAACCTGCACAAATACATAAATAATCCTCAGCAGAGGAAGAAAAGTTCAAGAATTGATACTACATCAAGTACTCTTTTATCTCTAATGGAAAACCATATATTAAGAAGCTAAATACTCTTTGCAATATTCTTAATAAGTACCAACTGTAATTAAAAGAAAAAAAAAAAAGAAATTGATCATCTTCACCTCAACCATGCACGTCGCACAAGTTCCTCCTCCCGCGCAATTTAGCAAAGGTCTTGCCTAATATGTTAAAAAGCCAAAAAAAAAGAAAAAAACACTTAGCTAGCTCTTTTCAGAGACATTAATGAAGAAAATATGTAAATATCAATCAGTTTTTTTATTTTTTATTTTTGCTCTTTCTGTGAGAAGTTCCAAAATATTGTGAAAAAGGGACTTACATAAGGTCCATACAACTCAATATTATTATCAAGCATTATGTCTCTAAGTTTCTGTCCACCGGAGGCTTTGCGGTATTGCACGTCCGGAGTTCCATCAGGAAGCAAAACTGACTAACGACAGCAAAAATATTACTACTCTTACTTTTAAAAAGCTACTATTGCCCTTACTGCACAAATTTTCATAGACATTAGTATCAAATCAAGAATTGAATATAGCTTGGTGTTAATAACAGTCCATCATTCATTCCTCGTCTTAGAATCAGAGTTCGATTTTCCTAAAAGAGAAAAGGAAATTATTAAGTAGCTTATCAGTGTTAAGCAGTGACTCACGCTAACAAATGCAAGGTTGACTGCAGGAGGTTCTTGAGGAATTGTAGTAGTCTCTGATTCGCTCTCCGGAACAGTCCCAACAGCTCTGATTTTTCCTCTGGAGAAGTTAAGATGCTTGTTAGGTCCTTTGAACCTTATGCAGGCTTTATTGGTTGGAGCTGGAAAATTATTAGAGACTGAGAAAGAAGTTGCTAAGCGAGTGTAAGAATTCAGTTCCAGAATTCCCATCTTCAGTTTTGAGGGAATTCAAAATTATGGGATATTATTAGAGATAGTTACAGTTGATCGGATCGGATAGTTAGGATGCTCTTTTTGGAATCGTTTGTGGCTCTTGTTCTTCTTGTTATCTGATGTCATGGGTGTTTAAATTTCAGAGGAAAAAATAAAGGAAAATGAACGCTAGAGGAAGGGGTTGAACCTTCGACCTTGTGGTTAACAGCCACACGCTCTAACCGACTGAGCTACTCCAGCGTGTACATGGAAGGTGCATCGATAAAAAATTTAAAATTTAAACGCCCACAATTCGTTGACCACAACTGCGTTGTAGTATTTCAAAGGCCCAGCCCATTAATATTAGGATTCAAGTGACTGGGCCTTTAGCCTACTTTTAATTCACAGAAATGCTATTTTTACATGTCCACATAAAAAGAATAAGGAAATGCAAATATTGCAAAATTCTCATTTCTGAAGCAAATTTACGTGCTTTACAATATTTGTTCACATAAAACATTCTAACATGTAAGAAATTAAAATTGTTTGCATTAGAGATGTTTCGTTTAATGTCTGTAACAAAAGAAATTTGTACTGAACATATAATAGCAATTACATTGAAACATTTCTTTCCGAAAATGTGTATCAATGTATTTCTATATAGCTACAACTATACAAGTTGATTGTTAAAGCTCCTTTGGTTATGATTAGAAAATGAGTGATTGTTCATAGCCAGGTTAGAAGTAGAAACAGCAGTGGTGCTAAGCGAGGCAGAATTGATTGAGGTCATTGTATCTGCACGTGGATGCTGAATCACAGCTAAAACTGAATCCTCGAAGCGTCCTTTCCGCAAAGAAGTTGGCTGCAAGTACAAAGCTAAGATTCAGTAAAATGGCTACAATGAAATTCATGAGATCAAGAAATGTATGGTGAAGAACAAACTATAAACAAATTATGGTGGAAACTGAAGCATGGAAGCAATTACAGCTAGCTAGGGGGAAAACCTCCCTCATCCCAAGCAGGTCTTAGGTTGCCTTAGTAAAACCCTTTTAGAAAAGATCAACTGATGAAACCACATGTTTCGGATGAAGGTTTGTTGAGAAATAAAGACATGCTGAAAGTGAGATAGTTTTCTTCCATTTTTTCTCATCTAATTTTCAAGAATTTAAAAGTACATTAGCTATTATTCAACTAAACTTAAGCTTCTGAGATACTAAAAATGGATTGACGAATTTTGAGACTGCACTTAATGGAGAAGACTTGTACTTGAGCGAGTAATTAAACTATGCAGGTCAAGATCAAAGATCACAAGAAACTGCATCCCAAATAACATTGAGCTTTCTGCTTGAACAACCACAGCTTACCACACCAATGTGCCATTCATGACTCCTAAACTCCTTAAAAGTTGCCGCATCCATTTCCTGCAATAAAATTCAGTTATATATGAGAATTTTAGAAACCAAGTTCCAGCTAAACTCTAAAAGAACATGGTTACTAGCTTCGTGCATAGATCAAAGAAACAGAACAAGATAAAACATATCTCAGATGTTCTCAGGTATACAATTGCACTACCACATCAGACTAATAAACTTCAAGAAATGCACAACCACAAAGTTTTACCTTTGTATGTTATTATTTCCATCTTTTTGGATTATTACCATTGATCTTTCAATTGGTCTAATTGTACCCCTTTACTTTTTCCTTTTCCATTTTTTACTTGATGCACACTAGGTAGCTCCAATAATCAAGCACTGAATGGACATATGGTAAATTTGGCCACAACATAGCTGTCTTATGTAAATCTGGATAGGAGATATCACAGAATGCTTAGAGTTCTGAAGAAGACTTACAATGCTATATATGGGAGGCACCATTTTCTTTCCTTTACTCTTTAAGGTAGGCATAACTGAGAAACGTGGTGCCAAGTCTTTTGATCTGAAAGTCCATCTGCAACAAAAAGGAGCATAATCAATCAAAGTGGTAGAGATGAAAACTCAGCATTCAACCTAAACATCACAGAGTATTCTTACACACCCGATGTAGAGAATGATGCAGAACTGTGCCCATTCTCTAACCACCAATCGAAGCCAATAGTGGTCCAATGAGTCATTCATGTTAATAAATATCTGGAAAAAAAAAATCCTAGTTACTGCTGATATCTGTAATTGTATCCTCGGAATTGCAGAACTAAGGTACAGGAAAAATATGCCTACTGCAAATTCAGCCATTGCCACAATGTGCATCGCACCTTGAAATTTCCTGACCAGTACAAACAACAAAAGTAGATTAATTATTTGGGTTTTTAGGTTTTTCTCTGGATTTGGGTGAAGGGAGAAATGGAGCATGACATTTATCCAGAAAATCGTAGTGTATTGCAAACGACAATTGATGAAAAGCAGAACAAATTGCATACTTGAACATGATGTGTTTTGTAAAGATTGCATCATGCATTGCATGAACATCCTCATCTTCTATAATGGTCAACTGCTCCCTTAGTAACAACAAGTTCTGAGATATATGGCGGAATATCATATAGAATGAAATGCAATAGCTCAGCAGCAGAAGAACCTGTTACATGAAGAGTTTAGCTACTTGGTATCTTGTTTCCATAAAGAGAGAAGAATTGGCAAAGGCTGCTCTAGACAAGTTCAATGCATCGTTTGAACTAAAAGTTGCTGAAAATTTCAAAGAAATACTCACTGAAAAATAAGGCACAGATGCTCGATAACCAACAAGAGTCAAGTAAAAGACACAGCCAATAGCAGCTGTAGTTCTCCGCTCGGAAATGGATAGGCGCTCACAAGTGATACAATATCCATGAGAAATCAGCAGGAATGACACAAAAATTACAGTCTGAAAGAGTACTCCAGTTACAAAGACACCAAATGACATCCATAAAGAGCACACACGAAGATAAAAGCAAGAATACCTGCAGTAATAACACAAACTCAAAAACAACGGTTATTTTCAAGGGGGGAAAAATCAATCAATAGAAGCAATAAAGTTTATCCCTTTAGCGTCATCTCTACATTTCTTCCGATAATTCTTCTCATATGATGAAACACAAAGGGTTTACCAACTTTTTTCAAAACATTTATATAAACTCTTTTCATAACATCATTTGACCATTAAAACCCACCTAGCATAAGACAATAGGCAATTGGTGCAGAAAGTATGAGCCTGCCCTACACATTAAAAATTACTAAACTTGCATAATATCCATAAATCAGTAATCAAAACAATCAGCACTAATATGGCAAATGGATGATGATGCTTCCCAGAAGGAAAGACTTACCAAAAGAGAAAAGATAAGGTCAGCTGCAAAGCTTTAATTAATGGAACAGCTGCAAGTGTCCATTGCAATTTATTCGTCTGTTCTAGTAACAGCAACAACCAACATAAGATTCACAAATAAGTCACTGAAACGCATTAAAAAGCAAACAATTTTTGCTCCAAAAAAAAAAATCAATTCTTGAAACCAAAGTTCCAGAAAAAATATACAAGTATAAAGCTTATTTGGTAATCTATTGGGATAAAACAAAAGAACCCATTTGGGCCAATAAATAAACTAACTTTTCATAATTATAGAAGAATTGAAGATAAAACTTTTTGTAGGATGTAATGGTTTAAAATTGATGACAGACCTGAAAATGGCGGTTTCTGTAAGTGTTGATAGTCCAGCAAGCTGCAGAGAGGAACCAAATCAACATAAATGCCAAGTTGAGAGAAGGGATTGGCCGATAAGCTTCGTTGATGCCATCATAACTATTCTTGGAAGGCTCCATTTTCAGGGATTTTCACAGCTTTGGGAGGAAAAATGGGATGGACCACCATTTTCAGTTCTTTAGGGGGTTCTTCTTATAACGCGGGCAGAGCTGCAATTGTTTTTCTGTTTTCTTTCTTTTCTCACCTTTTAAAATTCTTTCCTTTTTATTATTTTCTGATGTCAAAAAAGAATTCTGTAGGATTCTGTAGGAAATGACCCCTTTGTCCTCATTACCTGTTAATTAAATACAAATATAGAGTATTGTTAGACTTCTGTAACATTACAGTATAGATAGAAGCTTCCTGTTAATAACATCGAAGTGATTTGAAAATTGAATTCTTAAAATATATTTGACTTACATATAGTATAATATTGTATTGAAATTGTAAAATTTTCTTGAATCGTGTTTTTTAAGATTAATCCATTACACGTTGAATTTGTAAATACTTATTGGTGAGGTTAGGTCAGTAGATATATTTTTCAAAAAATAATGTCTTTTGAGATGAATTTAAACTTGTTTTTAAAGATGACTCTTTTTTTTTTTGTTTATGCGTAAATTATTGAACCAAAGGTATATTTGATTAGATAAGACAATTTTTATGTTTCCCTGATTTTTTTTTTTAAATGTGAAGATCATTTTGGTGGGAATTTTTGGTGGAGATGTGCAGTTGTTGCAAACAAGTGCGTGATGTTGTCATGCAACAAAACCATTCTTTCAAAATCTGCATCTTTAGTCCCTACGATGATATTAAAATTCTTTGTATTTTTGTTGTTTTCTCTGTTAGAATTAGCTCAACAATCAGATGATTGTTTGGAGAACTTATTCATCACTTAGCGAGAAGAACTTTAACAGAATATTTATAAAAGGAAATCTTATGGTAAAACGATTATCTTTATCGTGCTTTTCTATTTTGCAACTTATTTACTGATGTTAAGCGTTATATTAAGAAACATCTTGTGCGGTGCAAATCTTCAGAGAGGGTTATATAAATAGACACATATACATATATACAGAGAGAGAGAGAGAGAGAGAGAGAGAGAGAGAGAGAGAAGCTTGCAATCATAATCACTTTCTATGATTGCTCATAAACAATTTGATTTGCAATAATGTATCGAAATGGAGCAGTAGGAAGCTGCAAGAAAATCCGATAATTTACAATACTGGTGGCACTAGTGCTTATTATGTGTTGAACAGCTTGGCCCTACCAAGAAGGAAAATTCTTTCCATATTGAAGAAAAATACTAATTTCTGGAAAAAAATTTTTTTATTGAAAGTAGATTGTTTTCTCGCTTTAAAACAATAATTCCATTAGGATTAAATTGCATAGTTTATTTGGGCATCCTTTTCCCAGGCCACCACGGAGAATGATGAAAATCAAACAGATCAGCTGGGGGGATAGCATTCTGACCAACAACTTGCGAGTTCTGAGCAACTGACCATTGACCTTAATGAAATGTAGCCAACAATTTCCGCAGGTTGATTTAGGCCTGGCTTCATTTGTAGGATAACTATAGTTTTACAAGGAAAAAAAAAAGCATAGATTAGGTGAACAAACTCACTTGGAAGTTGCAAACTACTAGTTTCTTGAATCCCACTCCATTAGAGCTTAGAATACTGGTAGTATTATAAAGGAATTGATCTTTGATGATGCAATCGGTGGTTGGGATTCTTTTTAGTATTCTTTTTGTTGATGAATTTTTAAGAAGTTAAAAATTTTTAACAACTGATTGGTTTATACTTCTTTGAAATCATTAATATTAGGAAAATCAAGTGAACTTCCTTTTCGGAGCAATAAATCGTTAGAATAGATGTCCGGAAATTGAAGAGGCAACGAATAAAGAAAAACTTTCACATAATTATTGGTAAACTTAAAAAAATGACACATAATTACCCAACTGTAGAAAATTATTATACCGGTTATATTCCGGAAAAGTATTATACCATGTAACCGATCCATCTAAATATTTTTTATTTGTCAGTACACATTTGGGTAATTGGATCGCTAAACAACAATAATCACCGGGTCAGGATTTTGGGCACATACCACAATGTACTGGGCATTGTCTTTCAGGAATACGAACGAGAGCCGAATAAGTAGACGTGGCCCATCGGAAAAATAAAGTAACTAATATTGGATCGGCCGACAAAGCCGTGATAAATGTCCAATGACCCGAAAACGCCTCTGGTCATGGACTCCTAAACACGGAAAGATTGCTTGACACATTACTTCCACAGCCCACTGGAAATTATCTCCGGTCCATATGATGGTATATGTAAACGAATAATCCTACCATTTAGACTAAGGAATTTGACAAAATGTAGAATGATTTGCTTAAAGCCTTAAGTTTAGCTTTAAAAGACAGTCCAATGTAGCTTAATGCAAAACCACAACATTTATTTCTTTTATAATTCTCAGGCACATAAAAATAATTGTACAAATATGAAGACCCTACTTTGTGAATATTGATTCTTATGCAAATGCTAGGAGAAATTTTCCTTTCGTTCGTTAGTATTGTTCACAAGTGAATTGTTAACCCAAGTTAAAATATACTCCTAAAAATGTTCTTCAAAGTTTCTTTTTTAAGGTGGTTTGGTCGTTGCATCAATGGATGATAAATTGCTGCATAGTTGCAGCTAATATTCTTACAGGAAATAAGTAGTTTTTCCGCAGTTGGATCTCAATGCTAATTTCCGATGCTAAGTCAGTGACACAAGGAGTTGTCACGTTGCATTTATACTATAATAATTATATGATTTATTTCAAGTATGATAATTATTAATGCAAAGTAACAACTCTTTATGAATGACACTAAGTTTGGTACGGGAACTGACACTGAGCATGTCAAGTGGTTTTTCGGTCCACCTTAAAATTTTAGAATCTTTATGCGTGTAGGTCTCATATTAAGGTGAGAAGGTTGGTTTTGCACATTTTTTAGTAGCATAAAGGGACTGACTGATATATGTACGTGCCAAGACATAAAGGTCGTCTTCTTTTTCTGGCACATATACGGTGGCTTATAGATTCTAATAGTATTTTTGCACGGAAAATATCCTGGTGTGTTCAGAATTTAGTTAGAAAAGCAGAGAAACACTGAATTCTGAAAGCGGAAAACTCTCGATGTTATGCTAGCTTTATTAACTGTAATTAATTTGGCAACTAATTCTGATCAGTTTCGTGGTACCAAAATGGTGAAGATAGTAGATAGCTAGTTGTAGTAGGGCCAATTCTTAATAGCCTTTTTTTTTTTTAATCTGATTTTAGCTATTAATTTTTAAAAAATTTATTTTGTGATATTCTTAATTATTTTTTTACTATATTTTAAAAATTTTTAATTTAAAATCAAGAGTAACTGATTTTTAATTTTTATAAAAATCAATATTACTTCGTATTTACATGTCATGCAATAATGGGATACCTTCCTCCCCCTTTCCTTTTTCCCTTAGTCCCCAAAAGGTGTTTTTCTTATATATCTTCTCATTTTGTTAATCTTTTTGGTCTTTTTTATCGTTGGCATTTATATATCCATTCAAATATTGAAAGCATAACAAATACTAGTATTAAAGAAAGTACAGGCAAAATAAGAACAAAAGCAAAGCCATAGTTTGGTTTCCTTAAAAAAGAAAAGTTTTTCTGGGCTAACACCAAGAGCGTATCGTTGTATAGATTAGGGAGTAACCGCTGTAAAAACAACCCTCCCCCATTCTTCTCCCTTAAAAAAAAAAATTTTAAAAAACAATTGAAACAAAAAGTTGTCAGGGATTTGATTTAGAGGAAGACGTACAAACGTACGCTTTTGGGTCGTTCTATTGCAGTTTCAATATCAAAAGATGTTGCTGTTGTCACCAGGGCCATCATGGTTGGTCTTGGACGTTAGGAGTTGGAGCAGAGGAGCAAGCAGCAGTGAAGTACAATAGTAGAACGAGCCATTGCCTACTGTGCTGGGGGTACAAAACAGAGTCACATTCCAATCGATTCAACTTTTTACCCCAATGCTAAAAAACTAGTATTGCCGTATGATACTGGCAGTATAACGGACAAATATAATGGCAGGATTACGACGCAGAGTGTCCTCCAACGGATACATATGACCAAAATGATACGTGGATCTCTTTGAAGAATTCCTCCTCCAACGGCGGACCTAATGGGGAGCGACGGTATTGATATTTGTATTTGCTATTAATGCCGTCACACTTTTTAATTTGGACATTTCTTGTGGATCACCTTTAAAAACTTAGTTGAACTTTTGGGTTTTCAATGAAAAAAAATTTCTCAAACTCCACAAGACAAGACAATTATGGAATATTTTACCCCACCCCAGAGAAAATTTTATTCAATATTGTGCCCCAACCAAAATATGCCTATGGATGAACAGAGTACAGAATTGAAAGAACGGTAGACATTTTCTAAACTATTGGTGGGCACCAAGAATCGTGGAGCCCACATGCTAGTATTCAACACTTAATAACACATTTCTTGGGTAGGTCCCACTCATCGTCTTCCCTTGTACTTTTTCAGCTTCCTCTTTCTCAATTCTCAAATCGTACTTAGTGTGCTCATTTACATAACATTATACAGTTGTAATGGTAGGTTAGTTGTCACTGTTCTGAAATCGGAAGAGAGCGTACAAAACTGATAAATTTCATACTCTCCCCCACCTCTCTATAAAATCCCCACCTCCCACCTTCTCTCTTTCCGTCCCCCAACGGGTACATCAAAATTTGTCTCTTTGTCACATTTTCATTTAGTTTTTTTTTTTTTTTTTTTTGCAAGTAATTTCTCATTCACATTCTCTCCACCATTATTATCTCGACCTTTTTTCTAGTGTACCAAAGTTTGCATGCATTTTATTATTCTTTGTTGAATAATGACTAAGCTACCGAGCTCATGTTCACCACCCCCTTTATCAACATCAACATCATCATCGTCATCGTCATCCAGGTTAACTCAGCGTGACTCGTCTAGCGAGCTAAGAGCTTTGAAGTTAGAAGAAAGTAGACCACAGCCCAAGAGACAAAGGGAGAGTGGGACTAAGCACCCGGTGTACAGAGGAGTACGCATGCGTAGCTGGGGAAAATGGGTGAGTGAAATTCGTGAGCCACGTAAAAAATCACGTATATGGCTGGGAACTTATCCCGCCGCTGAAATGGCAGCTAGAGCCCATGACGTAGCCGCGCTGAGCATTAAAGGAAACTCAGCGATTCTTAATTTTCCGCAACTCGTCGAGTCGCTGCCGCGTCCCGTTTCGCTCGCTCCCCGGGATGTTCAAGCTGCTGCTGCTAAAGCGGCCGCAATGGAGGAGCCCAACACTTTATGCTTCTCCACGTCGTCCTCAACGACAACAATGACGACATCATCTGAGGAGCTGGATGAGATAATTGAGTTACCGAGTTTGGAGGAGAGTTATGATTCGTGCGAGTCGAAGACCGAGTTGACTCTGTCTGACTCGGTGGTGGACGGGTCTCTGTATCCGACGTGGTGGGGGTCTGATGCTGACTTGTACGGCTATTTTCTGGGTCAAGCATCGATTGATGACGGTGAGTTGCTGGTACCAAGCAGTCTTGCTGACATTGAACTGGGTTAGCTCTGTGTAGCACTCGTAAAATCTCTAGAAACTTCTGCTTTTTTTTGTTTTGTTTGAGAGAGAATGTTTAGAAGCTGTTTGGCTTATGGTTTAGATTCTGGTTCCTTTGAAATAACCATAAACTCTGTCTATAATTTTTCTGGTTCTTGCTAATGTTTCCATACGATGATGTAATATATTTTTGTGTGGTTTAAATAAAAACATACGTACAAACTGGTCTACGTATTTAGACATGTGTTTTGGCAATTTCTTTCCAATGAATGATTAAAATTGCAAGTAGTTTCTACCAAGATAAGATACAGCTTGAAATATTCAAGACTACCAAAATTAAACAATATCCCCTCCTTTTTTTTGTTGCTATATCTTGTTATTTTTTTTTATGAAAATAGTTCTTGTTATCTTTTGTGGGATCTGTTTATATGGAGCATTTTTTTTAAAATTACTATTTTAAAAAAACTTTTTAAATCATTTTTTTTACCTTAACAAACATGTCTCCTTTTTTTTTTTGACGTGTTTATCAAAAAATTTTCTCACAAAAATTTTCCTAAAAACACATGTTTAAGGCCAAGGATTGAAGAGGGGTGGTGGGAGTATGATTTGAGCCCTTCAAACATGTAATTGTAAGACAAGATAATGCTACTTCAATTTGTATTAAACTTTAGGATGAAGTTGGAAAATGTCTTTGAAAGAGCAATATTTGCTGTGAAAGATCAAGGCAATGCCCATTAACGTGGGTGGCCATGGCTTTATTTCGTGTTGTACTTTTCACAAGCAAGCTGACAACAACAGTATTTAACATTCTTGACTTGAAAATTTCTGAGAAATCAATTATTAGAATCCCTTTCCATTTTTTTGATAAAAAGAAACGAAAAAAGAAAAATGCTCAATTCGGGCAACTAACAATTTACTTCGTGCGACTTGAGTGGTCCTTTACTAACCCCAAAAGTAATCAGAGTTCTTAATTCCTATTATCTTGAAGACAAAATGGGAGTTGTTGTTTGTACTTTGTCTGCAGCCAAATCTCACAACTCATATGCCATTACTATCTTTTCTCTTTGAACTGGCAAAATTTCCATTTTTAGAAATAAAGGATTTTTTATTCGAATATGAATGAATGAATCAAACCAAAAGCAAAAACCCTCTAACAGTTGAAAGGATAATAAATTAACCAGAGTTTCATCACTAAAATATATCCACTACAATGCAATAATTGCATACAACTGGACCCATCGTCTAGTAGATAAACTGGGCATCATCAAGAAATCATCACAACTATATTGTTGTACGTACGTCTTGTTCGTTGGTTAACCTTCAATGATTTGAGGGGATTGTAGCCGATAAACAAATCAATTGAAGAGATATGTATTGCAAATTCAATGGCCTAGTTGGCAATAATGGGGCTTACTGGCTTGCAGCTTGCAACTCTAAAGTCTAGCCAAGTGTCCTCCTATTAGCTTAGTTTACTTTTTTATCGCACTCCTTGAGGGAGTGGTCAGATTGGATCCTTCTTTCCTGATTAATTATTTCGTCCTTGTTTTACATGGCTCTTTCTCTAGAAAATTTTATGGGGCATGAATAGATAGTGTATAATTTTAAAGCACCAGTATAATTTTTTTTAAAAAAAAAATTAAAGCACTACTATAATTTGACGAAGAAAAATAGAACTAGAAAGAACATGGAAGTAACATGAATCTTTCTAGAATAGACCGGATCCACGAGCCCCACCTGTAAACCCAACAATGGATATATGAGTTATCGTTGAGCCTTTGATAGCTCATATCTTTACTGTTGGGACGGTGAGACCTATGGACCCGATCTATGAAAAAATCTCTCGGATGACAGGTAGAACATTTATTTAGTTTTGCCAAGGTTTTCCTCATGGTGATTTTTTTCAGAGTCTACCATACT
Organism: Mitragyna speciosa; assembly: GCA_024721245.1. Lineage (NCBI taxonomy): Eukaryota > Viridiplantae > Streptophyta > Magnoliopsida > Gentianales > Rubiaceae > Mitragyna > Mitragyna speciosa. The sequence goes on from CM045573.1 coordinate 18,351,006, forward strand.
CAAAAATTATGAAATTGCTTCAACATTTTGAAATTTATTATTTGCATATTTATCTAAAAAAAATATCAATAGGATGTTTATAAAACAAGAAGAAAAAAAAAGAAAAGCTAAATTTCAACTGAATAATTTATTAAAATTAGCATGGAAAAAAGCCAAAATGTTGTTTGTGAAAAAGATAGAATGTTTTTGGCAAATTACATAGGGAAAATCATTAAATCAATTTCTTTGTGGTAAATATTTAATTAGATTTAGTAATTAGGTGACTTTGTTGTGTTTTAATATGGAAAATGATCTAGGTTCAAAGACATTGAAAGAAAAAGTAAAGGAAATGTGAAATGTTTAAGGTAATAAATAGTCCAAGTTACTCCTTTTGACATTAGAAGCCTCAGTCCAACTCACAAGCACAAGAGAAGATAAGAGAACGTGTTCATTGAGTCCGGCATACTAAATATTCCACGTTAATTTCTTAATCAACAGTTAAATGAACTAACTACTTATCAAGAAAGAAAAAAATAATGGCCTAATTGCGATATTAAAAAGCAAGAAGGTAGAAATTAGGTGAAATCGTGTGCGATTGCATTCTCATGCAAGTTTTGGAAAAAGTAAGACAATTATCTGTAATACCTTTTTTTCTTTTTCCCGTTTCGGGTACAAATAAACATCTCTGTAATTTTTCATTTCAGCAGTAGTGTAAGTTGTTTGAGTTTTCCCGGAATGAATATAAACGAAAGAAGAATGCAGATTCACATGTTGGATCACTAAGTGGTTCTTTCAAATGTTGAAGCCTTTAGGAATTCTTAAGTACCATGTTAAGTTTTAAAAAACATTTATAATTCATCCATCTAAGTTTTGTATCTATTTAGAACATACAAAATCATAATGCTAATGACACCTCAAATCAAATTGATAAGTCAAAAAGGAAATAAGTCGCACATCAAGTTACAATATACTAGTAACACTGCACTACATTATATGCTTACAAGAAAAAACAAATATGCACTAAACTATATCTGAAGATGTAATAAAAAGATGATTGATAAGCGCATAATAACAGTTTCTTTTTTGTAAAATGAATTTCCTCCAAACTCTGATATCTAATATAATTACCTTAAGTATGCCTATCTACTGTGCAATCAAACCATGTTCAAATTCTTGGGAGTTTGGCTCTGAATCAATATTCATTTTTTATATTGGTAGTAGTAATAATCATGATGCATCCATTAGACCTACAATTTTTGAATTTTATCTTAGATACAATTGAATTTCCGCTCCCAATGTCGAAGGATAACGTTAGAAAAAATTCGTAAAGACCACTAATTGATGGCCGTCAATGACTTTCTAGAACAATTTAGCAAACGTGACAAAGAATTTCAAACAAAAGAGAAATTAATATAGTTTTGTTGGTGTTAGGAGCCATTTTCGAGTTTCTATCACCGGTCATTGTCCAAAGTGCTGGCTACTACTAAAAGATGCGTTAGTCCCTAGGCACAATGATGAATTCTGTGAGGTTCTTGAAAATGACTTTCTTCTTTCATTCTTGAAAATTTTCAGGATCTTATTTCCCATTGTTTTTGTGGACCACCGATCATCAAATTCATAATGCAGTTCAGTGTATTAGAACCTCTTTATCTTGGGATTTCCTTTGGCCTTCGCCAGGCGCCAGCACACAGTTTGAAGATGTTACCTTTCATCATTTTTAAAACGTGAAGTCCCTATTCTGGCTTTCAGTTTGGGTTGAGTAGGTTGGGTTTCCTTCCCCCTTTCCCCGAATTGTCAAAAAAAAAAAAAAAAAAAAAACGTGAAGTCTGTTTCTGAAATTGTACGATACTTCTTCTGACTAGTGTCCTAAGTGCAGGAAAAGTATACAATACACTACGTGCATTGTCACGTGGTGTACTAGAACCAATAATTTATCGACATGTGGCAATGGTGGGTCATACTTCGTATTATTTGGCGATGTGTGATTGGTTCTAGTGCACCACGTGGCACGCCACGTGGCGCGCGTGGTGCACGCAATACTCACTCCTAAGTGCATTGGTTAACACACAGTTCTATCCATAGTCAATACGTATATTTATGATTAATATCTTGTATTTACATTAATTTTAACTTTTTCTTTTATAAAAAACTGACACTTGGACCGTGGTAAGGAAACTGGATAGACAAACCTTTGATACTTCATTTAGCAGAGGCATCAAATGCTTAAATTGCTCTGAAGCTATTTGATTTAAATTTTTTCAATCACTATTGTTATATGAGTATAAGTTTTGACGATTCTTTTAATATATTTGGTTTAGTAATAGAATGTTTATCATTTCCCTTCAAATGGGTTAATAAATTTGATAGAAACGTATTTTGAAAAGAATCATAGAAATTCTAGTTAATAGCTTTTGTTCTGATTGAAGGATAATAATAATTATTTTTCAAATATTAACAATACTTGTCATTATTATTAATATCTATCCCTCTCTCTGATTCCTTTAAACCAAATACTACCTCAATCTTGTAACAACAGCAGGAATAACCACCTTTTCGTCGACAAGTTGATAATAGAATAAATTGTTGAAACAGTCTAATTACATGAGACAGTCTTTTCAGAAACGCAGTAGGTTGCTTATCAATTATAAGGGACTATAATTCAGCATCAAGCCTCACGAAACTCCTAGATGCAAATCATATTCTTCTTTTACTTGCCAAGAAAAAAAATCACATTATTAGTTGAAAACGAAGGTTTCAACCAGACTTTTTTCAGAAAAGAAACAAAGAACCTCTAATATCGCTTGACAATTAGCGGTGCACAAATGAACACAAAAAATTCTCCAACCATCTGTGCTAATGGTAGAAAACTCATATAAAATCATCTAAGCAGCAGAAATGTCAACATCACATGGCTAGCTAAGCCAACCAAAATTAATCAGAATGTCCATAGCCACGTTTAACATTCGCCAATTGAGAGGATCTGTGATTATTAAAAGTTCCCCACAATATTGAAAGGAAAAAAAATACTTTGTTAATTAATCTTTGACCAGTTATGAGCTTTATTAAAAGCACATATATGATTTTGTCCTTCTGGAGAAAGAATATCGTAGAAGGAGATTCATGTCACGTGAGAGGCCTTCTCAATACTGCGAATTCTTTTCCTCAATTATGAATGGGTAGTATAACGTAGGACTAAAAATTTGGTTTTCCTCAATTATTGAAACATATGTTTGCAATGACTTGATAATCACCAGCAGATAGAGTCTTTTATTATTACAACTAATAACATTATTCTGAGTCTCTGACCAGTGTGGAATAAGGATGCTTTATTCTAACTCTTCCTTATTGGTAGAAAATTTCGTAATCACTTGAAAAAAATTTAACTCTTCAAAGTTGAAAAGACGTCGTTCTTGACAATATATGCATTTCTTTACATCTGCACGTTATGTAACGATACATGACATCAAATTTCCATGGCATAGATCAAAGCATCTCCATTTTGAATTGAAAGGAAAGATTATAAAAAGTGTCACGAGGTTTGCCGTTTGCTGTAACCTAATAACAACCTCCAGCAAATTATGTTTGTCATGGGAGTTTGATTTTGATCAAATTCAAGAAACACAACCTTCTCAGAACATCTATTCACATTGCACAATCCCTTTGTGGCTACATAATGCATTAGACACGTTTTCCCCCCACCAAACAATTCCCCAACTCCCACTTTTATGGGATTCTGGTTTCCACAGTTGTTACAGTTTAGATTCAAAACACTGTAAACTTTATTATGAGTAACGCAATATTATTTATAAAATTTTTTTGTTATGACACTTTATCAAAATGTAAATTCGATTAACAAATTATGCAAATTTTTACATTTTTGTAAAATGGTCCAGTCGATTTGTATTATAACGTAAGCCGCCATTTGCCAAACCGGCAAAAAAAATCCCAAAAGATCAACTGAAGAGGCCTCTTAAATGATTGCTGCATGGGACTATTTGCGGTGAAATGGAACAGTGGAACAAAATGAGGGCTTGAGGCATCTCAATTCTCATGTAGAAGGGAAACAAAGAAAGCCAAAACAGGACTATTTCCGTCTATATGGTTGTTTTTTGAGATATTTTTTAAAAATATTACTGTAACAGTTGTGAAGATTTTTTTCGATAAATGTGTTTCTGAAATAAAAAGGTAATTGAAAAACGTGTAAGAAATTTTTAAAAAAATATGTTTTTAAAATACAGAACTAAACAAATAGAGATCACTACAGGTAGTATGGATTTTGTAGCTGGAAGTTTGGTGGAAGTTTGGTAATTGATATTTGATTGAATAACAATTTCAGAGGGATTGGTAAGAGTAGAAAAAAAAATTATATTTTCTCACATTAGTATGGTTAAGAAACATGTATACTACTTCATGCTATACGCATTTCTTTTGCACCCTTCCTTTCTAAGAATAGATATCCATCAAATAACATAACATGAGTGACCTAGAAGTAACATTAGCCTATATTCTTTTCTTGTTTTCTTTTCCCCATTTTTTGGTGTTTTGGCGGGTCTTAACTCTTCAGCTGTTGTTTGGCTGTCACATTGACCTGCTAACACATGCCGGACTCAGTGGACTACTGATCGTTTTCCTGATTTTGAAAGCAGAAAAATCAAATTCTTTTACACGAAAATTGCACATTATTCTCCAAACTAAATTCTACCCTTACTGGACCACCTGTACGAAAGCGTGCAAATAATCTTGCGATATGCGTGCTTACATAACAATATCATCATCACCTCACTCTGAATCTACGTCTTGATTCCTATTAGGTACCGCATTTTGCTGCGAAAAAGAACTAAGAAAAATACATAATTTATGCTAATTAAGAAGTCAAACGTTTGTCCATCTCGCATTTGCAAACACCTCATTCGCCGCAACAACGTTGTATTTGTTAATGGGCCTCTGTCATTCTCCAAAATTAAGAGGCAAATCCTAAAAATATTTTCGTGATTTGGTCGTTAGAACAATTTACCGCCGCCCCAATTATCAGATCATGACATTTGGCCGTACCCCCCCTTTTTTTTTTAAAACTATTACCTGTGTTCTTTTTCTGGTGGGATACAAATAGGTGGCATGTGCAAAAGCTAAGCACATATAAAAGTAAACCATATGATTCTTTCTTGATTTAAAATGACTAGGAGAAAAGATCAATAGAAGTCTTCATTCTTCTTCTCGAAAAAAAAAAAAAAAAAAAGGAGTCTTCATTCTATTCCACTTTAAGTTTTTAGATAAAAATGTCTTGTCCTAATGGTCAAATTAATGTTTAGAGATTATACTACCTTCATTTTATATTATACTACCTTCAATTTATTTGTATAACCATAGCCTTTTCTTCCTTTTTTTTTTTTTTTTTTTGGGCTTTTATTTGGTGGCCGGAAATAAATTGTTGAAGAAAGCTAGTAGTACAATTTCGTGCCTAAGACAGCAATAGTCTACCTTTTTTCACCCATTCAAATTTCTTTTAGTTTTCAGTTCTTTTTTTTTTAAATTTTATGGTCTTGGTAGGAGACATAACAAAAACATCATTCACATTCTCATACTAGCACTGTCGCCCCACGTCACGTGTTTCCAGACCGCAGAAACCTTCTCCTCAATCCATAGAGGACTTAGGTGCCCTTAGATGACTAAGATATATTATGACAAAATCAATCATTACTAGATAACAACAAACCCAAATTTCAATTGGCAGCTCATTGCGCCAAAGAAGAAACGCAAAATCTTGATTGTAGGTAGCGCTACCAAAATTGGAGGAATGAAATGAGAATACTCATTGCATTACTTGGCCTTCTATCTTTCTTTCCTTTTCAAGTTACCTTTCCGATGCAAGTTTATACAATTCCAGCCGGGCATTCTGCACTTTACATAGATATCTCTACATTCTTTGGTTTTTTTTTTTTGGGAAATACTATTTTGGTTTTGATTTGCCTGAGACGGCATTGTATATCCAAACATGGTTCTCATCCTACGTCCATCTATAGTCATTGGTTAAAAGAAACATAAACAAGAATCTTCATGAATATTAGTCAAGCAAACATAACGCAAGATAACATGTCACAGTTGTAAATTTATCGTTAACAATGCAACACCCTATAACTCTTCCCCTTAAAATATTACATGATGTACTAAAAAAATGTAATCCTAAAAACGTTAAAAATTAAACTTATAACATGGTGATTTGAAATTCATTCTTCAAATTTCGCCACCGCTGTTGAAGTCTGGATAATATTATTGTTCACGAATAATTATATATGTTGACTAGAATTAGCCATGTTCATGCATCTACAGAAATGCGCAACTACCACAATTAAGTGCTAAACCTTGTTAATGGACACAAAATGAGATACACATTTCGGTACGCGACAAAGCAGATGGTACCAAAACCAAAATTTGATTTGTTGATAATACACCATTAACAATTTGGTAAACTATAATAATCACGGTTAGTACCTCTTTTTCCTCCTTTTTGCCTTAAAGTATCATTTGCGTGGCCGATAGATAAACCACACACAGTTGCCTGGGATTTGGGAGTCTCAGAGGAGTTTTCTTGTCAAAGTTGTTATGTGACTTTATATAACCATTAATCAGTCGCTTCTCCAATTATGTGAATGTTACTATTCTGAAGACAGATTAAAATGGTTTGTTCAAAAATGATCAATTCTGACTATCATCTTCCCCAACAAAGAGGGAAAAAAATTAATCAAGCAACTGACTTGATATTGATTTTTCTTTGCCTTTGAAAGTGACCCCAGTTGAGCTGCAAGTCACTTAGATAGTCTTCAGGCATTATGATTATGCTTCTTGTATACCTTTCAAGTTGATAAGAAGGCAAATTACGATTGATTCACAATGCACGTAGTTTTGCGATTAGACGCCAATTTGATTATTGAATCTGAGGAAGAAAGTGAGCAAACGAACAAATTCAAGTAATTAAAATAAGCACGCCCTCTAACGATGATAGTAATTGATAAGTATGGAAGATTGAAGTACAGTGGAATTAAGTACGGAACCAATGGTAGAGCGAAACATAAGCCCAGAATAACTAAGAAACGTGAAGAAAGATGAAACTGATTTGACCTTCGCACAAGAAAAAAGAGACAACAAAGCGGATAACCATAAGCTACGGTCCTTAGAAAGCCAGAAACTACTATCGGTTAAACTTGGGTCAGGCGCGGTCTTAAATTAGTAACTCAATTTTTTCAAATCACAACTACTTTTCCGGAATCACAATTTTGCTTTATTTGCTCATTTTACTATAGTTTCCAGGGCAGATAGAGCAGCCCATCATCATATCCTCACCATGAATTGGTCAGTATTTGAATATAATCACCCACTTCTTCCACCCCCCCCCCCCCCCCCCCCCCCAACCAAAAACCGAATTCCCACAGAGCAAAAGATTCAGTAGAATCTGGGATGCTAAGCTAGCCTTGAAAAGACACATTCAAGCATGAACGATTTGATAAAAGTTAAATTCAAATCTTGATGGAAATGCCAAATTTCACAACATCAATCGTGACAATTGAAAGTATACGTCCTGAAATAGTCGGTAAATCACGTGCAAATCTACAACCCAGGCAGGGGAGACAAGGTCAGAAATCCTCAAGATTCACGTGAAATATGCAATAATGTTGGAATAGAATAAATGCGGCCATATCTGGCAATAAGAATATAAGAACAGCCATATTTGTGTAAGTGTAATCAATATACGCTAAATGAAGATGCAAATCAGCCAGATAACATCAGTGTGGATGCATCATTCTAGGCTTCCAAACTTTTGATTTTTGATATATTCGTACAGTGGTTACACGTTCAGGGATGACAGAAAATACAATTTGTGCCCTAAATACGGACTAATCATTAGTTATTGCCATTCTTGGTGATGACAAAATTTAAAAAAAGGAAATGAAATAGAAAGGAGGGGGGGGGGGGGGGGGGGGAGAGGGGAGGGAGATATCAGGTAGTTCAAGAGGCAGGAAAATACAAATCCCCTGACTCTTCCAATGACTAATTCAAAACTGTTGTACTGCTACCAATGTGCTCTATTGAAGGGTAAACAGATGCCATGCTACCACCTATGTGCGAATAGGAAAGGCTTGTAGAGTTGGATCACACATAGAATCGAACTCTTTCAGCTCAGATAATAACTACGTGCTCTGTAGCAATTAGTAACCATAACCTGATGATAGTAACAATGAAAAGTGATAAATGACCACAACTTTGTGAAAAGTTCTTCAATTATCAGTATATAATTAAATTTTAAGTTCATTGTGGAAGGTGATAAAACCTGAATTATCCATGGGGTTTCCAGCAGCCACAGGTTCTGGCTCCTTGATGTCCACAACCACTGCATCTGATGTAAGGAAAGTCCTAGCAACTGAGGCCGCATGCTCCAGGCAACATCTTACGACCTGGAACCAACAAATACATTTTTACCAGGTTACAAGCATGAGATAGATTGTTCAGATAAAGAAAATAATACATATAAGTGTAAATTAGTTAGATTATTTCTGTTTATTTCTAAGAAGAAAACATACATAAATGTTAAAGAGGACCCTCATGCCAACAAAATAGACAGCTAAGAATATTTATAATTAAAGTTAGGTTCCCTGCTGCACAATATAAATCAACTCTTGGCTTGATGGTTTATGTCAATAAAATCAGCACATCACAGCTATGAGCCAAATCAATATCTTTGCATGCCTAGAAACAACAAAAGAAGAGGAAAACACTTGCCTTTGTGGGATCAATAATACCAGCAGCCATCAGATCCTCATAGTTTCCAGTTGCAGCATTGTAACCAAAATTAGTGTTCTCACTGGACAGCACCTGTAGAAGGAATGTAAAAATCTGTGAACATAACTGGTAAACGGATAGCACCTTTACAAAAGAAACCAAATTATTAAAAAAAAGAAAAAAAAGAAAAAGAAAGAACACTATGGCAAAAAATATGGAGCCATTCAACATCAAGCCATACCTTCTCAATTACAACACTTCCATTAACCCCTGCATTCTTAGCAATTAATTTCATTGGATAACTCAATGCCCTCTTAACAATATCAGCTCCAACCTGCAACAAGCAAATGAGTTCAACATTATGCAGGAGCTTCACAGATGGCACTCAAGAAAGAAGTAAAATCTACATTGTTACCTTCTGTTCATCATTGTCAAGGGATTCCTTAACGGCATCAACTTTAGCTGCAAGCCGCAATAAGGTGCATCCACCACCAACAACAATACCTTCCTCAACAGCTGCCTGTTGTAAGAGAAAGGAGTTCAACAGCGTAGCAACATACAACAGATCACTTGAATATAACAAGTTGTGCATAAATTGAGAACAATGCTGTTCAAAGATACCTTTGTTGCATTAAGTGCATCCTCAACTCTCAACTTCTTTTCTTTAAGTTCTGTTTCAGTTTGTGCCCCTACCTGAATAAAGCAACCATGTCAAAACAAGGGAAGAATTATTCATACAATTGAAAAGGCAAGGCATTGGCAAAATGACTGACCTGTATGACAGCAACGCCACCTGAAAGCTTTGCAATTCTTTCGTTAAGCTTTTCCTTTTCATAGTCCTGCTCAGCTGCCTAGATAACCACACTAATGTAAGACTATTTGCAACAGGAAAACCCACCAATTAATAACTACACAGAAAATAAAACAATCATTAAATCCAACCTCTACAAGGTTTTTGATCTGTGCAGCTCGTTTATTTACAGCTTCCTGAGAGCTACCATCACCAACAATTGTTGTCGTTTCCTTTGTGAGCACCACCTTTGCTGCATGCCCTAAAACCTCACTCCCAGCCTTATCTAGGGACAAACCTACCTCCTCTCTAATTACAGTACCTGATGAAATGTAGTTGAAATTACATAAACACTTCCTAAGAAAGAACTTTATGCATTTTGTGGAATGAATCTGTAGATAATTCACCTCCAGTCAAGACAGCAATATCGTCAAGGTATTGGCTTTTGCGCTCTCCAAAACCAGGAGCTTTAAGTGCAGCAATCTTCAACGCTCCTCGGAGCTTGTTTACAACCAGGGTTGCAAGAGCTTCCTGCTCAATATCTTCAGCAATTATCAATATTGGATATCCTGCCTTGATGCTATCTTCTAGAATGCTGATCAAATCCCTGGCATTTGTTATCTTCTTTTCAACCAGAAGAAGCTGCACACAGTTCAACCATTAGACAGTATTAAGTGAAGAACTTCATATTTAAAATCATCTTGATTATAATAAATCAAAAATTCAATCGACAGCTGCTTGCCTTGCAGTTCTCATATTCAACAGCCATCTTCTCATTGTCTGTTACAAAATAAGGGGAGATGTAGCCACGGTCAAATTGCATGCCCTCCACGACATATAGATTATTATCTGAACCTTTGCCCTCCTCAAGGGTCACAACACCTTTCCTACCCACTTTGCCCATTGCTTCTGCAATCATATTCCCTATTTCATAGTTGTTTCCTGCACTAACAGCAGCTACATCTGCCAATTCACTATCTTCTACCTGCATATCCACATAGATACCTTTGAGCCCAAATTCAAAGAACTGTGATAACTTTTGATATTAGGAAGTCAACAGATGAATACCGCACGTTGACCATATTAGTGCAACAAATATATTTGCAATTGCTCCATTACATTCATATCAGGAACCATGTACAGATATTGCTTATACATTTCATGATAAATATACGTACTCAAAATCGTCACATTACCTCTTTCGACATTAACTTGAGTTCAGCCACCAAGGCTTTGGTTGTTCGTTCAATACCCCTTGTAATTTGAATAGGATTTGCACCAGCTGCAACCACCTGCATGAATCAAGTTCAAAGATTCAGAATACCTAAAACGGCAGAATAGAATAGAAAATGTTTCTCAAGGTCAAAGCAAATTTACAGACCTTAACACCTTCAGTTATAAGACCTTGTGCTAGCACAACAGATGTTGTTGTCCCGTCCCCAGCCAAGTCATTTGTCTTTGAAGCAGCTTGTCTTACCAACTTAGCTCCGATATTCTCAACAGGATCCTCCAATTCGACCTATGATAAAGATAATAAAAGATGACGTTTTGAATAAATTATTCAGACATTTCATGGGTCAAAATTCCAGCACATTATAAAAATCAGTCACCCATAGAAGCACTACCTCTTTGGCTACAGTCACACCGTCATTGACAATTTTAGGAGACCCGTACTTGCTCTCCAGAACCACATTTCTTCCTTTGGGTCCCAGAGTAACACCTACTAGATCTGCAAGCTTATTAACACCTGCCTGAAATAGAGAACTGAAAGCATTAGGTACACAAGAGGAGATGAAAAGAATTGAAAGCCCATATGAGAGAGAAAATCAAAGAGAACTCACCTGCAGCTTCTTAACAGCAGAACCATCCCGGTTGAAATGCAAATGCTTAGCCATAGCCTGAACCTTGCAGTTAAGTCTTTTCTGAAGAACCACATTCTGTCTCCTACCTCCCAATCTATGGCAAGATATAGATGTCAACGAGGACAGAGCCTCTGATGAATTTACAAATTTCTTGTTTGCTGTGGAAATGTTAGGTGAAATGGGAGACCCAACACAAGACATAGCAGCGAATGTAGATGCCATACTGCAGTAGCGAGATCTCTGCAACAGTTAAAAACACAGAAATGTCAACACTTGCAGATAAAAGATCACTCACAGCTCATACAGACAATGAGAACTTGGCGAAAGTAAAGTATAAGAGATATTTTCTGCAACAAAAGGTGTTCAACTTTCAATGCCTTACTCCCCTTACAGTCTAATTAGGCTGGACACAACAAAGAACCACCAGTGATCACCAAAAAATAAAAATTGGCTATTCCTGTGCAGGTTTATGCTTGTAGTCCATTTCTTTAATCCCAAAAACAATTTTCAAAGTGAACTAATAATCTTGGACAAGAAAAAGAGAGCAGAATTAGCCGTGCAAGGTGTGAAATTATATTTTTGGTAATTAATCCTCATTAGACAACAATAGCTTAATGCAAAACATCCTAGAACTAGAATCTTCAAAAGAATTAGACTGGAGCAAGCGTAATGCTCGACCTCATAAATACAACATTCCACATTGTACTTCAGCAACAATATACAGAGTTAAATGTTCCTACACCGTACCAAGAGATATCCAAAAACAATAGAAATAATGACCATATTCGCCTTTAGATAAAAATTGAACCTTGTCATTTAGATATTCATAATATCTTGTACAACGTAACATAACATAATTACACACCAAAGTCTACAAATTCCTTAAAGAAAAAAGGAGAGTCTTTGGAATAATCAGGCCAAATAAACTGTAAAAAATTTCAACTTTTTATCCTAAAGCACATGATAACAAGGTTAAAAAGAAACCTTAACAGCCAAAATGAATCCCAAAATCAATAGCAACAATGATAGATTAATAAGTCATAAGCAGACACTTAAATGATACTGCACTATCAAAGAATTGTGAAAACGATAAACAAATTGCAAAATATGGAAATAAAGGATTACCCACAGGAAAGAAATTGGATGAAGCTTGGGGGGCTGTTTTGCCTTTAGGGAGAGAAGATAATCGGAGGAAGAGTTAGGGGGTTAGGGTTTTAGTACAATTTTAGGAGGAAGAAGATAATTTTGGTAGGGTTGGGTGGTTTCTTTGGAAGCTCCGGTAGTTCAGAACTTTCTAGAATTTTCGTTTTTATTATTTGGAAATAAGAAACTGTAATTATTTCTTTTTTCTTCCTTTTTTTTTTTTTTTTTTAAATGTGCTCTACTGTTAGTTATCATGCAGCAACAATGTCTATGTCCTTTCATTAATCGGGATATACTATTGAGTTTTGATATCTCGTGACTCTTTTTGATATTTTGCAAGAATTAAAAAAATAAAATAGTTCGAGATGCGAACAAATTAATAAAAGTTATTATTATGTTTTAGGAGTAATTATTAGCACAAAGTCCTTGGTGTAATTATTAACACAAATAGCATCTTGACTCGATTAGGAAAATTTTGTGCTGCATAAAAGTTATGAGCTTGAATTAATCAAGGGTAGAGTTGAAGATTTTGTGAGCTACAAATCACAAAATTCTTCTCAGATTCAAATTAACTATGATAAGATGTAATAAAGTTAAGTAGATCGTATAGTTATTAAACTTGGTTCAGCTTAGTTGCTCACTTGATTGATTAACTATTCCTTAACCTGGTAACTTAGTTGTTCATATTGTCAACTTGGTTAATAGTAAACTAGTATTTAACCTCGTCAAATTTTGAGAAAACAAGGAAGTGACTTGGCTGATTTTCAGAAAATCCATTGTTGAGCCAACAATTTGGAAACCCAACCAAGTACTGTTGATGATTTTTTGTTCCCCGGAAAATGCAAGACCCGGTAAGAGGATTTCATCGCGAAAGATTTGAACCAAGAACTTGCTCTTCAAGAATTGTGGTGCCACTAGTCTATTGTAATCTTTGTTGTCTACTTGTTAATTTCCTAAATCCATCTTATAGATAAGAAAATTCTTCTATTTTTTCCCCTCAAAAATGAAAATGTTAATATATATTATGAAGTCTTATTGTTCCCCTAAAAATTCTTCTTGCACACCAATTGAAATCTATTTTCAACAGTGAGAGAAATCTCATTTACCTGTATAAAAGAATTTGTTTTGCTTTGCTTGTAACAACGTTGTTTTGCATAAAATCTTGCCAAAGGTTAATGCTTGCTATAAATACATGTATCAATCCTCATTTGTCATTCCCCAATACCTTAATATGGCCAAGTCTAATCTTGTTAATGCTGCCCTACACAGCAAAATTTCAAAGAAACGTAATTCTTCAATTTCTCAACTGAAATCTTACAAAAGCTTCTACAGTAGCTAGCAAAATTCGTAGCACCGTCACACTTGGATGCTCATGTAGCAACCTCAGTTACAGCATATGGTCCGTTTGACAATAAAATCTTGCAAGAAAAAAGAAGTTACCGGACGCTGTATGAAATACAGAGTAAAAGTAACCTCAAAAATACACATAAGATACAAATCAAGCAGAAAATTTGGTACAAGTTTGCAAAGATTCGTTAAACTCTTTAAGCATAGCTCCAAACAGATTCATAGTTGTGGAACAAATGAACTTCGCAAGTAGAATAAACTCAAACCAAGATAGAGCCCTCTGCCACAACGACTGCTTTGCCTCGAAGAAGTACTCTTTGATCCTTCTCGTCCAGATGGAGGCTAATCACACCACTCCTAAGAGATGCCTGAGTCAAGAGAAGAATGCTTTATACGTAAAGGGTTAGTATTTTTATTTTTCCTCTTATATGTTTTGTAAAGTAGTTTCCTTCAGTCTTCGATATTCAAAAGCAAGATGCCCCCACGAACATATATCTGCATGTGCTATGTGAATGAGAGAGGAGATGGGGAGTAAGAAAGCACCTGACATGCAAGACGATCACGGCTACGTTTGGATGCCATTTTTTGGAGATTTTTGAAAAAAAATTTTTGGAATTGCATTTGGCATGCAAAATTTTTTGATAAAAAAAGTACAAATTTTTTGGTCAAATTTTTTTCACCAAATTTTCTCACCAAATTTTCATTTGAAATTTTAAATAAACTTTAGAAATATTTTTGTAATTATTTACAAAAACAAGCATGTTTGTGTTCAAAATTTATTTAGAAAAACTAAAAAAAATCGCGAGTAACAAAATGAGATCTATTGTTGGTAGGTTTTGAGGTTGAATAACGAAATGAACGACGAAACGAACGTCCGCTTCTTTAAACAAACGTCCGCTAAGATACAAAAATGTTTTAACAGACGTCTGCTTCTTTAAGCGGACGATGAAGCGGACGTCCGCTCATCCGCTTTTTTAAGCGAACGTCCGCTAAGACACAAAAATGTCTTACCGGACGTCTGCTTCTTTAAGCGGACATCTACTTCTTTAAGCGAACAACGAAGCGAACGTCCACTTCTTTAAATCACAATTATGTCACATTAAAAAAATTTTCACATTCAAACACTTTTTCACATTTTTCAAAAAGTCAACAAAAAACAATCCAAATAATTTTTTCAAATAATCTTCAAAAAACACTCCAAATAATCATATCCAAACGGAGCCCACATTTCCCAATCTTCTTGCTCCAGTAGGGTGCTAAGCGAGAAGTAATAATTTTGCCAATTTTAATATAATATTTTATATATGATTTTAGTAGGATTTTAGTATATTTTTTATATTTTTAATATTAAAATGGCTTAATTTTATTACTTTCCATCAAATAAAGGATTATTCTTAAAGTAGGGTTTTTGGTTCGGAAATTAGGATCTTGAAGCAGAATTATTATTTTGAGCAAATTTATACCCAAATTTATTTGATTTTGTAGGGAAATGAAGATCAAACACAATTTAGATCAATTAAAGCTCAAGGAATATCAAATTCAAAGTTGATTCAAGTTGTGCTATTTTTATCATTTAAGATTGGAATTTCCAGCAAATATTTTCTTCACCAAATTCTACTAAGCAAATTATAGTTCTAACGGAGGAAAAAGGTTTTAAGGGCATTATAAAAATAACCAAAATTTAAAAGAATAAAATTAAAAAAAGAGAGTGATCCACGGGTTGTCACCGGCAGATCCCACTCGCGAATTGGTGCCAACTTGTAGATTTCGATTTCTTTAATTTGCAACTTATTCACACTTCTTTTTTGGATAATTTCAACGTCCAGATGCACTTTGGAATGCCCTAGAAGACAACACAAAACTTAAAGAAGACTTTTGAGGCTGAAAGAACCAAATTTCATCATTATGCCTCCAACTTGGAAAGAGATTTGAGCTAGAGTTATTTCTATAAATACATGCCTTTGTATTCATAAAAGTTATGCTTAGTTTTATGCTTGAAAGAATATAAACTATAGTTTGGTAGGAGGAGCACTCCTTGTAAATACTTAGAATAGTTTTCTTTCATAGTTTTGTAGTATGCAAAGTCATCTTCTTGTAACAATACTTTGAAGAAATTAGTTTCTATTCGACATGTTTGATTAAATGCAAAGACATGTCTTGGAGTCAAGTTCATCCACCAAATGAGCATCTCTAACCTTATTCCTTTTTGTTTCATTCATGCATGCTTGTTTACATTAATTTTTGTGCTTAATTTTACCTGTACCATGTTAAACTAAGTTGATTCCACTAAGTTAGAATGAAGCTCTAACATGTTTGAATTGGTTTATGGCCTAATTATTCTTGTTTATTCATTTACTTGGTCTCTAACACTTGTTAATTAGCTACTAACTTCAAGTCATCTAATTGTTATTTGACGAAGAAATTTGAACTTAACAATAGAAAGAGAAAATGAAACTTATATTGAATCTCATGAGAATAGTGATTCACATAGGTGGATTAAGAATTAAAGTCACAATTCACGAGTTTAATGAACTAATGCATGTTAGACTTTACCACGAGAGTAGGAAAACTCATGTATTGGTAGTTTTTCATTCATAGAGAGATCTAGTTCGGAGTATAAATAAAATTGAATCCTAAACATAAATAAAATCATTAAGGTCATAAGCTAAATATTCATACTTAGTGGATTCTTAAGGCTAATCAATTTTGTTTAACTAGTTGTTTCATAATTTGTCTACTTGAATTTGATTTTTCAACCATTTCTCCACCACCAAAGTTTGATTGTTAAGATAATAAAGTAAGTCAATAGCTTTGGTAGTTGCTAATTTACATTTCCTCATGGGATCGACTCTAATACTCATCACAACTATAATTGATCCGTGCACTTGCAAAACGAATATTAAGTTATAAATTTTATTAATTATTTGTGTGATTTTAAATAGATTTATTACTATATTTTGATATAACCTAAACTCACAATCACTGAGGCACAATGTGCACTACTACAGACAGATTCCGGATATTTGCAAAGCAAAGTCAGGCAGCGTATGGAGCACCATCTGTGCTATCCCAGCCTCAATCGCAACAAATAAGTCTTCACAATGCAAATATAGTGCTTTTCCTTGAATTTACATATGCCCAAAAAATTCAAATAGGACAAGGTTCTAGAACAGGCCTTTGTAGGTTGTGATTGATTGCTTCTCAAGATTATTTGGAAGATTAGATCAAATTACCTCTTTAACACCAAATTTTGGGCAGAAGAAGCGACTGCAGAAGTCAAATTCAGGCGGCACAGGTCCCGTAACAATTATCCCTCTACCTGGATATCTTTTTACCTCATCAAACTGCGGTTCTAATTCTGCAACTGCCTTCCCTGATGGAAGCACAACCTGCCAAAATAGGAGACTGAAGTCATCGGCATGTAGTTTCCTGATGCATGTGTTAAACAAGTAGTAGTTGATTTATGAAACTTTTCATTCCTCTATTTTTACTTGATCATAGAACATTTCTCTTATCTACTCACGAGTCATGAAGTTAAGAGAACATATGTTCCAAATGTGCCAAATGACAGTGCAAAATGTACTACAGGCCAGACAGAAATGAACTTACAACAAGGTCTTCTGCTGTTGTAGTCTTTTTTATCTCTATCACAGAAGCACCATTCAATCCTTTTGAGATTTCCAATATCTCTGCAGAATTAAATTCAGCAAGTGGGACAACCGGAAAATCTAATTCAATTAAGTAGTCCTCTCGAGCATTTACATTTTGATTGTCAACAGAATTTGAGGCCTCGGTTTCAGGTATTTTCTTAGCGGTTAAATTTCCTGAATAAGTCACGAACTCAATCTTATCAGAATTCACCAGACCATATGTAAACAGAACATGTGAGGCTGCTAAAGTTGGATGTCCACAGAGTTCAACCTGCAAGCAGATGTGATATGGAAGAGTAGATTCATACCTGACACGGACACTTTCTGATATATAGTTGTACAAATGGCCAAGAAAATGAATTGATTTAGTGAAAGCACCAGTAACTATTGATAACACTGGCGTTAGTGCAGAGCTGGTCTCAGGCACACAGATTCATCCCAAAACACTGACGTAAGGTTGTATGTGAGAAATAACCATTCAATAGAAGTCACGTATACTTGTATACAACGTATTGATATGTATACAAAAAAATACACCTTTGTATAAAAATGAATACAAGTTTCCTTCATATATTATTTGGTTAACATTTATATTTCACAAACATACTTATTCAAAACAAACCACAGTAATATTTACGGAAAAAAAATCGTAAAATGGCATCCAAACACACAATAAATACCTCAAATTGTGACTACTTATCAGTTAAGGATCCAGACCAGCCCTTTTCTCAAATTTTCTTAAAAAGAAAAGAAAAATAAATGTTGTCCAGTCTAAGGAGTGACTGACCTCAGCTACAGGAATAAACCATCGAAGTGCAAACCTGGGGGATGGGGATTGTAACTCATGATCAGAGTCAGCAATCCGAGTGAGAAAAGCAGTCGTTGCCATATTCAGCTCGCTAGCAACAGCTTGCGGCCATTCCTCATCTTTAACATCCTCCAGCAAACACACCCCAGCCGGGCTCCCCTTGAACGCCTTGTCCGTGAACGCGTCCGCCTGAAGATTCACAAACACCCCAGTTAAGAAAACTCATCCCCATATACCATACGTGACAAAAAAAAAAAATTGAAACGATCGATTGAAAAGAAATATTAGCAAGCGTACCACAAAATATTTGACGGGATTTTTGGCCATTGTGGGATACACAAACACCACTGGGAATTGGGAAAGTCCACAGCCTTTTGGGACAAAAGAAAAAAGACGAGATGTCCCGTTTGTTAGTACTAATAAAGGTCCAAATACAAGTTAATGACAAATTTGCGCTTGAAATTTGTAGTGTAATTATTTTGGGGTTATATCTTAAAGTAATTATATTTGGTTGACCTAATTCTAAACTCTTGTCTGATTTTTTGAGTTTCAAATAGATTCAAGAAGTCTGCATATCTAGTGTGAAAAGGAGAACTTTTTCATTGGTGGACAAGTTCTTTTTTGTTTTATTTTTTTCTTCGAAGAAATAGTTATGTGTGAAGAACTTATTTCTTCCAACTTCAAATTAGGAATCAATTTTGATGTGTTTATTATCCTTCCTTTTCTCATGAAATATTAAGAGATAACGAAAGAAAATGTAGACCAAAGAGACAGAATAATAAAAAATAACATTAAGGTCCACATAAACTATAATCAATGAGAAACAGAATGGTACAGATCAAGTTTCTAATAGAACCAAATACAACAGCACCAAGAATGTGAAACGATTAATCTCAAATAAACCAGATTCAAAATATTCTGACAACTAAACTAAAACTAGAAATAATCATATAATTCCTAATAGGTGTCTTGAGTTGCAGCTATAACTCAAGCCGTCACTGTAGCAAAGTAGGCAACCAACACTGAGACAACAGAAATTGGAACCATCCAACGATCAACTGATGAAGTCGTTCTTCCCGAATTGAAAATGGAGATAGCGCTGGAGACATTCCTGAACAAGATTCAGGTGGAAGAGCAATGGCTGGAGGAGAATGTGATCCAGTAGGGTACAGGGGCAGGACCTCGATCAACAACCGCTGTCCATCTTTGCAGTGATCAGGATCTCCACTGACAAAATGTCAACTAAGCAGCTTCTTAACCTTGGAACCATCCTTGTTGAAATGCAAATCCTTGGCCATAGCCTGAACCTTGCAGTTAAGTCTTTTCCGAAGAATCACATTCTGTCTCCTACCTCCCAATCTATGGGAAGACATAGATGTCAACGAGGACAGAGCCTCTGATGAATTTACAAATTTCTTGTTTGCTGTGGAAATGCTAGGTGAAATGAGAGACCCAACACAAGACATAGCAGCGAATGTAGATGCCATACTGCAGTAGCGAGATCTCTGCAATAGTAAAAAACACAGAAATGTCAATACTTGCGGATAAAAGACCACTCACACTTCATACAGACAATAAGAACTCAGCGAAAGTAAAGTATAAGAGATATGCTCTGCAACAAAAGGTGTTCAACTTTCAATGCCTTACTAGCCTTACAGTCTAATTAGCCTGGACGCAACAAAGAACCACCAATGATCGCCAAAAACTAAAAATTGGCTGGCTATTCCTGTGGTCTTATGCTTGCAGTCCATTTCTTGAATCCCAAAAGAAATTTCAAAGTGAACTATAATCTTGAACAAGAGAAGGAGAGCAGCATTGACTGTGTAAGGTGTGAAATTATATTTTTGGTAATTAATCCTCATTAGACAAAAATGCAATAATAATATCCTAGAACTAGAATCTTGAAAAGAATTAGACTGGTGCAAGCGTGTTGCTCCACCTCATAAATACAACATTCCACATTATACTTCAGCAACAACATAAAAAGGTCAATATTCATACACAGCACAAAACTTTATCCAAAACCAACAGAAATAATGACCACCTTCACCTACAGATTAAAATTGAAGCTTATAACTTAGATATGCATAATATCTTGCACAACGTGACATAACATAATTACACACCAAAGTCTACAAATTCGTTAAAGGAAAAGGGAGACTCTTTGGAATAATCAGGCCAAATAAACAGGAAAAAATTTCAACTTTTTATCCAAAAGCACATGATAACAAGGTTAAAAAGAAACCTTAACAGCCAAAATGAGTCCCAAAATTAGTAGAAATGGTGATAGACTAATTAGTTATAAGCAGACACTTAAAGATACTACACTGTAAAAGAAGAAATGAGGAGAAATGAGAAATTGATAAACAAATTGCAAAATGTGGAAATAAAGGATTACCCACAGGAAAGAAATTGATTGTAGCTTTGGGGGCTAAAGAAATTGGTTGTAGCTTCGGGGAGGCTGTTCTTTTGCTCACAGGGAGAGAATAAGAGGAGAAAGAGTTAAGGGGGGCGAGGGGGGGGTGGGGTGGTGGTCAAGGCTTTGGTACAATTTCAGATGAAGAGTACAAATTTGGTGGGGTTTGGGGGATTCTTTGGAAGCTCTGGTTTTTCAGAACTTTCTAGAATTTTTATTATTGTTATTTGGAAATAAGAAATTGTAAATATATTTATTCTTCTTTCTTTTTTAACAAAAATAAACGTGTGCTTTACTGTCTATATCTTTTCATTAATCGCATTACGGGATAGACTATTGAGTTTAATATCGTTTTTACTCGTGATTATTATGATAGTTTGCAACAATAAAAAAAAAAATAGTTCAAGACATGAACAACTTGACACAAGTTGTTATTATTTCTCAATAGCAATTATTAGAACAGATTCTTCGTCGTAATTATTAACACAAATGGCATGTTGATTCGATTAAGAAAATTCTGCGCTGCACAAAAGCCGGCAGTTTAAATTAGTCAAGGTTAAAGTAGAAGATTTTGTTAGCTACAAATCACAAAATTTTTCTCAAATTCTAATTAACCATGATAAAATGTAAGAAATTTAAGTAGATCGTATAGTTATTAAACTTGGCTCGGCTTAGTTGCTCACTTGGTTAATTAACTAGTACTTAACCCGGTAACTTATTTGTCCATATAGTCAACTTGGTTAATAAGGCAGTAATTAACAAGTTCTTAATTTGATAAACAAACAAGTGACTTAGCTGATTTGTGTTAATATATATCATAAAGTCTTATTTTTCCCCCGCAAATTCTTCCTACACATAAATTGAAACCTATCTTTAACAGTAGAGAAAACTCGTATTACTTCTATAAACGAATTTGTTTTACTTTGCCTTTGACAACTTTGTATTGCATAAAATCTTTGCCAAAGTTTATGCTTGTTATATATACGTGCGTCCATCCTCATTTGTCATTTCCCACTGCCTAAATATGGCCGAAGTCTAATCTTATTAATGCTGCCCTGCACAGCAAAATTTCAAAGAAACATATTCTTCAATTTCTCAACTGAAATCTTACAAAAGCTTCTGCGGTAACTAGCAAAAGTCGTAGCATTGTCACCCTTGAATGCTCGTAACAACCTCAGTTACAGCATATGGTCCATTTGACAATAAAATCTTGCAAGAAAAAAGAAGTTCCCAAGACAACTTACCGGACGCTGTATGAAAATACAGAGTAAAAGGAACCACAAATACATAAGGTACGAATAAAGCAGAATATTTGGTACAAGTTAGCAAAGAATCGTTAAACTCTTTAAGCTTAGTTCGAAACATATTCGTAGTTGTGTAGATGCAAGTAGATTAAACTCAAACCAAGATAGAACCATCTGCCACAACAACTGCTTTCCCCCGAAGGAGTACTCTCTGATTCTTCTCATCCAAATAGAGGTTAATCACACCACTTCTTGAAGATGCCTGAGTCAAGAGAAGAATGCCTTAAAAAGATAGTATTCTTAATTTTTGCTCTTCTACATTCTGTAAAATAATTTCCTCCACCTTTGATGTGCAAATGCAAGATGCAGACCTCCATACACTTGTATGTGCATGTGCTATGTGAAGGAAAGAGGAGAGGAGGAGCAAGAGAGCACCTGATATGCAAGAAAATCACATTTCCCAAGCTTCTTGCTCCAGTAGGGTGCTAAGGCACAATGTGCACTACCACAGACAGGATCCTGATATTTGCAAAGCAAAGTCATGCAACGTATGGAGCACCATCTGTGCTCTCAGAACCTCAATCGCAACAAATAGAAGTCTTTACAGTGCAAGTTTTGTGCTTTTTCTTGAATTTATGTATGCCTCAAAAAGTTCAAACAGGATGAGGTTCTAGAACAGGTCTTGGTAGGTTATGATTAATTCTTTTCCCAAGATTACTTCGAAGATCAGTAGAAATTATCTCATTAACCCCTAATTTTGGGCAGAAGAAGCGACTGTAGAAGTCAAATCCAGATTCAGGCGGTGCAGGTCCTGTAACAATTATCCCTCTACCTGGACATCTTTTTACCTCATCAAACTGCGGTTCTAATTCTGCAACTGCCTTCCCTGATGGGAGAACAACCTGCCAAAATAGGATTTGTGAGGTCACTGAGTGTATATTCCTCAGGCATGTATTAGACAAGTAGTAGTTGATTTATGAAACTGATCATTCCTCTATTTTTACTTGATCATAGAACATTTCTCTTAACTACTTTTCAGTCATGAGGTTAGGCAGCATGTTTTCCCAACCTTGCCAATGACGAGTGCAAAACGTATTGCTGTTCAGACAGAGAGAAACTTACAACTAGGTCTTCTGCAGTAGTAGTCTTTTTTATCTCTACCACTGAAGCACCATTCAAGCTTTTTGAGATTTCCAATATCTCTGCAGTATTATAATCAGCAGTTGGGACAACTGGGAAATCTAATTCAATTAAGTAGTCCTCTTGAGCATTTCCATTTTGATAGTCAATAGAATTCAAGGCCCCAGTTTGTGGCATTTTCTTGGCGGTTAAAATTCCTGACGAAGTCAAGTACTCAATCTTATCAGTATTCGCCAGACCACATGTAAACAGAACATGTGAAGCTGCTAAAGTTGCATGTCCACAGAGTTTAACCTACAAGCAAATGTGATATGGAAGAATAAATTCATATCTGACACATTGACTCTTTCTGATATATGGTTGTACAAATGGCCAATAAAATGACTTGATTTCGTGACAGCACCAGTAACTATTGAATTAACTATGGGCATATACAAGACACAAGTTTATTTGTCCTAAAGATGGAGTTGAACTGTTAATTATATTATGCCACAATCAAGATACCGCTAAAATGTTACCAGAATTGGTCCGAGGCAAAGAGATCCATTCCAAAACACCGAAGTAACCATTAAATAGAAGGCAAATGTAATTGTATATAACATGTAAACCAAAAAAAAATGTACAAAAATGAATATAAGTGTCTTCATAATGTATTTGGTTAACAAATTTTTATCGCAGAAATACATTTGTTGAAAAAATACTACATTAATATCTTTTATTTAAAAGCTCTTCAAAAATTTCATCCACACAACAATAAATAGCTCAAAGGGCGACTACTTATCAATTAAAGATCCCAAGCCAACCCTTTTCACAAGTTTACTTTAAAAGAAGAAAGAAAAAGAAACGTCGTCCAGTCTCGAGGAGTGACTAACCTCAGCCACAGGAGTGAACCATCGAAGTCCAAACCTGGGGGATGGGGATCGTAACTCATGATCAGGCTCAGCAATCCGAGTGAGAAAAGCAGTTGTTGACATATTCAGCTCGCTAGCAACAGCTTGCAGCCATTCCTTATCTTGAACATCCTCCAACAAACACACCCCAGCGGGGTTCCCCTTGAACGCCTCGTCAGTGAAAGCGTCCACCTGAAGATTCACAAAGACCCAGATAAGAAAACTCATCTCCATATACCATAGGTGACAAACTAAATTGAAGCAATCGATAGAAAAGAAGTAGTAGCGAGCATGCCACAACGTATTTGACGGGCTTTTTGGCCATTTTGGGAACAGAAATTCAGCAGACAAACGACTGGGAATAGGGAAAGTCTACTGGCTTGTGGGATAAAACAAAAGGACGAAAGGTCCAATTTCCTGGTACGGGTAAAGGTGTCCAAATACAAGTTGATGACAAATTTGCTCCTGAAATTTGTAACATAATTCCTTAAAATATATATATATATATATATATATATATATATATTGATGTTTGTAAAATAACTGTGTCATTCAATGAAAATGAAAATAATTAACAATAATTCTCTCAATATACTATTCTATCAAATCCATTAACTCTTTTTTAATTAAGGATAGAAACACACACCTTTACAAAAGTGCATATTTTGAACTATCCGCTCCCAATATACTAGTCTTCTTCCATCTCTCTCTTCATTCACTTTCTTTGCTATGTCTTTTGATTTTGAATATTCTTGATTAGTTAAATTTTATAAATATTGTCTAGAAATTTTGTTAATGTGGGGGAATTTTGAGGAGCGAAAAAGAATATATTTAAGGGACTTACATTCAATTTTTTTAAAAAAAATTTGAACGTAAAATCAAAAATATATGAGAATTTATATAAATAAAATAAAAATGATTTTTTTTAATATTATCATTTGCATAAAACTCAAATTAGAGCATGACTATGTATAAAGAAGTCTTTTTTTAAAGAAATTTTCTTTAAAAAATACAATATAAAAAATCTAAAAATTATGTATATTATAAACAAAAGATTTAAAAAAATTAAAATTTACTTAAAAATCATTTCAGTAAACCAAACAAGTAGTTTTATAATGATCCCCATTTCATTATTAAACCAAACATGTTGAGAAGAATCATTAAAACCCATACTCATAGTATAGTTAATGATATTCGGCAAATTTGTTAAAATATTGCCCAAAAAAAAGAAAATTCGGCATTTATAGGTGTCAGAAAAATTTTTTTGGCATCTAAAGGCGCCGCGTTTGGGAAACGCAGGCGCTGAAATTTTTTTTTCAAATTTGTCATGCGCCGCGTTTCCCAAACGCGGCGCATGAACAGTAGTCAAGCGCCGCGTTTGGGAAACGCGGCGGTTACTGTTCACGCACTTGTTCACCTTTTTTTTTTTTTTTTTTTTTACAGAATAGGTAAGTATTTAAGGTTTTTTGTATTATTGTTTAGGTAGATTTATAGGATTTAAGTAAAAGTAATGAAGGTAATTCAATATTTGAATTGAAAAATTTTAGATTTAAAAATAATAAAGCTATAAACACCAAATTTTGATATACCACTAAATTTTTTAATATCTTGTGAGCCATTTTTTATTTTTCAGAATGTGAAATTTGGTTTTTAGAGAAAGTGTGCAAAAGTCTTCTGGAAAATTGTAATTTCAGCACGTAAATATATTTTTTGTCAATTTTTTATTTTTAAATTCATATTTATACCATCATACAAATTTCTAAATTTTGAAAATTTTCCAGATGAATCACTATTTTTTTAGGTATTACGTCAGTTCAAGGACAAAATAATCATTTCAATTTTTGAATACCTTTTTTTGGCTATTTGTGAATTCCAAACTCATATTTCATACTTTTACGTATATTCTAAATTTGTGATAATTTTTCGGATTCAAAAACTATTTTTTCTATAATGCATACATATCTGAGGCAAAATCGTTTTTTTTTTGTACCTGAAAAATTATCACAAATATAAAATGTGCTTAAAATTATGAAATATGAATTTAAGATTCTAAAAAAAATTAAAAATAACTATTTTGCCCTTGAATTGACGTGGTACACAAAAAAATAGTAGTTCATTTAAAAAAATTACAAAATTTAGAAATTTGTACAAGGGTATAAAATATGAATTTAAAAGTCAAAAATTGACCAAAAAGGTATTTACGTGCTAAAATTATAATTTTACCAGAAGACTTTTACACACTTTCTCTAAAAACTAGATTTCGCATTCGAAAAATAAAAAATGACCTACAAGATATTAAAAAATTTAGTGGTATATCAAAATTTGGTATTTGTAACTTTATTATTTTTAAATCTAAAATTTTTCAATTCAAATATTGAATTACCTTCATTACTTTTACTTAAATCCTATAAATCTACCTAAACAATAATACAAAAAACCTTAAATACTTACCTATTCTGTAAAAAAAAAAAAAAAAAAGGTGAACAGTGCGTGAACAGTAACCGCCGCGTTTCCCAAACGCGGCGCTTGACTACTGTTCATGCGCCGCGTTTGGGAAACGCGGCGCATGACAAATTTGAAAAAAAAAATTTCAGCGCCGCGTTTCCCAAACGCGGCGCCTTTAGATGCCAAAAAAAATTTTCTGACACCTATAAATGCCGAATTTTCTTTTTTTTGGGCAATATTTTAACAAATTTGCCATGATATTCATAGTGATAGTGATTGAAGAATTTGAATTAGACGCCTCCTAAAATCTTATTATTTTGGGGTCCATTAAAAAATTTACATTCAACTTCCTTCACTTTAGGTTATGTATTAAAGTAATTATCTTTGGTTGAGCTAATTCAAAATTCTGGTTTAATTTTTTGAGTTTCAAAAATATTCAAGTGTGAAAAAGAGAACTTTGGCATTGGTGTAAAATTTCTTTTTTATTTCTTCTTTTTTTTTCTCTGAAGAAATATGTATATGCGAAGAGCATATTTCGTCCAATTTCAGATCAGGGATCAATTTTAGTGTGTTTATAACCCTTCCTTTTCTTATGAAGTACTCCAGAGATAACGAATGCCAATCAATGAATTACACCAATGTCCGTATGAATTACAATCAATGTGAGACAGAATGATAAAATAACACTAAGGTCCATATGAATTACAATCAATGAGAAACTAAATGGTGCAGATCAAGTTTCTAATAGAACCAAATACAACAGCACTAAGAATGTGAAAAAATTAATCTCGAATAAATCAGATTCAAGAAGATTCTGACAACTAAACTAAAACTAGAAAAATCATATAATTCCTAATAGATGTCATGAGTTGCTGCTATAACTCAAGCCGTCAGTGTTGCAAAATAAGCAACCAAGACTGAGACAACTGAAATTGAAACCACCCCATGATCAACTGACGAAATTGTTCTTCCCGAATTCGAAAATGGAGATGGCGCTGGAGACATTCCTGAATGAGATTCAGGTGGACCGGCAATGGCTGGAGGAGAATGTGATCCAGTAGAGTGCAGGGGCATGACCTCGATCGACAACCTCTGTCCATCTTTGCAGTGATCAGGATCTCCACTGACGAAGTACATAGGGCCTGGATTATGCAGATTGATCAAGGTATTGTTCCCATCAGTGTAGGCAGTGACTGGGCCGCTTGTGTTGCAGTGATAGTATCCCCATTTATCCACCACAATTACCGAATCATTTGTATACTCAAAACCTGAGCAAACATTTAACTTCGTCAAGATTAATAAGAGTTGTTAGCTTAAGGATGACTATAATTAGGATACTACATCATAATGTCTCCCAAGTTCCAATGAAACACAAGGTGACCTGAAAAACTACAATTTGTTTCTCACGAAAAACTTTTACGTTAGCCTTTTTGTAAGTTTGAAAACGATGCAATATTAAGTTAGTTTATGAATGCAAGGAATATTTGAACTCACGAAGAAAATCTCCAACATGAAATCTCCTCCTAAAAGCCCAGAGATTATATATATCGGTTTCGTTGGATGAGGGCTGCCTCCAGCCAAGATCATCTCCCACTTTGAATTCCTCGGCAGCCAAGATCCCAGGAGTTGCATTGAAGACAATCACTAGAATGACTAAAGCATTAAGACACCACAGACCTGAATGAAATGCCATTTCGATAATAGGACTTATTTTTGGAAGTTTTCTTTCTGCAAAAAAATGATCGATCCTTTTGGAGTGTATCGGCAGAGGCATATGATATGGTTTCAAGAAGTGGACTGTAGAGGGATTGTACGCAACGTTATATAAACTGATCGATTAGAGAGGAGGGAGGTTTGCAATTGCAACTTTTGAAGAGCAAAGGGCAGAATTCAGAGTTGATGAACGTGGGAATTACTGGGCTTGGCTGTTTAAGTGCTTAATTCAAAAACCAGGAGTGGAGGAGATCGTGGGATGTTGGAGAGGTCTTTTTGACTTGGTCACCACTAAATTATCTGTTTTTAATTTTTTAAATTTAGTAATTAGTAAAATTCTTTTAATTTGATAAAAATTCAGATTTTGGATCCTATCACAGGTTAGTTTACCATTTTCTTTTTAAATAACAGAAGTATAAAATTACATGAAAGTAAGGAAAATGATAGCATAAACAGCACGGCCAAAGTAAAGATCAAAGATCCAGAAAACTATGAAAAGGCAGAGAAATAACAAAAATGAACGACATAGTTCAAATAATTTTATAACGTTTTGCCTACAGAAAAATAACGATCAGCTCATATTAAGCTTCCATGAACGGTACGTTACTTAGTTCAAGTCACAACAGCCCAAAGAGTGAACTCTCGACTCAACCACCCTCTTTGCTAAAGCAAAATTCCCGAATGACGAACTGAACCCCGCATCAATTTGGGCACAACAATGAACTAATCAGCAACATAAACAAAAGCCTCTCCGTTCATCGCTTCTAGACTTTCCCTTTCCAAACTTTAGAACTCAAAATTATTAGTAGCCGCCATCTGCAGGGTATGTAGCTTCTCATCATTGTACAACAGTTCACAAACGAAACAAAAAGAGCATGCCCCAGTTTGGATGCTGCAAGGAGCGGAAGTCAAATACTCACAAAATTTATCTGTGTGGTCAGCAAGCAACTGCTTATACAGTTATACCATATGACTCTTACATGAACATACAATGTATTGCTCTTTTGATCTGAAAGAAAGAAAACAGACTCCTGTTAAGAAAAAGAAAAAAGAGAATGTTCAAACTAATTACTAGTTCGGAAGAGTAGATAGAGATGATAAAATCTAGTAAGAACCTGATAGATCCTCTTCAAACACTATAATCATGAACTTTTAAGAGAGGCTTCCTGTTGATCCGTTATCAAGTCCCGAGACTCTGTACGCTTAGCAGCCCTGATATCGATTATGCTTGGAGGCATTGGTTGAACAGACCCGTGCAACTCAACCAAGTTAAAAAATTCATGCTTGGTCAGGCTTTTCTTCTCAACAAGAGCATCGACCACCACATCCATGAGTTTTTTGTTCCGCTGAAGGATCTGTGTTAAATATCCCAAGAATTCATATTCAGGGCAAATTCTAAATCATTTTCAATTGCTTCTAATAAATTACTTCATTCCTATCATATAGAGCTACCTCTTTAGCACGTTCATAACTCATATTTACAATTCGCAAAGCCTCTGAATCAATGTCCTGAAAAATCAGTTTTGCATTACACACGTCGGCAGCTGGATGAGCATATATATATACTAGAGAGAGTAACAGCAAGAATATTTGATAATATAAAGGCTGCACATTTTTTCTACATTTTCAGCCATTTGAATTAAAACTTAAGCTCAGTTAAATTTCAAACTCCAAATTCATGAAAAACGGCATGTATATTGTTTAACCATGAGATTCTTCTTCCTTCTGGTGACTGAAAAAATTGATGAAATAGACAGAAGAAAATTGAAAACTGTTACAAGAGAGAAAAATCATTTCCCTATCAAGTCTCAAATTACCAAAAAGAATATTGAAATTGACAAAAGAGACCAAACCTGAGGAAGTCCCAGAGGAGGGGGGAAAACAACAGAAATATGGAGTGAGCCTTACATTTAAACGATCTGCGACCCAGAAGTCATTCAAACCATAATGTTTATCTGAGAGACCGCCAAGAACAAGTGTTCGGGCAGCTGACCTAGCATTGTCTGCGGTTTCTGCCCATATTGTACTCAACTGGAATTTAATCACACAAAAGTAACAAATTATTGAAAATGCAGTTAAAACACAGATGTGGGAATTATTAATTTCCTCTGATAGGAATTGAACACTTGAGCTGCGAGTGTATTAATTATTACCAATTTTCTCCTTTAAATACCAGTTAAATATTCTGAGCACCAATGAGTGTGTTATAATGGCCCAGTCTATAAGCCAAAAAACTCAAATCAGATCCATAATTCTGAGATTCATTCATCAAAGCACATGAATTTTAGTTGCAAATGAATTAAAGCAAAATAGTGCCTTCAGAGCATATATTAGATTGTGGAACATCTAATAACAAAAGAAAGTGCTAGTTAATTTGTAAACGCCATCGAACAGCGTATCATTAAACAAGTATGATCATTAATAAATGCATTAGAGGCCAAAGATCGATAAAAGATATGTAGCAGGATATAACGAGAGAAATTTGATTTCCAGTAAAGTAACATTCATTTGGCCTTTGCTTCTCCAGCTGATCACTGTAATGAGATCCTAAAACCATATAATTTGTTAAAGCACCATAAGGCCAGTAGAAATTATAAATACTTATTAGGGTTGTATAATAATCAGAATCCAGTTTGAGATTCTAACATGCTTTAGGAATGATTTAGGCCTGCACAAGTTTGCTTCCAAAGCCAACAATCATAGTCCTTCACAACAATGAGTTCTGAAGGAATCATTACAATAAAAGGTTCAGTATTCCTCCACAGATATTCAACACACAAAGGCACTGAGGCACCATTAAAGCATTCAAGTCTTCATCCACTAATTTGATCTTAGACTTAAAATGAATGCTGATTGCCCATATGTAAATATCTGAAAACAGAATGTAAGTTCTTGTTACCTGATCCTCTCCATACCACAAGGCATCAGCGGCACGTGGTGCCAGTTGAACAGTGATGTGATCTAAGAGGGATTGTCGACTGCATGAAATTCAGAAATTATGAGTTACATAGACAATAGTAAAAATGTATTTAAAAACAACAAGAAGTACTATTTGTCGGTTCCTATTTCTGAGAGGGACAAAATGTGGTTATCAGATATAAACAATAAAAAAGATCAGCACTAATTAGTCAATCCTGGCAAGTTTGCTAAATTATTTGCAGACACGAACAACTGTCCAATAATTAATAATAACTGAACGAGGGAAGCACAGCAGATGTAAAAGCAGTCATACCTTAGCATTCCTTCCCTAAATTTAACATGATCCATTTTGAACCGAACATAACCTAGTTCCCTTCCAGCTCTTGGAGCAATGGTCACCTGCACAAAGCAGCAAAAAATACGCAAATGATTTCCCAGCTCTTCAAATGATGAAAATTAACAAACAAATGTACAAGTATTTGCAATCAGTCTAATTACAAAAACAATCAGCACTGAATTGCATAAGGAAAATTTTCAATTAATTCAAGTTCAAACAAAAAGAAAATTGGGAAATAGACAAATTTTTTTACCAGCAACATGTTGATTCATGCAATCTGTTTGCAAATAGGAAAAGAAAGTGGTATCAACAACAATGATAAATTCACTGCATAATAAATCCTTTTGAACCAGCAAATAACTTCATAAAGCATATTCAGTGACTGCAAAAACGGAACATACAGAATTATCTTCCCAATACACCCATAAAGAAAAAGCAATTTAGCTTCAAACTCATATTTCACCAAATAAACATAGCAATGGAAAACTTTATATAGAACATGTAAATGGGCAATTTTGGCATGTTAGTCTGTTTCGAAAGAGATTAGTGCTACAAGAACCTCAACAAGCCATCTTGAAAAAACTCAGGCACAGACAAATGCAGAGCAGTATTCTTTTTTTTTTTTTTTTTTTTTTTTTGGGGGGGGGGGGGGGGGGGGCGTTGTACAAAAGAGGGTTATAGACATAGTTTTCCACATTTCAGCAGCCAACAAAGCCTAAATTAACTGATCACAGATAAAGTTAAAACAGTTAACTGCCACAGTTTTGGGGCAAGAACCTTGTCTATGTGCTCCATTATTAGGAAGAATTACAATAGCCAAAAATTTTCAAGACAGTTATGCGGTGTTAACTTGTACAGATAGCATAAGGGAGCAATCGCAAGTTCATAATCACATAAAATAAACTTTAGTCATACAAACTCAATATTCCTGAGGTCCGGAAAGTTCACAGCTACAACAGCCATTGCTGCTTCATTAATAGCTACTTGCTTCCACATGTCAGGGCTCCTGTCTTTTCTATCTAGCATACCTCTTTCCTCCATTTGTGCAGCTTGTAACAAATCATCAGTTGTTATCTGCAGAAATGTAGAACTCTTTATGGTATTCACTCAACAGTCAACTGCTTTATAAAAAAGCATACCCTTTCTTTGGCCAATTTATTTGCCAAAGAAACACACTAAATAGAAGCATCCATCAACAGCTTTCCCTTCTCCTAAAATTGGAAAATAAAACTGTCTCCCCAGTCCCCACCCAAAAAATTTAATACAGGACAAATAAATGACATAACAAAGAAAGTACTTTATGATGACTGGTACCAAACTGTCAATCAACTTTGCTTTTGTTGGCAATATAATACCTCAGTCCTTCCATCACGCATCATATTAATAGCAGCAACCTCAACAATGTTGGCTAGCTCTGCCCCAACCATTCCATCAGTCATGCTTGCAACAGCCATGTAGTCCACATCTGGAGCCATTGGTTTCTTACGAGCATGGACCTACAACAACAGAGACACGAACGAAAATTAGTACCATTAATCCATTTCAACACATTACAGAAATAAAATTTCATTTTCAGATTGAGAAACAACTACAAGAGGGATGAACCATACCTGCAGAATTTCAATGCGACCTATTAAGCCAGGCTTGGGAATAAATATTTTCCTATCAAATCGTCCAGGTCTGACAAGTGCCGGATCCAAGATATCTGGTCTATTTGTGGAAGCAATAGTGATCACTTCACCTCTACCTTCAAATCCATCTAGAGATACAAGAAGCTGAAACATAACAATACCATTGCTTATGAATATGGAGCCAAATGTCAGTAGTTAAAATACTCACATAAGTACATTATGCTCAAACCTGATTCAAAGTAGCATCACGTTCTTGTCCACCAGAACCTTTAATCAAACCACGCTCCCTCCCCACAGCATCCAACTCATCAATGAAGACAACAGATGGAGCCTATGCAAGCAAAGTATATGTGCTCAGGTACAATGAACTACAAAACTTCCTTTTTCCTTTAGGGTGTTTAGTTAGGGGTTCACATACTAGCAGAACTTAATTAAAAAATATATGAGAAAGTAATGAAAATAAGGGGAAGGCAAAGAAAATAACGAGAAAGCAGGTAAAAGTAACACGTTAGATGAAGGAATGGTAGATATGAAAGTAACAAAATATGCTTAAAAAAAAAAAACTTACATTCTCCTTTGCTTCTTGGTAAAGCGCTCGAACACGTGAAGCACCGACACCAACATAAATTTCCACAAACTGAGATGCAGAAATAGAGAAGAAATTCACACCTGCCTCACCAGCCACAGCTTTTGCTAATAAAGTTTTCCCGACCCCAGGTGGACCACAAAGAAGTATGCCCCCTGTAAGCATTTTAAGACAGAAAGTCCAGCCAACATTAGTAATATATCAGAGTATGTTGGTAATAGAAGAAAGTCCAACCACCATTACAAATTATGATACATCAAGAGTTGAGATGTAATCTTTCTGTGTGCAATAAAATTCTTTATTTTATCCAACCAATAGGCCAAGTAGTTGCCTAAGATGTCATTACCCAGAAAGAAAACTAGAGCACATATGCATTGTCAGTTTGGGACCATGTGCTGTTTATTAACACTTTAGATCACATATTTTTCAATGAAATCAAAACTGGGACTCCCAGTTTTGATGCATATGATGAACAAATTGAACAAGATTTCTTGTGCAAAGCAATATTTATACTCAAATAAAGTAAATGTAAAAAATCCAAAAAAGAAAAAGGCATGCTAAAAACTGACCGGGTATTCTAACTCCTCTTCTGCGGTACATCTCCCCATGGGTAAAAAACTTGACAACCTCCTCAAGCTCTTCCCGAATTTTTCCCAGTCCTGCAACATCTGAGAACTTCACATCTACGCCTCTTTCCAGATATTGTGGTAGCCTCTTACTTTTTACTCTCCTCACACGAGCACCAGACTTCATGAATTGCATTGCCATCTTCATGTATGGGTTTTCCTCTCCTTTCCCTCCTCCCTCTTCATCATCCTCACCCTCTCTGCCTTCCATTTCCCTCTCCAACTCCCTCATCTTTTTTTTCTCTTCAGCCTCTGCTTTCTCTATTTTCAGCCTATCGTCATAATCTTTCTGCCCCCTTCTAAAACTAAGAACAACAGTAACATAAAATATGAAGAAGAAGAACAAGCCAAGAAAATTGACAACATTCGGATCACTAGCTAAATTGTCCCAAAACCTCGACCTATCCTGAGCACTCCTCCGTGCTTGGAGCAATGACTCCTGAAACTTAATCCTTTTCATCTCCTTCCTCTTCCTCCTCTCTTCCATTTTCTTCTCCATCCTTGCCGCTTTCTCAACCATCTCCATCTCTTCTCTCATCTTCGCCAACTCCTCATTCTTCCTCTTCTTAAACTCCTCCCTCATCCTCTTCAACTCCAATGCCTTCTTAGACTGGGGCTTCGGCTTCACCAACGAAAACATCCACAACGGAATCTTCCCCAAAAACCCCAAATACGGCGAAGGAATTTCAGGCTTTCTCAAAGGCGGAGTATAAGCATTCATACAAATATCATCAAGTTTCAACTCATCCCATTCAGCCCAAAATTTCGGGTCACCATCAACAGAAGGCAAGACTATTCTGACAACTTTAGCATCCTCCAAAACAGCCAAAACCACCTCAGGCCTTTGCTTAAACCCTACATTAGGGGGTTTAATAATATGCTTTAGCCTATTTTCTTTCCTCAAATCAAGAATTTCAGAATAAGGCAACCTCTGGGTCACAGCAGGAAGCCCTTGTGACCATTTTTTCAATTCTTCAGGAGTTAAAGCCTCAGATTTTTTCACAGTACGCTTCTTTTCAGATACTTTAGCAGCTAATGAGGGTTGCGGAAGTGCAGCTGAAATTACGGTAGAAGTTACCGCTAATTTAAGTAAATCTAGTTGGGATTTCTTAAACCTTGATTCTGAGTCTACTTCTGATTCTGATTCTTCATGTGTTTCGGAATCTTTAAGGCTATGGCATGAAACTAGTCTTCTTAGAAGGAAATTATGGGGTTTTGGATAGAATTTTGATTGATATTGCGGAAAAAATAAAGAGGGTAAAAATGAAGAAGAAGAAAGACTGCAATTACAAGCCATTGATAAAAAATTGTGATAATAAAAATGACAAAAAAAAAATGGGGAGAAAAAGTTGAGAGTGAATTACATTGTTAGAATTATGCAGGACAAGTCCGGCCGGAGTAATTCGCCATAAAATTTGTAAACAACTGAGATGAATTGTGACGATTTTTTCAACCCAAATCGTTAGATTGAGAGAACGAATTCATGGGATTATAAAAAGAAGAGATTAATCGGTCGAGTATTCAACTGGGAAGGCATTTGTTTTCGACTCAGAAGTTGGAATATTACCCCCTTCTGAGGTTCTACTAGCATACTGGGTAGGTTGTGATGATAGAAATTTTACATTTTCTGATATTTACGTCTACCGGCCCTAGGTTTGGTTATATTGTAAATACACCCCTTAGAAATTGAAAACTTCTGTTAAAGGACTTGAGTAAATGTGGATTTGTTTATTTAATACTGTGTTGTAGGCCGCTAAAGACATACAAAAAGCATTTTAAGATGGTCGAAAAAATACGTGGGTAGGGTGTTTGTCAGCTCAATCTCAAAGGGCTCCAATCCATTCCTAAGAGACGCTCGCCCGCTTCTCTACAGGATGCAAACAAGATTGAATTTTTTATAGCACAGCGCGTGGCCCTACTGAGAGATCAATAACAATTCTTCACTAAAATATAGCTCAGGAGGAATACATAGGTTTCTTTTGTTCTAAAAACAAACTAGCAAAAGAAATCACTTCTCAGTCCACTCTGAACTAGTTAGGTGCAACAATTTCATTCCTGCATACTTGTACACTTGATCAATGGTTGTTTTGAAGCATGTATAAGATCTTGTATTCTGCTACACCTTTTCACCAACAAAAATGTACAAGATCTTGTATTCTTCTACACCTTTCTACCAACAAAAACAACCAAACTAATCCAAATGCAGCGGCTCAATATAAAGTCAAATTCCGGCAAAACATTAAAAGCCTCAACTATGTGGGAAGTGATAGAGACAGCTGCGTACAAATGCTGGGGAAAGGTCAAGAGCATATAAAAAAGGATAGAGAGTACAAAGACGGTATACAACTGAATTAGACACCAAACATCAAGTCCATGACTTTAGACACCACAGATTTGGCAGGAGCAGCAATAGTCCCACCAGACTGCTTGCTGGCACTTCCATTCTGAAGATAGTATGGATGAGGAGAGGCTCTGGATGAGTTCAACTCCGAAATTTGATTAGATGGTGCAGGAAGTAAAGCCATGAATCCTTGTTTGTTGATCCTTTCAGTCAGAGTCTGACGTTGCATTGGATCCACTGGTTTTACCCCAATGATGAGAACTCCATTTATTTGCATCCCATTTTTGCTAAGGGCTTTGTGAGCATCAGCACGATTCTGCGCCAAGAAGTAGAGAAAATATGGTAAATAGTTATGAAAAAGATAAAACGAGTTTAAAAAGATTTGTCAAAAGGATAGATATTGAATTCTGAAATAATTCTCGACAACTATAGCTGAAGGATCTACTGCCCTGTGAATGTCTATATGAAACAAATTTGCCTTAGTTATTTGTAGAAATCAAGCAAAGAATTGAAACTAGCTGCTTTTATTACTTTAGCAAATACTATAGAATAAAATAAGTTAAGAAATATTGAGCCATTGATCACAAGGAGATCCCTATACAAAGCAGTCACTGTGACAAATTAACATAATGCAATTCTATGTCCAGTCATCCCCTAAATATCATTAAACAAAAAAATAATGGACAATAGCTTGTTAACAAGAGATAAATGAAATCAATATAAATAGAAAAAAACAACATAAATTTTGGAAGCATCATTGAGTTGTTGCAAGCTGAACAGACAATCCATTTGTGACAACTGTGTCAATGGGAAGATTTATTTCATGCTTCTTCCAAAGATAATTGCAATGTCAAATCCCACAAAGAAAGTGACCATAGAGAAGAGAAAATTGTTATCTCCTCTGAAGGAAAAAAGGCACAATGAAAAAGAGCTTGTTAAGGCATTTTCAGAAAGGCAAAACAGGGACGAGACAGAATCCAAAAGTGTTGTGTCTTAAACAAGAACTTGTTTTGACCCCCACTTCCAGTTGCCAAGAGGAAAGAACTTAAAGTGTTACATTGAAGAAATAAGAACATACCAATCCTGACGCAATATCAAGCCATAAACACCAGAAAAACTAAACCATTTTAAATAAAACCAAGGTGCCTACATTGTCAACCATATGGTAATAGTCAACTACCTGATAGAGAATATGCGTCCAATTAGCATCTCTCGGTCCTGGAACATGTTTCAGAATCACCCCATATTTTTCAAACTCCCACAACACTAAATTGGTATCTACTGGAGAAAATCTGTAAACGAAAAATTTGTTAACAAATATTAGGAGTATAAATAAGAACTAAGTGTCGAAATAATATATCAAAACCTTTATCTGTTCAGTACTGGAAAACTTTATCTTTCTCTATATCTGCTTCGAAAAAGAAGTACCATATTTTTTAGGTAATACCCTACAGGACTACAATACATTAACAATCTAGTTCCTCTGTACAGTATACTGACTATTAACTCTCCCTCCCTCCCTCCCTCCCTCCCTCTCCCCAAACACTGAATCTAGTGCCACAAGGCAAGTGAGATATCAAGCATAACACCTCAAAAGTAATCAACAAGCTTGGCGCAGAAAGACAAAATTGCCCCACATGTCAACGGAACACTGTTTTTTATCATCAATTTAGCACAAACTGATGAATTTTGTAAATAAAATAAACTTAAGAAATGAAGTAATACCCATAGACAGTCACCCACTCCTCCTCGCCAAGGCTCCCTATGGGAACCGAATCCTTCCTTGTCTCTGGTCTTGCAACCTCCCTAGGTGGTGGCAGTGTAATTAAAGCACCAGGCTGAACTACACCTTCAACAGGTGAACCTTTTCCCTTGTCCTCCTGCTCAGTACTACCACCACTCTTTGAAGGCGACCACCAACTCAAACTCGCAACAGGACTTTGCTGACTCTGCTGCTGCTGCTGCTTTCCCATTGTAGTAGCATACGAAGTGCTAGCCTCAGACTTGCTCTTAGGAGTTGAAAACTCCCTGCCAAAACCATTCACCGGGGTCCTCGGATCTGACCTGACCTCAGGAGAAACTGGATAGTCCGCAATTCCAGATTCCGAAGAAAAATCAGACCGGTCTTCAAGGGTAAAAATCGGTGGAGGTGGGAGATTGGAGTTCTCAAAATTCTCTCGCCATAGAGCAGAGACAGCAGCCGCCTGACCCCGGGTCGCAAAATTTCCACCGGATTTTCTAGAAGAAACCGGAGTAGTTAAATCATGGAAAAACAAAGATTGCCTCCCAGATTTAGGGGTTCGCTGTATTGTTGTGCTCATTTCTACTTCACACCTTCCACAAGTAAACATTAACATAAGCTTAATCTTTTTAACTTAATTTGAGCACTCAGCTTTTATTTAATCAGATTAATAAACCATTGACACAAGTTCAAATTTATGCACAAAACAATACAATTAATAGAAACTGAAAAACCTAACCATGCATACGCAACTATTATAATTCGATAAAAAAAAAAGCATAAACTCCAAAATTTCAAACATACACACACACACACACACACATAACTAACCGGAAAGCAACTCAATTGAGCTTGAGCTTCAAGCAATTAGCGGAAAGTTGAGCTGAAAAATAGGGAAAAGAGAGCTTGATTACCTGTAACGAGGTGGAGGAGTATTGGGAGATCGCTTGGGGCTTTTGACCGGAGATTTCTACCCGGAATTTGGGCTGCCCCAGTAGCTAGCGAGGAGGAATGAAACCCTAGACTTGTCTGGTTTTCATCAGAATTCAAATCGGCAGAAGGCGTCCCGTCAACAGTAAAAAAATGTGACCTGTAAAATTTCCAAGTTTTGTGAAATGACTATCATAGCCTTTTGCAGATAATTGCAATCACGTCCCCTTTCTTTCCCCGGAATTAAGAGAGACTTTGAAACGTTATATAAAGGAATGAGGAAATAAAAAAAGATATTGAAAGTAGGGTCGGGGCCTCACTAATACTTGACTAAATATTTTTCTACGAATATAATAGTAAATGATTCAAAATGGCAGACTGCCTAGATTATATAAGTGTATTGAATTATATTGACATTTGGCTCGTATGTTGGGGTATTTTGTAAGTTCATTTATGTACGAAATAATTCCAAACTTTTAGTTTTATTACATCAATGTATCAGATTACAAGCGTCTTAATAATTTGGGTTCCATTTTCTTGCTTTGTTTTTGTGAATATTGTGAACTATGAATGTTATTGCAAAACAATATTTCTGCTTTATGTTGCTTTAAAAGACATTTTGTGGTTAAGACGTCGGCATTATTAAGTAATCTTTAGTTTCTCTACGTGTGTCTGTGTCTTGGTGTGTATTGCAAGGTCAAATAAATAAAAGCATTTAGACTAACAAATATAAATGACGCTTGGCAAATTAGTATATGAATACTTGATCTAAAAAGTGATTGATTTCTTTATGAAAAATTGAACTTTTTTTTTTTTTTTTTTGTGAAGAGATAACCAGAAATTGAACAATTGTTGGAAGTCTAGTGTTGGAGATTTGCTAGTACCAATTACAGATAGCTTCTTTAATTTTGAAGGTAAAGTGAATTGATTTGAATACAGAACTCTTGTTTTACGAATGATACATTGCATATGTCCACATATAGATCTTTAAATAATATTGCCCAAAATTACAATCTATCTAAGAACAGAAGTCTACAAGTCCCCAAGATTGAATATGAGCAATGATTGCCTTTTTTCTTGGAACCCTATTCAGAACGGAGCTGAAACAGGCTCCTTAAGTTGAGACTGATTTGGAGAATCAATCATGACAGAAGTGCATAAGCATTGGCAGGATGACTCGGTAATGTTGTTGATCTTGTCCTTAACCTCAACCTCTTTATGTAGTATTTCCAGTTCCTGCACCACCAATACCATTTCCTTGATTGAAGCAACTGGTTTTAGCCCCTGAAATTGACAATATATCGTATCATCCATCTCTACAGAGTTGATGATCGATCCAAAAAAACGAAAACTATAGCAACTTTAATGCAAATGATGTGTTTAGTATATTGCAGCATATCCTAACCTTAACAAACATATTGGACGCTTCATTTGGTTCCTTCTTTTGAATTATGTCTGCGGCAACTTCCTGCATTCATGACATGCTTTAGTCA
Source organism: Mitragyna speciosa (assembly GCA_024721245.1). Classification (NCBI taxonomy): domain Eukaryota; kingdom Viridiplantae; phylum Streptophyta; class Magnoliopsida; order Gentianales; family Rubiaceae; genus Mitragyna; species Mitragyna speciosa. The sequence goes on from CM045573.1 coordinate 18,391,809, forward strand.
TCCAAAAGAAAAATGAATTTGACAATCTCCACCAAATGAACAAAGAAAGTAGTTGTTGATCATCTTAATGCAAGACTTTTCGATGTTCGTCACAAGAAAGACTAAAGAAAGCTAATTAGCGTGTAATTAGACTTCAAGAAAAGGGGGAAAAAAAAAGGATAAACTACTAGAATTTAAAGACAAAAAGAATTAAATTCCGAGCCATGTTGGAGAGAAATACACCATGAGAAAAAGACTTGACCCTAGCTTGGTCGATTTGCCCTTCTCTCAAGGTTCTGGGCTCCAATTCAATTGAACAGCAATAGTTCGCCGTTGGTGAGACATATTGCAAATGGTTTGGGTCGTAGCCCACCACAAGTTCACAATATCCTACGAAGTGATTATTGTGTCTTGGCATATTTGCCCGGCTTTTATAGCCCAAGATGACATTGCTTATCTTTTGACTAGGAACCACGGAATCTTAGTGGACTTTGGGTGCCTAAAATTGAGGTGGGAAAACAAAATAAAGCTTTTTAGCACTCGTTACTCGTCATCAGAGCTTGACAAAGTTCTCTCCTTAATGATGTATTGGCTGTCTTTAGAATGCACATAATTCATTCACGACGTCAATAATTTGTGAAATCAAATTGGTTGGTTGAGAATTTGAGATGATAAATGATCACCCCTTCTCTCTTTTCTTGGTCCAAAGTGCCTAAGGACCACAGATTTTTTAAGAAACGTCAATAAAAAATTTGAACCTTCTCTTAGGAGTAATTTTAATTTCCTAATAACTATCTAGAATTTCATTTTTCTTCATTGGAATCTCATTGAGAGTTGAAACACCTAATTGTAAGTAGTGGAAAAATCAGCTACCAATATAATTGAACAAAATGAATCTTTGATTTTTTTTATTTTTTTTTTGTCTTTTTTCATCCTTTTTTAGGCAGCGAGCTTCGAAAACCGAAACCTTAGTTTTCTGAATTATTTTTTTGGCAAGAGGGTTGAACTCCCTCCCTACCTATTTGCCATTGCTTTATATTACCACCGGCTATTGAGCTAAGCCAAAGGGGCTCTTATCTTTTATACTTTAGGGGTTCCATCCAGTATCTGGGCTAACTACAAATGTTTTCTTGGTCTCTCTTCTGCCCTGTTTTGGACCAAATCTATAGCCACGTGTTTTTTTATATAAACCCACACCCAAAAACCAGTTGAGCCATGGAATAAAATTGAGGTAATAGCGGCTAATGTATAGAGTATGCACCACCTCTTGCATATTGCAACTAAAATATGGCCATCATTTCTCAAAAAAAAAATATATATATATATATATATATATATATATATATATATATGGCCATCATATCAGAGCTCATAATTTTGACTTCAATGGGTTAAGGTTTCAATAGCTCTTTGAGATCATCATTTTTAGTTTGACCACTCTCTGAGATCATCATTAAGTGTTAGAAAGTAAAAGGGTGAAAGTTTGTGCCAGCACGTTATGCAAAGTAAACTAGTTCAAAAGTGTGCATTAAACGCCTGATTTGATTCCTTATCTTAATTGCGCTTTGCCTTCGGAAACCATAAGCATCAAAATGCTTCAACAAATTTTAGAAGCTCCATATGAATTACTGAACAAAATTATCTTGTTCAAGCACTAATAAAAATGGATCTTGAAGCATGTCTAGCTAATGAAATGAATTAAAAAAGAATCAATGTTTTCTGTGTCTTGAACAATATCAGGGTGAATATGTCTTATCAAAGTCTTAAAAGTGTTGCGTTCCATCTTCCAGATGCCAGCAGGCGCTGATTCACATAACAGTAAGATCAAAAAGATTAGACAAAAGACTAGTGATGAAATTATCAATCCCCTATCAAACTTATCACAACAGGGGCTATGATCTGGCCATGCGCCTACTTAATTAAATAACTAACCCCTTTTTTTAAGTATGTTGTGCTAGTAATTGATTGGAGTTTATAATGATATAGTTTTCTTTCGGCTCCTTCCGTCTCTTGCATTTAGGAGCGCTCTTTTCATCCAACTAGGAATATCCTAAGAAAGGAAAGCAACTCGCCATGAATTTCTAGCCATAAAGAGAGGAAGGATTTGCATATTTTATTAGCGCTATATGTTATCAGTAATGTTATATTCCTATTTGCATGCTTTTTCCCTAGCTCGTAACATGTTTATTTATGGATAAATATTCACAAAAATCCTCTAATACTCTTATGCTACTTTAGAAGATAGGTTTAGCAGTTAGCAAGATGTTGTCTTCTATATGATTTTTTTTTAACCTTTCCTGGCTTAGCCAGGGGAGCAGCCTTCACATTTCAAGAACCTAATTCCATTTTAGAACATTACATTAGGCCAATAGGCCACGTGAAAGGAACATGAGACTTGAAAGTCATGTATACTTACCTATAACGGTTGGAGGGGCATCGCTATACGAAAGAAGGTTACAACCAAAATTTAATTTCCATTTAGCTAAGTAATTGGTAAGCTCAAGCATTGCATTAGTTACCAACTGATATGATGACGATAACTCAGCCACCCTCCAAAAATAGGTTAGCTTGAACCACTCAAGGTCAAGGAACACATAAATTAGACATTAACATTTAATTCGAATTGGAAATCTCAAAATATTGATCATCACTTGTTGCTTTTGACAGTCATTAGAGTTTGACGCAAATCAAAACAGTTTGTCATCAAAAAACTGGGATGGACTTGGGATGGTTAAGATAGGAGACAAGAATAATGGCTTCCTATTATCCAATAACATGGAAAGATCCCAGGACATGGACACACAGCCATGGCCAAGACTTTGAATATATTATCCAAAACAGCCTGCAGAAAACAACCAGTCATGCACGTCGCTTACTACATGTGCTGCTTATTATCTCCCACATGCACCTCCGTCTCTGTTCGTCTATATACTCCAAATTTTTCTCCTCAGATTAAGCCCACAATGGGAGGAGTACTAGTCTCAAATATTGGAAATTCTCTTCAGCAATTGTACCATATGAATTTTTAAAGTGGACAACCACTCATGCATGTTCCCCCCCCCCCCCCGGGGGCCCCCAACAACCAAAAAAACCCTTTAAAAAAAAAAGAAAAGAAAAGAAAAACAAATAGGCATGAACATGATTTCTAACCGAACTTGACATGATATATGATCTCTCCCTGGACCCATGCAAGTAATACCAGCGTGACCGAACTATATGTACATACATTGTACTTTCAAGTACTACCATGTGTAGTGTAATGATATTAATAGATTGGTAGGCCGCCCGAATTTATTGCTTGCCCAAATTTTAACTCTTTAGAGGTCGGCAAGGTGCAATTCTTATTTTTTACTATAAACACTAAAATCAATGCAAAAAGATGGCTACAAAAAATAAGAAAAGATGAATTATCAAGAAAGTTGTTGGCATGGTTGAAAAAAATAAATTATCTCCGCTTACGAGAATCACATAATTCAATTGAAAATAATCGAGTTAATCATGATTCATTAATAAAACCTTAGCTGTAAAACACTACCTAGATGAAAACTCCAGGGAATAAGATCTCTATTTCAGATTTCAAAAGATACAAGAGCTTCCTACCCATTGACCAAAACCAAAGTTCATGTATCAAATTTCATGCATTGAAGAAATAGAGTACAGGGACTGTTCCTCTTACTGAGAAAATTTTCTTAGTAGCAGTTATAATGGTACATCACACCATAAAAGAACACAAAGCCTAAGCTAATCAAGAATGGCAATTCATAGCTTCGAAATAAAGTATAGAACAACGGCCTGCAAGGACTTTTTTTTTTCTTAGAATAATCAAGTAATACTACTGTTTAGCTTTTGATTAATGAGATTGAATTCCTACATTACTAATGTTATACAGCGTAATGGTATAAAAATTAACATAGCTTACATATTGACTTGGACATTGTAGTGGGACCCGTTGGAAGAGCAAATGTCCAGGATCAGGTAGACAATTAAATCGCCCAATTTAATGGTACCTCTTCGTTTAAATATTTTAATCCTTCCAAACTGTAAGACCAAGGCTTTGACAAATGATTTTTTATGCCCTAATTTAATTAATTGTAGGGAAATTTCCCTTAATTTCTTGGAGCTCTTATTGCTTCTTGGTCCTTTCCCACGTTGATTAGAGCCGCAATTCCATGCAGCTTACTTCGTACACTGCACGATGTTCTTAAACTTCTCTCCCTCTTGCAAATCCTCACGTCTTGAAATGGTTCAACTTGTGGCTGAAATCCATGTGGGTGTTTACTTTTGCTTCGTTTCATGTTAGGAGAGTTGTTCTAGGTTTTTAAATAATCTTACTTCAAGCTGTTGCCCCTTTCTTTAATTGTTTGGTGCAGCTTCAAGTGGATTGAAGGGGAAGCAAGATAATTAATACCAACAAATATTTAGTTCAAATCTTCAGTGTTATTTTCACAGTATCACTGGATTGATGAGGAGTTGTCAGCTTGCATTCGCGTTCATATTCATGGCATTGACATTGAACCCGGTATTGAGAAAAAAACAATGAGGACGTGAACTGTATACCTGATCTATTTCTCCAATACTAATTAATGGCTTTTCTTTAGTTTTCCGAGTAACTATGACAAACCCTCCAATAGCTTTAGAACGCCTGCATAAATAAGGTGAAAATAGTGGACTTTAAGTAGATGAAAAACAGTGGTTATGGTAGTTGAGCCATAGGAGCCCGCCATGTGCAAATGCCGAAGCTTTTAAGAAATCAGTACCATACTCTTCCGTGGTACCGTGGCCCGTGGCCTTGATAAAAGTGTCGCACCCATCTGTATGATTGCAAGCCGCTTTCCAGCTGATATTTCATCATCATCTTTACTTTGTCAACAAGCAAATTAAAATCTAATTCTTCCTACTTTTCTCAAACCCCACTTAAAATCTAGAAAAAGTTTTTAAAAGATTCTAATGAATTAATAACCAAAATTAGCAGGAAATTACAAAGGTCTACAATCAATTCACCATTTTCTCCCTCCATTTGTCCTTCTGGTTATCTAGAAGCTCACTTTTTGGCTTAGTTTATGACTATTTTTTTTTTTCCCTCAGTCAAAATTCAAACGTCTAAGGCATAATCCTGCTGCTAAAAAATTTGAAACTGTCTGGTGGAACAACATAGCTTCGGTACACCAACGAACACTAGATCATGAGCCTATAGTCCGGACCCACAGTTTGCTGATGAGACTGATGATGGTGATGAATCAAGAATTCATCTCCGCCGTTGGACACACCGAAAATCGTGGCTTGACTAAGCAACTGATGCTGCTGTTGTATCTGGAGCTCCTTTTGCCTCCGGAGCTCCAGCACCTTCCGGTGCGAATTCGAATGCTTAGCGGAAACAAAAGTCGGACTCGCAGCAGGCCGGTACTCGGGCACCAACCGGCCCGACTTATACCGGACTCCACATGCATTACACAAAGTCTTGGGCCCCATTGGTCCGGTCCTCCATTGAGGAGTCTTTTCCGACCCGCAATGAAGGCATTGCCGACCCGGAGCTTCTGTTGTTTCTCTTCTCCTTGTCGGTGTAGTTTTGGGAGTCTTTATAGTAACATGGTTAACTGGGTTTGAAATGTCGACGTCATTGGTGGCTTCCGATGAAGACGCAGCCGGGGTTGAGAGGAGGAGAAGGCGGGAAGCCCAGTTGCATGGGGCAGCACGGGAGCGTTTGCTGCGGGCTTTTCCGGGGACGGAGACATCAGAGGGGAAAATTGGAGAGGATGAATTATTGTTGGTGGTGGTGACGGAAGAGGAAGTGTCGGCGGAAGTGGCGGAGGGAGCTTTTAAATTAGTGGTGGGGGAAATGAGGTGGAGGTTATGAAGGTCGTCGCTTGAGAATGATTCCTCCACAAAATTCGAGAGCCATTCAAGCTCAGCCAAGTCATCGTACTGTTCAGAAAAAAATTATTTTTCCAAAATTAGTCCAACATTTTCCAATAATATTAATTCGTAAATTTAAAAAAAAATACTTACTTAATAACAACTGATCAACTATGTATAAGTTTTTCAGCATAGAGTACAAACACGTGAATCTGATTTTATACATTTATGGTCCTACTACTATTTACTTTTTCTTTTTCTTTTTTTTTTTTTGAAGGGCCAAAAAAAAATTCTTAAATTATAAACCAAATTGGAAAGAGATAATTCTAAAGAACTTTTTTAAGGTTTTTTAATTTTCTGGGAATTATTATATAATGAGGAGGAAATGGTGTGTTTACCGGAATGCAGAGTTCGCTGCCGGAGAATTGTGTATCAGTGAAGCTACGGCAGCTAATGTTGCCGTTAAACTGTCCGTCACCGCCGGAAACAGAAGAGTTACAGGTAAGAGAGGACGACTCGCAAGAATTTCCCGCAATGCTGTCGAAAAAAGCGTCGTTCATTACCTCATCTTCCTTGGGAAAATCCAAAAGGTCGTCCACCGTGAAGTTATTGATGGTATTGTTAGTGTTTTGACTTTCCATCGGTTTCTGGTCGAATTCGTTATCTCCGGCACGGTCAAAATATCCGCCGACGAAGAATTCCGACGAAGCTTCCATTATACGTATTGGCTTTTTTCTTTTTCCTTTTTTTTCTCTGGTGCGGAAAACGGAGAGAATAGAGAGACGAAAAGTGGGGGAGTTGAGTTTGAAGAGAACAAGGCGGAGAGAGCTGAAAGTGAGGGGGGTTTTGATGAGGAAAAGCAGGGTCAGAATTGTAAATAAATAATAATGTCAAGTTCGTAAGAATTTTTTATTTGACTATTTTTTTTCACTTAATTAAACTTAAACAGCATTATTACCTGCTGTCCAATAAATATTCCATAATTGAGGTTCATATATTAATTTTTTTTAAAAGTAAAAATAAATATGAAAAGTGTCTAAAGATAAAGGGATAATTATTGTTGGTGTTTATATGATAACTTATATGTGTTAATAAGTTTTATCAGAATATTTATTAGAAAAAATCCTAAATTGTTTTCTAGATTAATGTTCCCTCACATGCTACACCTGCAAAGTTGTTTTTCTCTTTTGTTTATGGTAACATTCTTTTCCTTTACTTTACTTTGAAGCATCTGATCGTTTCGTGTTTATTTTTCTTCGATCCACCTTGCTGCCCCCTCTCTTTTAGTTTTTTTTTTTAATATTTTTTCTCAAAAATGTACTTGAAAAGTAATGAGTTACGAAAATATATGATTAATGCTTGCCGGAGAAAAGGGAAAATAAATACTTGAGAGTTCACACTCATTAAGGCTGCCAAAGAACCGACGCTGACTTTTATTCTGGAGAATTGGCAGTATGCACTTTGCATTTATTGTTTTTAAAATAAAGTTTTCTAATAATATGAATCTGGTTAAAAGGGTTCTCTGGTGTTAATGTTTTGGAAAAGTAAAAATTAATATTAGTTAACTAACGATATGAATGTGGTCATGGTGGATTCATACAAGATGGTTTACTCCTCCTCTTTATTTGTCTGTCAATAAATAAGTCTAAAAATATTCGAAATTTCCTAAGATTTAAGTATATAGATGGTACAAAGGAGTTGGATAAAATTCATGTTAGTGATATCATGTGCAATGTGAACAACTAAACCACAAGCTCTGAGATGATTTTAAACTGCTATAGAAGTAAAAAGCAATGAGAGGCTGAAAATTATGAAATACAAGTGCCGAAATATTAGAGAGAGATAAAATGAATTAATGAAATACTACTAATATTTAGTATTTGAAAATTCAACCCTTTTCCCTTGAGAATCGATCTAGCAGGTTTATTCGCCGTGACTATTCCATTACCCCACGTTTGGTACGCAAGGAATGGGGTGGAATGAAAGACTTTTCCAACTTGTCTATTCCATTCTCATGTTTGGTATGGTCATTTTAAGTTGGAAAGACCTTTGCCCACTTGGAATGCCATTCTAGCTTTTTCTTGAAATTCCATTCCTTAACAAAATCTAGGGAGCCTTTCCAACTTCATCCTGAAATGACCTTAAAAATAAGAGTCAATTTTATCCTCACACTTTTTTTCTGCTTATTTTTTTTAACCTAGCATACATTTACTAATTTTTATGATTAAAATTTAAAAAAATTACGTTTTTAATAACTTCAATTAATAATTTTTTATGATTTTTAAATCACAATCAGTTTAATATGTGCTTAGAATTTTTTTTCTTTTTGCCATAAAAATGTTATTTTTAAATTTTCTGCAAATGTGTAAAAACTAAAATTTTTACAAATTAAATTCTGAATTTATTTTCGTTATTAATTTTTTCACATTTTTAATGATAATCTAATAATTATAAAAACTTTAAAATTAATTAAAGAGTATAATTAATTTAATTTTAGCAAGAATATTAAGAATTTTAAAATAAAAAATAAAAATACGATATATTCTAGTGTAAGAATTAAGGGCAATTAAGTAAAATTAATATATATTTTATTTCATTCTAACACCTAAATATGATTATACCAAACTGGGAGGAAAAGCATTATGGGTGGAAAGTTCTTTCCATTCTGAACCAGTGTACCAAACGTAGGGTTAGTGTCCAAGTTTATAGCCGGATTACCCGCTTCATCTCTCTCACTCTCTCTGGGGACCTGCGCCTTGCTCTCTTATTTTTAATGGTATAATTATTTTGCACTCGTGTTTCCTGCATCTGATTTTATTTCTCATAATTTATTACTCCATTATTAATACTATCTTACTCTCCAACATACAACACGTTATTATATTCCTTAACGCATGTTACCTCACGATGCTTACAGCTCAACTCAAACCAAACAATAGTACTTGATCACCTCCAAGTGTAAATTACCAATGTTTTTCACTTGTGATGAAAGAATATGAGGTTGAAAACTGAAGTCACCAACGTTCTTCTTATTATTTTTTGACCAAATTTGGGACCTCAGTAACAAAGGGTTACGTTTCATTTCCTATAATTAATGATCCCACTGTCAATTTCTATTACATTGTTTGTTCATGTCTCAAGCTCTGTGTTTTCACTATCTTTGCACAAAATTTCTCATCCGCCATTTTTTTTATTTACTTATTTATTGGAGAAAAAATAAAGGCAAGATTGTGTTTTTTTTTAAAATAAATTTGAAGAAAAAGGTGTCTCGTGAATGGTGTTGTTCTTCTTGTCTAACCTTTACTTTTGGAGGTGAATAATTTCAAAGCTTGTAAATGGGATTTCATTTTGAGCAATATTTTGTCCATTTAACGAGTTGAAAACAAGTGTATACTAACAATAATCAAAACAGAGATCATAGTTCATAATCACCATATGAAATGATGATTTTCTTTTGTCCACCCCTTGACTACTTATGAAAATAAGCTTTTCCTAAATATCCTGGTATCATGATACAATAGTGCTGATAATTTCTTTTACGGTTCAAACATCAGGAATGTTAAAAAAAAAATATTGAAATTTCACGCGCTTTTGGAGCTTAAGATGAAAGCATCCATCCATTGGCTTCCTTTACCCTTAACCTTGACGTTATCCTTATAGTTCGCCGAGTCACTTGTACAAATCCCCATGCCAATTGCTGTTAAGATTTTGGACTGGATAAAGTTTGTTTACTCTCACCAATCATCAGACTACCTTTTCCTTTTTACCATCTAATATTAAATGTTAACTTTGAAGTTAAACAAATAAAGTAAAAGCAGAGGACTGCAATGGTTTTTTAGAAGTTTTTAGCTCGAGCAAAAACATTAGGATCTAACCCGTATTAAATTTGAACCCAAAAGTTGCATTTCTTGGCTGGTTTTTCCCTCTTAACTGCATTTATCTTTCACCATTATTGTTTGTGAATTAAAGATACTGTTAAGTTGCATGTATGTAAGCTTTTCAAATGGTTCATGGGGGGCCAACTTGGCACGTGACAAAGGTGAGGGGGATTTTGTCAGCCATCGTGTGAGGAACTTTATATAAATTTTCACACCTGCAATGTGTGGTGATGCTGCTGAGATATCACCGCACCACTGCCAGTTTATTAGGTTCAATTGAAGTCAGAGTGGCCAACCAAATACCAAACTGTGGTCAATTTTAAATTGTTGTTACACAGGCAAATAGCTAGATGGGGAATTGGAATTCCATTTTAGGCCCTTTCGCATAGGCCATGGATCAAAGGAGTCTTGCGACTCTCACCGTTTTTTTCTTTGATGCTTTCCTTCCCATCGTGTGTTAACGTGGCTGCACGGGTAGCATGATCACGTGAATGGCACGCCCTGCATGCGCCTCTCGCCGGAATATGTGACTTTGAGCGAGTGAAGCCAAGTTTCGTGCCTTTCTCACACACCTTCTCCTGCATTGCATCAATTATTACTCATTTTATTTAACTTCATGCTTACTGCTCACGGCTCAGGATTAGCATTAGCAGCCCTTCCCCTTTTTTTTTAGGCCAAATAACAAAATGCCTCCCTGTATCATTGCAGAAGTAGCAAATTACCCCTTATATTTAAGAAATATACAAATTACCCCCTTAGATTGATAAAAGATATTTATGCCCTTCTATACGCAATGCTTTAATAATTTGCTCTTTTTTACACTAAAATCTAAAGTATTTATACCATTTATGAGCAGGTGGAACAAAATAATAAATGAAAGAGAAGTCTCAAACACATTATATACATGTGTGTGTGTCTGTCTGTCTGTATACATGTATATTTGCTACTTTTGTTATTAGATAAAATTAGTCTTGTGTTATTTTGGTTAGAAACAAGATTTGTAATTGCTATATTTTTATTGCTATCAACAACATAAATGATATTACTAGCATTTCTTTATACTTTATTTTCAATATATTTGACAGAAATTATAAATTTATATTCACTTTGCAAACCGCTCGTTATACACCATGACAAAAATAAATTATTCATTTTTTAAATACTTTTTTCCATTTTGAATACAAAAAAGAGGAATTGTTTGTGACGAAATTTTTTAAAATTTTGTAGTCATGATTTTAGTTTTTTATATAAGAGTGCACCAACAATAGCAATATTAAAAAATTATGAGACCAAATTTGTCCTTATAAAGGTGAAGTGTAGATAGGGGGATAATTTGCTACTTAATCAACATTACAGAGAGACATTTTGAGATTAAGCCTTCTTTTTTAACAAGGTTTGAATAATTGTAATTTCTAGATGCCCAACTATTTACTAAGATTGCAAACAAATAAAATGGTTTTGTATAGGGCCAACAGATCGTAAGCTACCATGAGGAGGCCCATGAGTTGGAACAGAGAGTCCAATAAAGCAATACTTGCCCACAGGTTTATGTTTCCTTTGCCTTAGGCCCTTTATTGCATAGCTTCAAAACAGAACCATATCAATTTCCAAATTACTAGAAAATGGTTTCTTGTAAGCTAAAATCACAAAATGGCAAGTAAAGATAATTTAAAACACAAATAGGATATGAATTGCAGTAAGTGTTGTTTCAAATATTCAGTGGACTAAGAGGCAAAAAAATATATATGTGTGCATTGTAAAAGGTTTTTGATTATGAATGGCTTTTCAACTGAAAGCTTATCATCAACAATCTCATCCATAACTAGTCAGACTACTAGGAATTGCAACCTATGTTAACATATGGTTCACACTAATCATATATTTGAAATTACATGAGATACTAAGATAAGAAGATGATCTATGTAACTTTAAAAATCAACAGTTTTCGTGCTATCATCCTCTCCATAACATCCATCTACATCTACCACAAATCACTGATGTCAATATATTCCACATTCTCGTCCCGATTGACCTCAATCTCTTCCTTGTTCTCGTTCCGGTACTGCTGCAATTTCCCTTGCTTTTTGTCTTGCCTGCCCATATTTTTGTCCTTGAGCTCTCCTGCCTCTAGCTTTGATACCAGGGAAGTCATTCTCTCAATCTCACTATCAATCTCCACATCAGTCATTGTAGCTTCTAGACAATGTTTACCAAAAAACTTTTGAAGAGACTCCTTTCTTTCCTCTGTCTCCATCAATAGTTAACAACAACAAGCAGTCACAAATCTTTTTTTAAGAAAGGCTTACAGATTATCAAATAATCTATCAAACAATCGTGGAATATCCTCAGCCAATTTCAAATGTTTGTTATCAATCTGCATATCACTCATAGTTGCTCCAAATCGATATTTATCTAAAATTTTATTAAATACATGCTTTCCTCCTTAATTCTCCAGCAAGGCTCCAATTAAAAGACCTACGTATCAGCAGTGGTATTCGTCGGCGGTTAGGGGCCACGAATACCATCAACATAGCAACCCGCTATAGACAGAAAGTTTTGTATTCCTACAATAGTATCCGTCTGTGGTTACTGTCGTAGATACCAGCCACGGCTAACATTTACATACCGTGAATACCTCTCGAATCAGCTACAGCCATGGATAGAATGTTTGGCACTTTCCATGATGGTATTCATAGATGGGTACATGTCACATATATGCTCCAATACTATTAGAGTTAAAAAAAATTTTATATTTTTCTAACCATAGCAAACACTGTATAAGAAGTAGTGGACAGCAAAATTATATATTTTCTAACTATAATAAACGGTCTATGAAAAATAGGGGATAGCATAGGTATGTAATATAAGAAATAGTATATTTCATATAAAGCACAAGAGTTAATAAACGACATATCAATATGAAGCTATCTCGTGACAGATGAAAAACTTCTCATCAAATATATAATATGATATCAGGTGACAATTGAAAAACATCTCATAATATATCAACAATAATAAAAGATTATAATAAAAGTTTTAAAAAAATTTAAAATTTTATCTAACATTTGTTAATATCAACAAGTGAGCATAAATGTTGCAACGAGATATGGATTGAATTCTAAAAAGTTGTAATGAAACGTTACATTTACATTTTTTAACAAACATAAAACTATTACATAACATATTAATGAATAGAGATATTATAAAATTTAATTTTTTATGCTGTTAATACAATCAACATTATATGATAAACATTTGACAATATATTTGTATAAAGGATATCTTATAAATAATAACACGAGAAATAACATATCTTATAAGTGAACTGAGATATAGTTGGCAATATATTTGTATGAAGTTATCTCATGACATATGAAAAATATTTTATATTATGTTAACAATGATAAAAATCTAAAAAAAATAAATCTTTATCCAACAATGATAAAAAATTAGGAAAAGACTTGTAAATATTTTATCTAATATTTGTTTAGTATAAGCTATTCTAATATTATAATGCAAATTTTTTTAAAAAAATGATTTCATTCTTTAAATTCAAATCTCATAAAATAAGAATCTCAACCTAAAAACTTATGGCTATGATTCTTCTTAACTTCTTGTGATCTGGGAGTTTAATTTGATTTTTTGATTTTTGTTATGTCATATATGTTTGGATATCTGTATAAAATAAATAACATATGAAGCGTGTTTTGTTTAATTTTACTAATAAGTTGAATTTGATTAACTCAAATTCATATTTGTATTTTTTTTATCATAAGATCTATATGTATCAATCATATCAATTGTTATTTCAAACATGCCAAAATTTTTGTATGCTTAGATTTATGCTGTAATAACTTTTGTCAAATGTGATAGGTTAGTAAGATATGTATAAAAAAACTTCAAACATGACAGGATGGTAGATACATACACAATATAGTATGGTAATATATGTTGTATATTGAATTTGAAATTAATATTAAGCTTTTTTTTTAATTTTAGTATTATGAATGATTACTATGAATCTAAGCAAGTTTGTTATGCTTTATATGGTGTTTAGCCTATTTTTATTCACTTTATTTGTTTCTTCACTCATGCAGACCAAATTGTTATTTTATTCTTTATGATTTGCAACATGTATAATTAGACACATATTTAACGGGAAAATAATCATAGTTGGAAAATTTTTATGTCATTTGGCCAAATATTGTTCACATTGTTTTGTCTCATAAGTAATTTGTAGTTACTAAATATCTATGATCCTTCCTTTCATAGCATGTGATTAACTTTTTAGATGAAAGTAGAAAGATTGTTAAAGCAAACAGTGCGAAAAGGAGTAAAACTGCAAATTTACTTGAAATAGATTGGCAACCTCGCCTTTTTTGTTTTTTAACCATTTTGGATAATTGTAACTCTTGAATCCCAACTTTTTTTTTTTTTTGTCAATAATCAACTGCGATCTATTCTATTCCTAACTTATTCTATCTAACCCCACGTTTGGTACATAGGAATGGCTTGGAATGGAAAGCCTTTCCACCCAGAATAACATTTCACCTGGAATAGGTTGGAAAAAAAATTTCCATTCCATTGTTTGGTAATCAAAGTCAGAATGGAATGTCTATTTCCTTTCCAATGTTTGGTATAATCATATTGAGATGTCAGAATGGAATAAAATATATATTGATTTGACTATTATGCCCTTGAATTTTTTTAAAGTATAATTTTCTTTTGTGCGTGCACTATTATGTACCTAAAAGAAATTTTAATATTTTTAATTTAGTAATAATAATGTTCATATTATAAATAATTTAATTATATTAATTATTTATTTTTACAATATAAATAAATATTTTATTTTATTTTTTTACTTTTTGGTAGTATAACTAGCAATGTAGAAAAATGTGCAATAATAAAATAAACATATATTTTGTTACTTTTAATGATGCTAAACCTATTGGTATATATATTCGATAACCTAATTACAATTTGTAATATAAACAAAAATAGGTTGATAGATAAAAATACCAAAAATTAAGTCAACAAATTAATATTTACATATGAAATTAATCAATTGAAACATATTAGGAAGAGATTGTTAATTGCTATAAAATTTCTTTGTGCAAGACTTAAAAAATTCTACTGGTGAAGAAGGGCAAGGAGGTTGAGAAATGCTTAAGTGGGTAGGATAATCATGACATCCCTTAATTTTAGGTTTCTAGGATGAAGTGGGAAAGGTCATTCCTTAGGTTTTGTTGAGGAATGACATTTCCAGGAAAAAGTTGGAATAAGCATTCCTGGTGGAAAAGGGCTTTCCAACTTAAAGAGCCCATACCAAACATGAGAATGGAATGGAGTATGTTGGAAAGGCCTTTCCATTCCAGGCCATTCCCATGTACCAAACGTGGGGTAAAGAGAAAGACTCAATTGAGCCGGGAAACCGATGTAGATAAAGCTTCTGGAAGACCAACCGCTTGACAAGAATGCAAACAAATCAAATAGTTTCAAACCGGGCCAACAGATCGCAAGGTACCACGAGGAGGCCCATGAGTTGGAAGTAACTGCCAGCTTTGATAGATAGATGCACACGCAAGAATAAAGGATTATTCGAGTGCCAGAAAAAAACCAGATAACACCATAGCAATTAAACAAAAAAAAAAAGGAATAATAACATAGAGTCTGTCCAATGTGCTCGACAGAACTAGAAATCAAACACCTTAAGATAGCAGTTTTGTGGGGACAAAACAAAAACGTAACCAAAATATGTCTGTATCCAAATTATAAGAACCTAGCGAGACCAAAGTCTGCAACCTGAATAAAGGTTTAAAATAAACATCCTATTGATCAGAGCAGAACAGTGAATGAACATAAAAGCACTGGAAAGCATGAAGCATCGACTGCTCGAACAAGGGCAGGTGCTGATGGGGTTAAAGAGAAACGCTTTAGAGACCGATCTCATTCATTTGACTGAATTCTAAATGCGGATTATGGCAAAAAGGCGAGGGGATGGATGGAAAGTGTATAAGCAAGAATCAGCCTGTGCGTTAAGATTACGCTAAGCTACATCACGACGAGCCCATTCTTGTACCCTATTGAAGTTAAACTGTAGCAGCAAGTCTTTTTGGCACAGCATTTGGACGTTGAAAAAAGGGGATTTATGCAAACACAACTAGAACAAGTAATGGAGTTTAGAGTTCAAGCAGGAAGAAATACAACTGCAATTACTTCAAATGAACAAATTGGAATGCTTTCGCCTTAGAAGAAAATAATTGCATGCAATTTACATTTTCTGCGAATATATGAATTATGCAGACTAATGTCATTCTCAGGTCCGGATGCATCGTGTGGATTCAATAACAATCCTCATGTTACAAATAAGGACAATCAAAATGAGTATCTGAACAACCCATTTAGTACAGAAGCTATGTTATTATATTGTAATTAATATTAAATTCTCTTGAAGATTATTAATCTGACATTCCACGTTGACTCAAAAGAAAATTTACATTAATGTACTCAGAATGCAATATGAAATCATCTAGACTCTTTGCCTCAAAATTATCACCAGGAAGAATATTGGCAGCGTTGATATCCCGATGTATGATTCTAGAGTGTAATTTCACTCTCTTTGAGGAAATTTACCCCACTATGTTGCTATTTGTATTTAATGACAATCCTCTCTAGAACTAACAAAGCCAACACTAAAATTTTCCTCGAGCAAAAATAAAAATTCTCCGAAAGAATGTTGAGAGAACAATTTGTCTGATAAAAGATGTTTAATACACACTGAGGAAGAATAAAAGCATCAAAAGTAAGTGTCATTGAATGTTTTGAACCTTTATATTTTATAGAGTTCTTTCTTGACATCTTTTTTTTTTTTTAATCGACCTATATTATTACATTTGAAGAGGGAGAATTGTTGGTGGGATTCGAACCCCTAACCTTTGGGATGAAGTCATAGAGTTTTAACCACTCGGTTCTCTATTTGTTCCCTTTTAACATCTATTTGATTGTACATGTCTTCTGAAGACAAATCATCATAAATAGATGCCTATTCCAATGGAGACATTCAAATAAAAAAAAAAGCACCTTTTTAATTCAAAATATTCATTTTGAATTGAATTGATGTCTTTTGGATAGAGAGATTGCTTCCTTAGTAATGCATTATAATTGTTGGAAAATCCTTGAGGAAATACCTCGTCAAGATTGCAAACTTTGAAAATTTAACGTTCATATACAGCGACTAGCTGTGGCCTTTTTGCTGGCGGCCCGCAACCAGAAGGTGAGCCGCGACCTCCCTACCCGCAAGTCGCAGCTCATGAAAAAAATGTTGTGTCGCTGCCTCGTGATCGGCGGCTCACAGTCAGTCAGTTGCTGCGGCTGTGAGCCGTAGCTTCTCCTGCTCATTTCCAACATTTTTTGCTAATGTATTTCCAATAACTCATCTTTGATATTTTATTGAATTCTCTCATCACTAATTATTATCAACAAAGATAAATGGAATGCTTAAAATTTGCAGGACTATGGAGTAATCAAAGATGTGAAAAGGCGAACGTACTCAAAATTATTCTGAAAGGAAAACAAGTTTGTACTGTCATTTGACTTTGGATCGTAAAGTTCGACATGAAGACTATTAGTGATCAAGGAAATACCGCTTCTAACAAAAATACATTTTACTTTTCTATTCCTCTTTATCGCCTGCATTGATTAGTCCCAGCACAATATTGCGTTGATGTTAGGGGCTGCGAAGAAACTTAAAGTAAATGGTAAAATGGATTGAATGTAAATAATTGATTTTTTAATCTACTTTCTATTTTAATCCATCTACTACATAGTTCAAATTTTTTTAAAATTAATCGGTAATATCTATCTTACTCTTTCTCCTATTCTAGTATATTTTAAGAAAAACTTAATTAGGCCACTTAAAATCAACCTGGATTATAACCACAATCGGACCACATGAGTACGTAAAAATTTGAAGTCAATTGATGAGCAACAAAATTTGAACCCTTAATTTCTCCCCCCATAAAGACATCAAGTCTTTTGTAGTGATCAACAGGCCAAGAGCCACCTATCCATTTAACCAAACCTGATTTTTCCAAATCGATTTGGTCATTACAAGTCTTTGGCAGTGACCACCAGGCCAAGAGTCACCATCCATTTAACCAAGCCCCATTTTCCAAATCAATTCGGTCATTACAGAGTGGTTCCAAGAATGCGCTACCCTAACTAGCAAACGTTCATCATTCTTCACAATCCGACGGCCGGTTTACAGCCAATTTTTGAAAAAAGAACAGCATTAGTCGTTTAGAGAGGTTTTACCTACCATGAAGATGATTAAAAAAAAAAATACAAGAAAATCTAGAGTGAAAAGAATCGAGCTTTAACATGCTCTCTAATCCAGTGGCCAGAGGGCAAGGCCTTTACCCTGCAGGTCAGTGGTTCAAGCCCCGTCCTCGACAGTTAAAAGGAGGTACGGGGAGGGAGGGATACTGAGAGCCACATCTTGAATTTTGTGTGACAAAAAATCTGAAACCATACTCTAGTATATCACTAGAACCTTGCCCTTAACTGTATGAGACAAAATAAATTGTAATACAAAATTGACGATTTAAAAAAAAAAAAAAATCTCTCCAAGATGCACAAAATAAAGGGAATAAGAACAAGAATCTCTAAACAGATCGAGAAATCAGACTAAAAAAAAATCAGAGAATTACAGCATAAGAAAACTGTGTATCAAGATCAACGAAATTTGCATCAATGGTCTGAGCAATGGTGACCAGGAATAAAGTCTATAATCTAAACCCCCACCATTACATAACATGGTCAGCAAGGAATGTAAGCTTTTTCTAACGTGCCCATCTGGCTTCAATCATTCTGCAAGTTCCAAAATAACCAGCAAGCTTGAGGCCTATCTTTATGCATTCCTCGTCTGTGCTGCATATGCAGAAGCTATAAGATGAACATCCAAGTGAGATTAAAGGAGACAATGATAGCCTTTCACAAAACCAAAAATCGAACAGATTTAAGTTAATTGGATTTAGTTCTTAGCGTCCATCTACATATTACTTTTCTCTTCATTTGTTACCTAATCAAATTTATCAACGATCAGCCTATTTCTTTCTATTTAGGAATCCGGTCAAATCTACTTCTCTCTTCTTAATTTTTTTTATTTCTTTTGAGAGAAAAATCTAATTCTTTCTAAGATAATAGCATTGATTGACTAAGATAATAATCCATTAATTCCACAAAATAAGAACTCAAAAAGAAAAGGGCAATAATGCTAACAAACGTAAAAAAGGTTTCTATCTGACCACTGAGAAAGACTTTACACTAATTGAAACTTGATAAAACTATATTGCTGTGTAGTACATGAATGTCGTGATCAGCAAATTCCCATTTCATAGTAAATACAAACTATCCATGCCACCAAAAAAGTAGGTCTTGGGGTTCAGTGTCACGTCAGTCGGGAGCATCAAGACCAGTTTTCTATCTAACCAGACGTTGCGATTGAAAATGCACTGTAATTGGTGACAGCGGCAAGAACAGTATAAGATATTTGGTGGCCAATCTTTGTGCTCCTAGAGATTCTGATAAAAATCAGGCGTTTTACTTCTTCCTAGAAGAAAAAATGGTCCACATTATAGACTTCCAACAAGGAAGCAAATGTGCAACCCAGAAACAATGCCATGGCAAGGTTCAGGTTCAGGGTAGCCTATTTAGACATTGCAATACAACTTTTAAAGTGCCCAAATCATGTACACACATTACCTGCATCACTAGGCTGATGCCATCTAGCACATCAGTCAAGGTAACAAACTCCCAAAGCATTCCCCTAGCAGCAAGTAATAACTCAGCAAATGCTTTCCTATTTCAATGGCAGCCTGACCTTAGCAAAAGCTATACACAAGGGATTTGTCCAAATCCTCTTAGTACTCATGTGTGGTGAAATTACCTTAATAGAGACTTACCGTATGCCCACACATTAGCCACAGATCACCAAGAATTCGCAAGAACCGATATAAGCATATTATGGTAAATGTAACTTTGTCATCCAGAACCAAACTAAAACTAACTGCAAAATTCCAAAAAATAAATAGATAAATAAATTACAATATGGTATATATGCGTCCAAACTGGCCATCTCTCCACCATAACTCTGAACTGGAAAATCTAACCCCTTTGCCTCCAACCAAAAGCCATCTTGTACTAGAAGAGTACAACCCAAATAGTAGCAATCAGAAATATATATCAAATCTTCTATTAAGCGGATTATTGAACATTCCAACTTACCAACCCACAAAATAATCTAAAACAATGAGCCAGATGTAATTGGTATAAATTCTCTTAGTTGTTCCCAATAATTAAATCATGCTGTCCAACAAAGTAAGAATTTGGGAAGAAAATTAAATCAACAGTTAGACAATTTGATCATTTTTTGTATCTAATGAAGTTTTGTACTGCTCATTCACATCCGATTGCTAGTCGAACTAGTAGATATCATAGGATTAGCAGTAATTATTAGTGACCACTGGAAGATGATTTATTAGCACAAAAACGGAATTCTTTCCATTTTAACCATCAATTGACTGCAATAAGTTGAGATACAGAGATTTGCATTAATCTACCATTCAAAGAAACAGAACCAATATTATCTGACTGCAATTCATGCATCAGGGACAAACCCCCTCATAAACTTTACATCACAAAAAGAAGAGCAGTGGAAAGAAGAGGTTTTTTTAGAAAGGTTTAAACATACAGAAACAGATCCAAAGCTACAAAAAATAAGCCATGTATCAGTTGCAACTCCTAAATTATTAGTGTTGATATTCTTAAACTCAAGATGGACTCAGTTTTGAAGGATGAATGGAAGGTCAGGAAGGTGATTTGATGCATAAACATCAAGGCTCATACAGAGAGAGAGAGAGAGAGATATACATTTTCTCAAGCCGCATGAAGCAGTATATTCTGTCCAACCTAACAATCCTTCTGGATAAACACCAACTGTGCGACTCTCTAATTAAGATTAAGATTATGCACACAAAAGTCACCAAGCAAAATAACTGTGAAAAATGTGGGTGAACACAAACACCAAAATCTAGACTAACGGCCTGTAATACAATATATAATCATAAATTTCTTACTCAGAAAGACAAAAACGTTGTCCGTTGTTGGTTGCTGATTAAGCAAAGTAACTGGCTCTAACAGTATCAAAGAATGTAAATTATAACTTCTAAGAGGGGAAGTGGGAGACTCAATCAGCATTACAAGATGAACTTTTTCAAAGTTCACAAAGCTGAAAGCATATCAGTCTTGAAAGTTATTTTAAAATATCAATATCAGTCCTCGTGTTCAAAGGAAAAAAAACATTAATTCATTTTGAGTTTCAGTTCATAAATATCAGAATTGTAATTTTTAAGGAGTAATTGTTGTTAAAAGAATATGGAGAAGATAAAAAACAAAAAGATGTCAATTTCTTTACTTTATGTTTGTAAATGTCATAATCGCAAGTTTAAAAGAATAATTGTTACAATGGAGATATGGAGAAGTGATGGAAGAGAAGCTTGATTGGGACAGTGTTAGAAGAATTAGTAATTGTTGCAGGAAGGATATATGGTAATATTGATGGAGGGAAGGGACATTGCAAACGGGAGAGAGAAATAATGTGATGGATGGGAGATAAAATTAGAATATGGTGTTAGAGATAGAATGGGTTTAGTTGAGATGTTAAAATAAAGTGTAGGAGTTAGAGTTTAGATAGAGTTAGTTGTCTTAGCGTATTTTTTGGGTTTACTTTCCATCGAAAAATATAATCTGTACTCTTTTTTGCGTCATAAGAACAATTTCCAAATAATACTACAATATCCAACCCAATTCAAGCACAAAATAATTCAATGAACTTCCTGATATTTCGTATTTCAAATAACTATAAGTTTAGCAATTGAAGTTGATAGATAAGTGGGCAATTTACCCCTTTCTTTGCCAGGACAGTCAGCAAGTACTTCCCTGTATATATTGCATCTGGAATGACCAGGTGACCAGACGTCTTCGCACTACAAAACATTAAATTTAACACATGCATCAATAGTACGACGATCAGGCGTTTTAACAGAACATAGCTTGAGTTCAATCTAATTCGATCTATATTCACCAAGAACAAGCTCAAGCTCAAATGGAAGTCCCATCTTATTTTTTTTTTCCTTTAATTTCATATCTTAAAAAAAATAAATAAATAAAAACTCTTCTGTAAGGATCACAATATTACAGAACCAGTCGACAAACACACACAATCTAAAAAGTAATTAAACCAAACTACTAAGATGAATAGTTAGCGACAATCGCAAATCAATTCACCTACCACATCCAGCAATGATGCGGCCATCCTACATCTCGAGTCCTTGCTGTACTTGTACAACCACTTTTTCTCATCCTCATCCCATTTCGAATAATCTATCGATCCTGAGGATGAGGAGGAGGATAACGAAGCCGAACCGCTTCTAAAAAGTCTCGAGGCTCCGACAACCGCACCTATAGAAAAGAACTGTTACAATTTAAACTTGGAAAAAAATCAATAAATTAATTTAGATAGGCAGCATGGAAGATGAAGAATAACACCCAAAAATGTACCAATATTTGCGCCGCTTCCGCCTCCATAAGACCGTCCTGAAGACCTTCCCCCCTTCCCTCCAAGCCCCATGACTACTCTCTTTCTTAATTTACCCAAAAATTGTTAGGGTTCGTAAATTGTTGTATCTGAATTTTCCTATACGTCGGGATGTGTGTATATATATATCCTAATTTTCGCTGTGTAACAAATACGCCCTAGTTTTAGTTTAGGCTAGTTTGATTTGGTTGACGAGAAGGTAAAGTTTATTAAAATTCTCATATTTTCCTATATGTCGGAATGTGTGTGTGTGTATATCCTAATTTTCGCTGCGTAACCTAGTTTCAGTTTAGGCTAGTTTGATTTGGTTGATGTGAAGGTAAAGTTTATTCAAATTTTGATTCTTAGGAGTTTAATTCCTAGAAATATGAATGCAAAAAAAATTCCTTTATTTAGTTTGTATGATTTAGGATTATTTCTAGAAAAATGATATTGAGTAAATTATCAAATTAATTCTAATAAACAAATCTAATATTTTATTCTTTGAATCCAGAGCAATCAAAGAATAAAATATCAACATCAGTCCTCGTGTTCCAAGAAAAAAAATACATTCATTCATTTTGAGTTTCAGTACATAAATATCAGGAAAAAAAATACATTCATTCATTTTGAGTTTCAGCGCATAAATATCAGAATTGTAATTTTTAAGTAGTAATTGTTGTTAAGAGAATATGGAGAAGATAAAAACAAAAAGATGTCACCTTCTTTATTTTGTGTATGTAAATGTCATAATCGCAAGTTTAAAAGAATAATTGTTACAATGGAAATATGGAGAAGTGATGGAAGAGAAGCTTGATTGGGACAGTGTTAGAAGAATTAGTAATTGTTGCAGGAAGGATATAGAGTAATATTGATGGAGGGAAGGGGACATTGCAAACGGAAGAGAGAATAATGTGATGGATGGGAGATATAATTAGAATATGGTGTTAGAGATAGTATGGTTTAGTTGAGATGTTAAAATAAAGTGTTGGAGTTAGAGTTTAGATAGAGTTAGTTGTTTTAGCGTATTTTTTGAATTTACTTCCCATCGAAAAATATAATCTGTACTCTTTTTTGCATCATAAGAACAATTTCCAAATAATAATACAATATCCAACCCAATTCAAGCACAAAATAATTCAATGAACTTTCAGATATTTCGTATTTCAAATAACTACAAGTTTAGCAATTGAAGTTGATAGATAAGTGGGCAATTTACCCCTTTCTTTGCCAGGACAGTCAGCAAGTACTTCCCTGTATATATTGCATCTGGAATGACCAGGTGACCAGACGTCTTCGATATACAAAACATTAAATTAACACATGCATCAATAGTACGACGATCAGGCGTTTTAACAGAACATAGCTTGAGTTCAATCTAATTCGATCTATATTCACCAAGAACAAGCTCAAGCTCAAATGGAAGTCCCATCTTTTTTTTTTTTTCCTTTAATTTCATATCTTAAAAAAAATAAATAAAAAAAACTCTTCTGTAAGGATCACAATATTACAGAACCAGTCAACAAACACACACAATCTAAAAAGTAATTAAACCAAACTACTAAGATGAATAGTTAGCGACAATCGCAAATCAATTCACCTACCACATCCAGCAATGATGCGGCCATCCTACATCTTGAGTCCTTGCTGTACTTGTACAACCACTTTTTCTCCTCCTCATCCCATTTCGAATAATCTATCGATCCTGAGGATGAGGAGGAGGATAACGAAGCCGAACCGCTTCTAAAAAGTCTCGAGGCTCCGGCAACCGCACCTATAGAAAAGAACCGTTACAATTTAAACTTGGAATAAAATCAATAAATTAATTTAGATAGGCAGCATGGAAGATGAAGAATAACACCCAAAAACGTACCAATATTTGCGCCGCTTCCGCCTCCAAAGACCGTCCTGAAGACCTTCCCCCCTTCCCTCCAAGCC
Source organism: Mitragyna speciosa (assembly GCA_024721245.1). Taxonomy (NCBI): domain Eukaryota; kingdom Viridiplantae; phylum Streptophyta; class Magnoliopsida; order Gentianales; family Rubiaceae; genus Mitragyna; species Mitragyna speciosa. The sequence continues at coordinate 18,416,094 of CM045573.1, forward strand.
CCATGACTACTCTCTTTCTTAATTTACCCAAAAATTGTTAGGGTTCGTAATTGCTATATCTGAATTTTCCTATACGTCGGGATGTGTGTATATACATATCCCAATTTTCGCTGCGTAAGAAATTCGCCTTAGTTTAGGCAAGTTTGATTTGGTTAAGAAGAAGATAAAGTTTATTAAAATTATGATATTTTTCTGTACGTCGAGTTGTGTGTATATATATCCTAATTTTCGCTGCGAAACTTTAGTTTTAGTTGACGGGGAGGTAAAGTTTATTAAAATTTTAATTCTTAGGAATTTAATTCCTAGAAATATGAATGCAAAAGAAAAATTCCTTTATTTAGTTTGTATGATTTATGATTATTTATAGAAAAATGATATTCAGTAAATTATCAAATTAATTTTAATAAAAAACTCTAATATTTTATTCTTTGAATACAGAGCAATCAAAGAATAAAAATATCAATATCAGTACTTGTGTTCCAAGAAAAAAAAAATTCATTCATTTTGATTTTCAGTACATAAATATCATAATTGTAATTTTTAGGGAGTAAGTGTTGTTAAGATAATATGGAGAAGATAAAAAACAAAAAGATGTCAATTTCTTTATTTTATGTATGTAAATGTCATAATCTCAAGTTTAAAAGAATAATTGTTGCAATCGAGAGATGGAGATGTGATGGAAGAGAAGCTTGATTGGGACAGTGTTAGAAGAATTAGTAATTGTTGCGGGGAGGATATACAATAAAATTGATGGAGGAGAGGGACATTGCAAACGCGAGAGAGAATAATGTGATGGATGGGAGATATAATTAGAATATAGTGTCAGAGATAGAATGGGCTTAGTTGAGATGTTAAAATGAAGTGTTGGAGTTAGAGTTTAAATAGAATTGATTGTTTTAGCGTATTTTTTTTGTTAAAATCCTAAGTTCAAGAATCTAAATACCACAATATTCGCCGCTACTTTCCTTATTTTGAGGAATCATTTTATTTTTCAAAATACTAAAATCTATCCAAAAAATATAATTTAAAATTTTGTAAAAATCAGGTGAAGAAGACAAAATCCTCTAGCACCGACAAATGTGGAACTGTGAAAAACGAGAGTTATATTAAACGTTAGGACATCAAAAGTGTGTATAAATGACAGTTATATTATACGTAAGACAATCAAAAGTATGTATTTAGAGAGGTTCCTTTTGTTTCATTTTGCCCAATGTTGAAGCCATACCTATAAGCCAGAGGAGATAAAAGTTTCTCCTTTCTTTCTATAACACATATTTACTACTATTTCCTCCTACGAAAGTAAAGATTTAATTTGGTTTTTGGTATCAGATGAACATTGCCCTTTAAAAACCACTTCAAATGGTTGTCTTATCATAAGATTTTATTTGTGATAATCGTTATCATAATTAATTAAGTGAAATAATTGATTTATGCAATCAACCGATTATCTGAAAGAGTTTAAAATTAGTAAGAGTAAAAATAATGCTCATGATTAACTGTCTCAAACAATGTATAACATTGTACAATGTACAAATAGTACAAAATAAAGCACCAACTGCCTTTATTTTGCACTGTAAGGCTATTTATCAGGTAATTTACAGGTCATGAGGATGAGGGTTCGATATATAGTTTTATCTATACACAACTTTTTACTCGTCCTTTTTGCTCTGATTTCTCCATTATTTTTCAATTTTCGATTACTTGCCTTTTGTAATTAAAAAAAAAAAGTAATTTCTCACGTCTTCCAGGCTTGCAACTCTCCTCCTATACTGTTCTTCACTGCACCGCCCCCTGGCTTCCTACTCTGTAGTGCCTTCAACGTCCTATCCCAAAATTCAGTGTCAGCACGTTAGCTCACTCATAGCTCGAGTCCCACTTCTATTAAATATATTCTCCTATCCAACCCTATTTGACAGACCAACCAAAATCAATCTCTTCCATACTTGTGCCATGAATTTCTCTAACCCATTTTTTTTCCCATCAAAATAATAAAATTTGATTGCAAGTTGGCATATTCAAACTTTTCAAAGAATTTGTTTGCGAGTTGCGTGCACGGGAATGGCGTAGCATGTCTGCTGTGATGAGGGTGTTGAATGTGTCCGTGTGCAGCTGCGTGTTAATGTGCGTGCAAGTGTGTTCATAGGTGTGGTTTGCTTGTCGTAGGTCTGTAAGAAAGATGCAATTATAAATGTCTGAGTTTTTTATGCGGCGGGCGAGTGTAGCTGCTGCTGTTTGTGTATGAAAAAGTAAGCTCAAACTGGAGCAGCAACTAAGCGGAGGGTGCTACTGCTGCCGTAATGAGGACGATGTGGTGTGTTGTTGCTGTTTGCTGTAGGCTGATTGACACTGGGAAGATGTGCAAATGCAGCTGCAGTTGGTGCAGGATGCTGCAGGTCCTGGTCACCGGTGGTGTGAGTGTGCAGCAAGTGGTTGTGTGAAGATCGTTGGTTGTAGTGAAGAGAGTTGGGAGTGGAGTGGAGTGCAGTGCAGTATTGCAGCTGTTGAGGGTGGTTTGTCGTGTGTGAGTCTCTGCGACTCTGATAATATAACAGGCTGAGGGATGTAGTGAGAGCTGCAGATCGGCTGCACATGAGGGTTGCATATGAATAGATTTAGTGCAGCTCATGAGCTATGAGAGTTTGAGTGTGTGCAACAGGTTTATGTGATGCTGCGGAGTAATTGTTATGCAGTTTCTGGTGCTTCAGGTTTGATGAGGATTGTTTTAGACGGAGAGAGAGCTAAGGGAAGTGAAAGGTTTCTGGTAGTGTTCAAGGTTCTGTTCTTGGAGGAGAACAAGGATGGTGGACGCTAGCTGTTGATAGTGGTATTGGGAAGTAAAGAGTAGAGACTGGGCATATGGTTGAATATTTGAGTCAATGAAGACCGTTAACTAATTGAGAGTGTGAAACAGAAGTCAAAAACTACTATAAGGTGATGAAAAGATGTTGAAAATTTTGAGATGGAGATTGAGTTCCAATGAGATAAAAATTCAAAATGCAAGTTGAAGGTCTGATTTGAGGTGATATAATGAAAGCGAAACTTGAAGGAGAAATCTTTTTGTCATATTTGCTGCTGGCCTTTTGATTTTTTGATTTTTTTTCTTTTTTTTTTTGAAAAAACTGTTTTTTGTCAAAATATTTACATAATTTCAACAATTTACCAAAACTTTTAAAAAATTCAAGAGTCACACAAACGTATTACATAAAGGATTTGACCACAAGAATCCGACGCAAAGTCACCTTGAAAATTATCCAGAAGCAAGAAACAATACACAATCCAAATAAAAACTTAAAGATGTCTAAAAAACATGAAATTTCACAAAAATTCAATCATAATGTAAAAAAAAAAAATCACTTGAAAATTTTTACAAAACCGCTACCTAGGAAAACATGTCATTGGGAGAAAATACATAAAATTCGAATAAATATTTTTTTAAAAAAAATTTACCAAAATTTGACACAAAATATATCAATGCATAAAAAGATTATAAAAAATTTTTACTTGGAATTTCTCACAAAAAGGTCGCCATGAGAAGCATGCCAAAACCAAATGATTTAAATTTAGAAAATTAAAAGATATGACAAGGTCATCAAAAATCAAAATAACCATTTTGGTGCTGGCACATTAATTTTGAAAAATTTTTACAAAAATTATACGTGACTTACAAATTAAAAAAAGGCCTAAATAAAAAAATTTTAAATATTGGATCAAATTTTGGTGTCTACAGATTATTCCTCTTTGTTAGGAATTTTTTTAAAAATTTCATACAAAAAAAAAAAAAGTAGACAACATTGAATTTTGACGCACTTGAAAATGTAATCAAAAAGCATAATCAACCACATAAAAAATAATTTAAAAACCCAAGATGATATGTTGGAACGGAATGCAATGCAGAGTGTTTTCAACAATAGAGTTACCTATGTATCCTATCGGAAATCTGGTCAAATGTAGTTCGGTTCGGTGGTGACGAAGGAATCAAAATTATTAGCTGGAAAATAAAAAGTTTGAGAATTAGACTTGGAGGTTTTAGAGAAGGGATTGACACAATCACATATAGAACGGGACCACTGCCATGGCAAAAAAATCCTACTACTTGTTACATCAGAAGAACTTTAACAACTTTTGCAGTCTTCGCATTTTGCTCGAACAGAGTAATTTAAGCCAGAAAAGTGATTGCTTCGTTTGAATAATATTATTTGGAGTGTTTTTTTAGAATTATTAAAAAAATTTATTTGAATTATTTATTGTTGATTTTTTAAAAAAAGGTAAAAAAGTATTTGAATGTAAAATTTTTTTTTAAATGACATGATAGCAGTTTGAAAAGTAAATAATTAATATAGGAAAGTGTTTGAATGGTTCAAAAATTTTAGATTAACTTGCACTCGTTTTTAAATAATTGTATAAGAAGGACATTAAATTTTTTTGGAGAAAATTTATCTAAAAAAATGAAAAAAACACCAATCAAAATGCAATTCATATAGTTGTAAAAAAGTAGTGAAGTGGACGTCCAAAAATAGAAATATCTTAGTGAGCATTGGACACGAAAGCTTAATGCTTGCTAAGACAATTCTATCATCTACTTCTTTGTCCATTTCATTGTCCAACCTCAAACTTCACCGAAAATGGATCTCATTTTATTACTGGTGATCTTTTCAGTTTTTCTAAATAAATTTTGAACATAAATATGCTTACTTTTGTGAATAATTATGTAAAAAGTCTTTAAAGTTTATTTGAAATTTAAAATAAAAACTTGGTGAGAAATTTTGGTTAAAAAGTTTGATAAAAAAACTTTTTTAACTTTCGACCAAAAAAATTTTCAACATGCCAAATGCAATTGCAAAAAAAAAAATTTCAAAATATGCCATTCAAACGAAGCCAATGTTTCACAGAACAAAACATATAAAAAATATTGAGATGGACCGAGCCTACGGACTCTATCCATGAACCCAAGACGAAATTTAATCACCAAGGCTTAATGAATCTCACCAAACCTAAATGGTCCATGGTCCACCAAAATATTTCCCTCTATGATTTTCTCCTGACATAAATTCTGTTGATGTGCTTCCTAGGCATCCTCATCAACAAAGAAAATCAGGAGGCGCGTGATTTCACACACTTATTAGTACAAAATGTAGCTTGTCCTTTGTTTTGAAATTCCTTTTTTCGTCCTTTACTACTTGTGCAAATGCCCCTTTTGCTTGTCCTTTGTTATAGACTTATTTCTTCTTTCCAGACATGAGCTATAACCCTTGGATAATTACACTACTTTTATCGGCTTCCTTTCTACACCTTGGAATTGCCGACAACTCCATGTCCACTTTACCTTCTTTTTCTTCTTCTTTTTTATTTCTTTAACAATTTCTCTTGTACTTTCAATCTTTAACCGTAGCCATTCCATGCTTCCTTTCTGCTAGAATTAAGGGATTATTCACTCCAAATCAATTTCAGCCTCTTGATTTTGTACTTCTCTCTTGGATTGTATTTTTCTAATAATGAAAAAGTTTAACAAATCTGTTGTTTCTTTTGCAGATTCGTTCATCTGTCTTTTCAACCGGCTTCGACATTAGAGAAGAATCGAGAGGCAACGACTTAGACTAGAAGCTGCTTTTGTCCGGTCATTTTTTTTCTCCTTTTTTCTCTTTTGTTTGCCCTACTGATTTTCCTCTACTTTCCTTTTCACTTTTTGTATCTTTTTTTTCTCTTCCGTTCTTTTTTTGTTCCTCAGCTTGTTTTCTATTTGATCCTTTCACCTTTTTTCTATGTGTTTTCTCCCTAGTGTAATACAAATCAACCTATTAGGTCTGCTTTTGCCAGGTAAGCCATTTTTTTTTTTTGCTTTCAATTTTTGAATGTTGTTCTTCCGAATTTGTCATACTTATTTTTTACCCCCTTTTTTTGGCTTTCTTTTATTGGTTTCTCTACAATAGTTTGTGTATATTTAATTAGGTTTAGGAAAAAGGAACTAAAAGGCTTGTAATTTTAAAATCTCAAAAAATAATGCTTTTCTTCAAAATTTGTAAATCTAAACTGTACGACTTCGGAAACCAATGGATCTAGAAAGAAGGGATTATTATCCACACAAAAAAAAAGGAGTAGTGAGATTATCCTCAAGTCATATTTAAGTTTGGCAGACATCATATTGGCCAAATTTATGAGGATGAGGATTCTCATTACTGCGTACATTGTTGAGTTGGCAATGCTTATTGTCTGCAATTGTTGCTGCTTATTATTGCCACTTGCAATTGCTACCCTATCGATTATCTTAGCAGCAGCTAATGGCCCCTGTATGTCTCAATTGGATATATGTGTGACTAAACAGTAGAGATGTTGGAGTGGAGGCACAATTTTTTTTCAAATGGAACACAAAAATGTGGATTTTTACAAGATATAATAAAATTTATGATAATTTATTTGTTTAAAAAAATTATCATTTTTTTTGCAATTTGGTCAATGTTGGATTTCTATATAGGTCCTACTTGTGGCTGTCGGCATCTATTACTTCTCTTATTGCACAATTGACTTTCCTGCTTTCTTTATCTACAATTAGTAATCAATAAGCATTGACTGATACAAATAAGACTGCTTTATCCATATTAGATGGCCATATGTAGTCACACATCACCCCTTTAAGAATTATCACTCTAGGTATCACAAAAAGGACAAAATAGAAAAAAAATTACACGGATTAAAGATATGCATGTCCTATTTTCGACTTCAGTTTTTGTTAGTACAACTGTATAGGCTTCATAAAGTCTGTAAAGTGAATTTCCTTTTTTAATAGTTGTAAAAATACTTTAAAGACACCATGTTATAAATATGCATATACGGTTAGCTATTTTGTTGTTTTTATGTGTATGTTTTTGGGGTAATGAATATCTAGAAGGAACTTGAGTTACATTTTGATATTTAGATGGTGTTGTTTTGGGTGATTTTGGAGGGAAGCTAGCACCTTGTCTAGCATTACTGTTCATATAGATTCCTAAGAATCACAAAAAATAAATAAATATTCATTTCAATTGAAAAAAATCATGCAGGCTACACTAACAAAATCAAATGCTATAGGCAGTAGTTGATGGAATGGATTCGGGCTTCAACTGTTGTTGATAGTAATGGATTCGAGCTTCAACTGTTGTTGAAAATTATCTATAACTATTCAAATTAGATCCCATTATTTGTGAGTGATTTTAAATGTTCATTTTAAATTTAAAAAAAATTCTAAAATGATCTCGTCAAGTCTGTACTTATTTTGGCTCCAATTCCACATGAAGGTAATGCTTATTTTCAACAAAATTTTCCTTGTTTTATGTTATAAAATTAGATTTTGAAAATTGCTGACTTTAGAATTGTACACGTAGGTGATTGATATGGTCATCTATAATGGTGTAATTTGCTGTTTTATTAAATATATATCCCCATTGTCATTTGTATTGTATACATGATACATGATACGTTAACTATGGTGCATTTGCATGGTTGAGCTCATTGCACTACCCTAAAATTGGGACTGGGAAATTTTTCTTTTGCAATCTTGAATATGTGACCTTTGAGTTTGAATTTCTTGCGACAAAATCCAACTTGTTCAGTTTGATTGTTCTCCAGTGTATTATTTCTCAATTTTAACTTAGCAATTGCTTGTGGTGATGATGGCATGGTTCATTGTGATATGAAATTTGTGATATTTTTGGCAACTTTGTTGATTGGCATTGTGCTTCCCTAAAGATCCACTTCATTCATCAGTGTGTTTATTTCAGTTTAAATGTCTTTACACTGTATTTGTATATGTATTCATTAATATCTTTGTATATTTAAAGCTTGCTAGCTTTTTTATGTATTCATTAATGTCTTTATATTGTATTTGTATATATATTCTCTTGAAAATGAATCAACAAGCGTAAAGCATGTAAATTCAATAGGACTTGAGCTATCATATCTTCTAATCCAATGAATGCATGTGCATTTAATATGGGAATTCAACATATGGCTGTCTTTAAGTCGTAAGAGTTACTTGAATTAGTGGTTATGGCTTTCTTCATGAATCTAAGTGGATAGGGAAATCACTGTCTTCCACAACCTTTTCCTTTCTTGATAATTAATTCATGCTCTATTTCTTTGGTTATTTCAGTGCCTTGCTTGCTGGTCCTCAACATTATCAGAATTTACGTTGCGTACGTAAGGTTAGTGAAAGAAGAACCGTTTTGATGTCTTATGTCTACATTTTGATGAGCTGATTGTAAATTCTATGGGACGAATGAAGATGCATATATTTTCGTAGTTAGAAAAACATTGTACTTAATAGATACCATATTCGACTAGAAAGATAATATTTTATTTTTATTTATTTTTTCAAAAGATAACGTTTTACAATTGATGTACTTGTTTCACCTTGTGATTCTGTGGGCTAAATTTTAGAATTTTCAAGTACATATTCCAAAAAATAAAAAAAAATTGTGTATAACCATGCATATTTAGAAGATTTTTTAAAAAATGAGATATTATGATGTATTAATATCATCAAATTTCTCTAACCATACAAGAATATCTTACTTATTTTTAGACCGCGACCTTGCCTATTTACTAACTTACATCCAAAAGGCAACAGAGAAATTAAGTATATCTTAGGCAACATCAGTATGGGAAGTACTTCTTTCCAAAAAAGAAAACTAAAAAATCGAATAAGTGAATTACTGGTTGGCATGTATAATTGATAGTTAGGTATGTCACACTTATTTAGTTCTTGTTTTTACTTCAATCTTATCACACATATGTTGTACCACCTTGCTCTTTTTGACATAAGTAATTTGTTTCCAAGTTACAATAATTGCTCGTCTTCAATAGATTGTGATAGCAATCAATGTTATATGTTTGTAGTGTCTTTATGCTATAACTAGTTTTTACTATTTGTTGCAATTTTATTTTTTGATTTTTTAAATTATTAATATTACTTTATTTTAATTAAAGAATTGTCTTTAAGCCTTCTCATGTCTGATTGTGGCTATTGTATCTTTTATTTTGTCAGTTTGTTAACTGTTACTTATTGAGATGAAAAAAGGAGACGGACATATGCAAGAGATGGTATTGTTGATACCCTCTTCAATCAAGTATTTGATCATAGGCAATTGTTAGAAACCACGAAGGAATCTACTCCTATTATTGTAAACCGTTCCGTACTTCCTCTTAGTCCCCGTTCCACTTGCACTTCCATTCAAGATACCACCGAACATTCAAACTCATAATCAGTTTAAATGGTTCCAATCCTTTTAATGCTACTGTTTTCTGGCTAGCGTTGTTTAGCCAATATGGATTCTGTTTTGCTAACAGAATACAGAGAAAATTTTGTTAGCTCTTCCCATCTTAGTGATCATCAAGTGCTTGCAAAAAGAAACTATCGAAGAGGAGCTATTCTTAGATGGAAAAAAAAGAGTCTTCGTGGTTCTTGTAAATCTACAATGAACCAAAGATCATGATGCAAATCAATATGCACAAACAATCTTGAGAGAATATAATCAATATGATTTTAATTCCACTGATCATGGAGGTCAGTTTGTTTCAAAAAATATAAAAAATACTTCATCAATAGAATGTTTTCACCTTTCATTCATAACATATTTTCTTATTTCCAGCTGTGAAAAGTCCTTAGCTTTATCCAAACAGATCCAATCAGCGTATTCGGACCTTTAACAGAAGACCATCAGGTCTACTGTTTTCACATATTGGTTCAGGATCTAATCTTCAATTGTACTTCCATGATACTGAACACGAGCTATCTAATCGATTGGCATCCTCTCCTAGGTTGTTAGAAAGTGTCACAAAAAAAAATTATGTGTAGTTCTTGAAGCCAATCCATATGCCAGATTCTTTAAGAGTCTAAGAGATGTTCCTAATTTAGAGAACTATCAAATCATCTTGAAGACTCTCCCTGATTTTGATCAAAGAGTTTACAATAAACCTACAGCCTCCCAAGTTGCTGCTTTGTGGGTTGAGGGAGAGGAAAATGGAGAGACAAGCCATCGTGATATTAGAGTTCATGTACATGGTGGTCACTCAAGGAATATTGAATACTACTATGGTTGTTACGATCCATTACAGTATGCCCATTGCTTTTTCCATATGGTGAACTTGGTTGGCACCAAGGAATTCCTAAGAAAGAAACAAACTTGCATGGTAGAAAAGGGAAAAAGAAAAGGAACGCAGTATCATATATTCACCCTTCAAATTCTTCCAATGTTGATGACTTGCTCCGTAATGAAGAGGATGGTAGACTTTGTGTTTTCTTGTGATTATTTTGCAGAATAAGCTTACTCCTCCTTGTAGCCTCCTCTTCCTTGCTTTGCAGTCATGGCTAGACTAGAGGATGATCCCAACTTCATCTCTATTAGGGAATATTATGCATACAGACTGCAAAATTTTCCATCGAATATTTTCATTTTAAATTTCATATGTATTATCAAACTTCGTAACAATTTTATCGACTTTTTTATACAATTATTCACAAAATCAAATGTATTTATCAAAATTTATTTAGAAAATTTGAGAAAATCACGAGTAATAAAATGAAATCCATTGTCAATGGATTTTGTAATAGGTTTTGGACACCATGCACTCCTATCGGACGCTGGTAATTTTAAGAGCATCCAATACTATCTGAAAATTGAAAAGCTTATCATGCACTCGTCATTTTATAAGTATTCGATATCAGTGCTCGTTTCACAAAACTCACCTAACAATAGGTCTCATTTTGTTACTCCCGATTTTTTCAATTATTCTAAGCAGATCTTTAATATAAGAGCGTTTGCTTTTATGACTAATTGTGTAAAAAATCACTAAAATTGTTACAAAGTGTTTAAACAAACAAAAAACTTTTTTTGCTATTCAAACATTTTGTCATATTTTTCAAGAGAGTCAACAAAAAAAATGATTCACTGTCCAAATAATAATTAAAAAAAATATTCACAAGTTAAACACTTTTCAACTTTTTGAAAAACTCAACAAAAATTCTCCAAATAATTATCCCAAATAATGAAATCCAAACACAGCCATTATTTTTGCCATCCAAAATCCTTGTCAACCAAACTAAGGGGTATTTGATAACTCTACTTAATGTTAAAAATTAATGCATTAAGAGCCTTTTAAATTCAGCGTATTTGATAGCAAAGTTCCTTTATCACTTAATATATTAAACACTTATTTAATTTGTATACAAAATTCTAAGTGAAATTTTGTGCTGAATTTTAAATCCATGTAAAATACTCTCTCTATCTCACACACATTCACTCTCACACACTCATCCATGCACACACACATACAAACATATTATTTCACACACACATACACACACACTATTATGTCTGTACACACACAATCACCATTGCAAGTACACAAATATATTTTTTTCCTCACATATGCAATAACATAAACTTTCTTTGTATCACACACGCACTCAAATTCTCTCATGTACAATCTCTCTCTCTCTCTCTCTCTCTACTCTCACATACACACATTATTTCATTAGTGCGCGCACACACTTTCACACGTGTTATCAATAAAGTATTGCAACTATTTTAGATAAAACAATTATATTAAAATAATTATATTTATAAGGTAAAATATTTAAATTCAATGTATAAATTCAGTTAATTATCAAATATGTACAACTTTATCAATTCCAGTAACATAATACTTTTAGTATTTAAATTTCAAATTTCATATTTCATACTTCAGTTTTACAAAATGCCACCTAAGAGAGTTTTGATAAATTACGGTAAAGCAAATCAAATTCCACCACGTTTGCTGCAACTTTAATGCCTAGTTTGGAAGGAGAGAAGATAAAGAAGCAAATGTTATCGTATTTAATATATTTATTATTTATTTCCTTGTATAATCAAATCATAGATCTAAGAAGCAAAATGTTACCGTATTTATTATTGTTCAAAAAAATGCTCGAAAAGATCACGATCACGAATTCAAAAAAAAAAGTATTTATTGTTCGAAAGGTAATTCACGAAACACAATAAAATGAATTAAGAGTTATTTATTTTACGGTTAGAAATGGCACGCGTAGGAGGAGTTGGTGACTCAAAACAAAAAAGGGATAAATAATTAAATATATAGATAGGAGTTAATGCGGAGATAAATAAATAGGAATTTTAAAAATAAGCCTCGTTTCTTGAATTTATTTACGATTGGAAAGACAGCGCTCCCAGTAAATGACGGATCTCTTTTTTTTTTTTTTTGAATTTATTCGACACAAGGTCTACTGGGGAAAGGGGGAAGGGAACCTAAATCAATTCACGATCAACCCCAAAAGGCAATTGCTGACTTAAGGGGCAGACCATGGGGCTTAAGTATCTAGACTCTTGACTCCAATTTCAGATATGGGAAACTTTTTCTTTTGAATTTATTCGACACAAGGTCTACTGGGGAAAGGGGGAAGAGAATCTAAACCTAATTTCACGATCAACCCCAAAAGACAATTGCTGGCTTAAGGGGCAGACCATGGGGCTTAAGTATCTAACGACGGATCTCTTTATCTCATCACTTGTACTATGGCCCAAGAAGTGGGTCCCAACCACAGAACAGCCCTAAGGGGAACGCATTCATAAATATAGGCACCGTCACATTAAAGTACACCACACGTTAGCGTTGGATTTAGATCTGCAAGTCGGAAGTGCTTAGCTTTCTTCCTCCTGCCTGTACTTTTGACGTCCCATCTCTGACTCTCTTCTCTTAGTAGAAGCCTCAGCCAATTATGTTGCTACAGGTCCTCCGGATAGGATTGTATAGGCCTCAGCCAATTATGTTGCTATGGTGGCTGGATGGACAGATCTGTTATGGATCCGGTTCTTCCCATACCATATCGTCCATAGATAGACCTGATTCTATGGATCCAATTACTCCCACACGAAATCAACCATGGATAAAAGCTGATTCTATGTTGTGGATCCAGCTCTTCCTGTACGAATTCAACACAACTATCCGGTTGGTTGCTTACTGTTATTATTTATGCATATGCACCACTTTTATATTGATATATAAAGTAGCGTCATCTCAATCCATCTCAATCCATTAATCCATCCTAATCCATGCAATAGCAGGAGGCAAAACAAGAATATGTTCCGATTTCGCAGATATATTTCCATGATTTTTTCTATGTTATCAATTTGTATTTTTATTTATTTTTCCATTTCTTTCTTATTTTCCTTTGTTTCTTGCTTGTGGCCTTCTTTTGGGCCTCGTTTCCTTTTATTTTTTCTATTTAATCCTTCTCCCCTTGTGGCCTTCTCGGGCCTTGTTTCCTCCCATTTTTCTTTTTGAATCTTCCTTGTGCCCTGGGCCTTGTTTTCTCCATCTTTTTAATTCTTCCTTATGGCCGTCTTGGGCCTAACAATTGCCTTATTGTTCTGGGAAACGGTGTGGATTTTTCTTGAGAATCCAGTTCTTGGGCCTCAGAATTTATTGTTCTAGGAAACGGTTTGGACTTTTCTTGGTAATCCAGCTCGGAGGCTAGTCTTTAGAGCGAAGAGTGTTTTAGGGTTCATTTCATTTGGAGGAGGAGGGAGGGAGGGAGGAAGGAGAGGGTTTTAGGGGCAGGGGTCATTTTAGGCGCCGTCGTCAGGCTATTGGGTCCAGGACTTAGGGTATTTATTGCCGGACTTTCTTTCTGGGGGCCTTCTCATTTCATCCATCCGGCATTCTAATCTCATCCATTTGAGGTAACCCTGAATTTAACTTTGCTTTTATCTGTTTTTTAATTAATGTGTGCGAACTACATTGTCCTGTTCCGTTTATATTTTCGCAATCCTATTCTTCATTTCGAATTTTCTGGTCGACTTGCGACTTTTTAATGCTACTTTTTATTTTTTTTTCCCAGATCTTTTAGTGTTTTGTTTGGATTCTCTTATATTTGGATTGTTCAGTTTTTTTTTTTCCCAGTTGTATCGTTCAGTTTGGCTTGTATATTTTTTTAGGTGATTATAGTCAAGAGATTTTCGTCAGTGAAGTGTGGTGATTTAGGTTAGTGAAGGTTTATTGTTTTATATTTTTAACCCGTGCCATTCTTATCCTATCTTCATATGTTTTGTCACGCAGTTTCTGAAGTTATTATGAGTCCTGCTTTTATCTTTCTTTAATCTTGTTTATGATCTTTTTAATCTCTTGCCTGCTGTGTGTTTAACTTGTCCTTTTGTTGCCGCACGTATAGTATGATATTTTGTCAGGTTATCGTGCTGTGTATTTAGCTACAATATCTGTTTGTGCTGTATTTATGTTATCATATCTTGTCAGGTTATCATATGCTATCATATTTAGCTATAATCTTGTAATCTCTTGTTTATTTGTCCTTCTGATGTGATGTGCTTTTTTTTTAATGTGTATGTTTTCAGATTTTGCCTGCTGTGTATTTAGCTTGTCCTTGTCCATCTAATACGTACGTATCTTTGTGCATTTGGCTTAGTTTTGTATTCTGCTTGTGTTTATATATTGTGTTCAGAATTTGTGTTTTGTGCTGTTTTTGCCTCTTTTTATGTGACGTTTATATATTTTTTGTGCTGTGGAGTTTTAAATCATATTGTTTTATCGTAGGAAATGGTGAAATATCCCAAACTTTCTTCTAGCATTGTGCGTGGGTTAATCACAGAATGTAAATTAGAGATAGTTCAATCTGGCAAGATTCCAAAGGGTCAGGCACTTCTGGTGTACAATCCTGGATTGGCAAGAGAAGGAAAAGGAGAACAAGAGATAGAGGAAGGGAAAGGGGGACAAGTGAAAGGAGGACAGGACCCGGTGTTAGAGTTCATGTCCATCGCTCGAACAGAGAAAGTTCGAGATAGAATTGTAAATTACCTAGTAGGGGCAGGGATTTTGGAGTCAGCCTCAAGTGTCATCTCAAATGTTCGAGTTGCCATGCATAAAAGTCTGACGGAAGGTCTATCTGATATGTGGTCTAATGTACTCGGTTATTCTGACAAGAAAAGGCAGATGGATCAGGATATTTCGAAAATTTCAGATTGTAAGGGTTAGACAATATCTTCAGAAACTTGTGAATGAAAGGAAGAGGGAAGTAAGTGATGGTATTGCAATGCAACGTGGCTCTGAAGGCCTTCGGGCAAAGGCTGTGGTTGGTGCGGCAGAGGCTGGTGGTGATGAGGGCAGAGGTGTAAAAGTTAATGAGGACAGCATTGAGAAAAGGGAAGGTGTAGAGGATGATAATGAGTATGACAAAGGGAATGGGGATGGGGCTGGGGCTGGGGATGGGGCTGGGGATGGGGATGGTGGGGGGAATGGAAATGGGATTGATATTGGTGATTTATGGTAGCGAGCTGTTGGATTATGATTGTGTAGGGTGATGGATAAGAAACGCTTTTGGTGCCTTCTGATGATCTGAATTACGATGGCTATTTGGCTTGTTCAGGCAATTTATAGTATCTAAAATGTAGGGGTTTTTTTTTTTTTATCATTTGATTTGATGAAAATGTTGACCACCAGTTTAATTGGGGATGTAAAAATCGAATTTTTGTTTGGTGGGAAGTAGTATGAGCTGTGATGAAAATTAATCTGTTTGTGGAGTTTAATTGTTGCTCGTCTGGTAAGAATGCACAATATTTTGTATACATTTATGTCTAGGTTTGGAACATCTCTTGATGCAATTATGGTTAAGTAATGATATTTTCTTTTGGTTTGACAATTTCAGCCCATCAACATGTAAAAGAAAATTTGATCCGTTTCCTGTTTTAGCTATTGTATCGTAGCTTGAAGTTTTATTGGAACAGAATATGCCAACGATTGTGTCTAATTTTATTGTTAAATCAAGGCGAATTCTGAGGAAAATTTGCGTGTTTGACAATGGAATCTGACAAAAAGTTTGTCTTTCGTAAAGGAAGCTGGTGAGGTGAGATTACTCAGCGAACACTACCTACGTCAACTCACGCGAGTCCTATATATTGTTTTATATTTTGGTGCCTCTGGTTGAGGTCTCAAATTATTCGTTCTGAAAATTGAAATCCTTCTTTCTCTCCAAAAAAAAAAAAAAAAAAAAGAAGAAAATCCTTGTTACTGAATGTGGAGCCTGTCAACAAGTATAACAACTGATATATATTTTTGTGCCTTTAGCGGGTTTAGGTTTTAAATTGTTCATTTGAAAAAATTGAAATCCTTCTTATTGAATGTGGAACCATATCAATTAGTTGAACGACTGATATCAACTAGTAGAATATCGTAGTATTTTTACAGTGAAATTCTTATCACTGGATGTGAAATCATATCAACTAGTAGAGAACAGCTGATTTAAAAAATTGTAAATATAGAATATTGTAGTATTTTACAATAATATATCTGGCATGTACATTGAGAACTTCATTCTCATGTCAGCCTATCGTGAAAAAAACCAATCAAAATTGACTGTTCATCTGTTAGAGGTATTTCGAGGGAAAAAAAAAAAACAAAAGAAAACGATCATTTTATGGGAGTTATGTGGCAAGTGGGGGTATTTATTGAAATATTGACATTTTTATTCAAAATTTAAAAAATCGTTGTAGGTTTTATTTGTTGATGAGTTGTTCTTTTTTTTTATTTAATTAATGCTAATTAGTGATTAGATGTTTGTCATACACAATTAAGAGCGAGTCCCGAATATAGCTTGACAACGTATTCCCTAAATTAACATACACCCTAACAAACACCACCTCCTAAATTGTGGCATTTGATCTCCGGGATTTGACAATGGGAAACACACTTAAATGATTAAGATGATGTTGGAACTAAAACTGCAGACAAAATAAAAAATTTCTCACACCGTCACTACAATATAACCAAATAAATAATCTATTAGCGAAATCCAAAAAGACGAACGAAATAGCATTTTCTATGACCTCTCAACTCATACCGCCTTCTAATAGTATTATATTTTCAAAAGAATTTACTTCCTGGATCCTCCCAAGTTTTAAAAATAGCAAAATAAAAAAAAAACTGTAAATTGACATATTATTCTCAAGTTCACATGAAGCAATAAAGGCATCAAAACAGTAAACTACTTCCCATTTAGGTGGTAAATATCGGAAGTTTTTTATGTATGAAAACATCATTGTGAGATGAAAATGTGGTTAAAATATGTTTGTGTCTGCAAAATTTCGTTGTCTCGTATGTGTCTTTGAGTTTTTGTAAAACAAGTTTCTGGAATGTACCAGTATCCAAACAAAGTATTACCCTTCATATGCATATGATACAATGTCAGGATTTGTTATCAGACTTTACGCGTTACATTTTCTATAAACAACAGATGTAGTTGCCTTTCGTTTCACTTGTGGACTATGTATCAATTATATTAAAAAGTATATCATAGTCATAAGCATAATTTGTAGAATTTATAACTAACACAAGAACTTGAATTAACTCAGAAAATCAAATTCAAAGCAGGATTCTAATAGTATAAACCCACAAATTCAATTGTTAATTTTATTTCGTCAATGAAAAACACATTATAAATATTCCCAATTTCTGATAATTGTAGTTCATTAAAAAAAAAATTTCCGATTATAGAATTTTTTTATTAAAATGTTAATCTTTCAATTCCTCTATTTACCATTCCCCATCAAAATCGTGTGTTTTTTTTTCACAAAAGTCATTTGCTTTTTCAAATTTGTCCTAATCTGCAATTATTTTAGCAGTTGTTGGGTTTGATTATTTTGGAAGAAGAAAAATCAATGTCGATTCTTACAACCAAGAAAATCAGCCCAAAGGTTCTTTTCTTTCTTATTGAAGATTCTCTTTGATTTTGTATACATGAAGAGTTTTTCTTCTCGTTTTAACTAAAAGTACTATCATATGTAATAAAAGTAAAATAATGATTATCATATATAAGTAAAAGTAAAATGAACAAGGGATTTTTTATTTTTATTTTTGGGACTTTTAGTAAAACTACTAGATAAGAAAACAAAATAAAATGAGACCTCAAATGGGAACTTGAAAGTGCAAGGTTCCAATAAAAAATCTTGGAAATAGAATTTTTTTCAAAAAATATAACGTGACCCGGTATCAGATTTTAGCTATATCGTGTCACTTGGAAAGAGAAATCCATGAAAAAAGATTTATTTTTTTTATACAAAGTTAAACTCTATATCTAAATTGACTCTTGGTCTTTTGAAGAATACAAATTATGAGTTTGGGAGCTTAGTTGGGAGGGAAGTCGTGAGTTTTGGCGCGAGTATCCCTGACTCTCTAACAAAAACCAGTTCCGAGTTTATTTTATACTCTTTTAACCTTAACGATTAAATTGAGTTGATTTGAGGTAAAATGTAATAAATTATACCGAACAAATTATCAATACAATAAATTGATTTAGGAAGGTGATATATAATTTCAGGTTTCTGTTAGAAAGAATATGAAAAAATTTGCTCATGACATGTTAGTTTACAATTATTGCTAACAATAAATTACATGAATAGAATAAATAAATGATTTCTAAAAATTATAAAGACTAATTATACCTTTAATTTCTTAATTTGACTATAAATATAATTAAATAAAAAATTAAACTAGTAAAACTAAAGATACCTAATTGATATAAATGAGCTGAGTTAAACTAAAAAAAATCAAATTTTATTTTAACCTTTTAACGTTAAGGACTTAAGTGCAAATTTTAACACAAATTTGGGGGCAACAAAAAAAAGAAAAACGAAGGTCTAGTTTGTAATTATCCAAAAAAAGCCTTTCTTATTTCGACATTCATCAAAACGTTACGCGTGTGCCGTTTTTCGTCTTGTTTCTTTCGGTTTCTCACACCGTTAGTGACTGGGATGGATATCTCGTATACGAAAACTAGCAGTTCGCTCTGTTAATCCTCTAAGTCCCAAATAACCCCATGAACTGTTCATGTCAACGGTTTGGTTTGATCCAAAACTTGAGCTAATGGATGTAAACCGAAAAAGACTCGTAAGTAGTTGTTAATGGAGTTGAAATTACCAAATTTTGAGGGGTCAGTATTAATTTATGTCAAATTGTCCCACATATAGTTCCTCAAACTACATTTCCTAAATGAATCAGAGCCAACCCGAATTGATATTGTAAAAAATCTGCTACAGAATACCTTTATTTTCCAAATGATTCTTATCGTCAAGTGTAGCCATTCCAAATTTCAGTCAAATCAAATGATCCGCAGCTACTATATCTTGTGATAATAAAAATGTATTGTTGTGAGATATATCAAGGTTTAGTCTTCGATTCATATTTCGTTGACTAATCCTTCATACTAGAACTAATAAGGTAAGGAGTTTGAATATTGAAAAAAATGCTTTTTTGTTTTGTGGAAATCGAAATCGGGGGTAATACTTCACTATATATGAATAGGATGGAACCCCTTTTCATTATAAATATAATGATAAAGAGCACTTTCTCCTATGTCGTGTCAAATTCGCATCGAAAAAAAGAAATATTTGTTTTCTTCTATAAATAGAAATCATTTTTTCGTAAAATCTCGTCTAAGAACGAACTAATAATAATAATAGAATTAAGTAATAATTTAAGGCCAAGACGAAAATACGGAACGAAAAGGACAATATACAGGATGGGTAGAAAGAGGCTTGCTTCAGGGAAACCGCAGAATATAAAAGAATATACCAATCCTAAGGATCCATAGGATTAATTGTGGATCCAAGACAGTAATAAAAAGATTTGATTCTTAGATTTTGTATTTCAAATCTTCTCTATCTAGATAAGTATGTATTTATCTAAAATACATGCAATAGAATCTTTGTATTCGGCTCAATCCTTTTAGTAAAAGATTGGGCTGAGTTTAATTATAATTTAACTAAGAAAACAAATGGTAATTACAATGGATCCAAATTATGTACTACTTTAAAATTAAACCTAATCTCCTTCCATACCTCACAGCAGCAGCTAATTCAGGACTCCATTTACTAGCTCGACGGATTGACCGGAATAGGGTTCTATACATTCTCATTATGAGAAAAGATCATTCGAGTGTAATTAAATAGCTACTATATCTACGTATGGATCCTTACGTCGTTATATTCCATTTAGGATTAGGAATAAGCATATTCGAACTTGCTTTTTACACATCTCTCCTTATTTTTAGAACCCTATTCATTCATGCCTTGGTGTTGAAATGGTAAACAAGAAAGACGCAAAATCTCATGCTAAAGAGAGTGGAGGTTTGAGTCCTCTTCACGGCATAATATTGAATTAGAATAAGTTCGGCAGCAAATCACGAAATCTTAGTGATCTTCTTTATCTACTGAATGGAGAGTCTGCTTTAAAATCATCCATCCCGGACCCCCCTCTCCCAAGCATATGTTTCAATAGGAATTATAGATTCAAAACCTCTAGTAAAGTGCCTGTTCGTAACGTAATAGATAAAGTACATTACATAATTTGGGGATTGGTGACTTACCCGTTTTGGGAACGTCCAGTGCCAGAATGGGTACTTGAATTCAATAAATAATAAAAGTATTCGGTTGTTTGAAAAAAATTAATATACTTTGAATGTCGAATTGAAATCAATAAATTAACCACAGAATTTGATCCTCTTACGCACACAAGCACAAAATTTACATTAAACACAAAAAAAAAAAAAGAAATTCAAACATTTTATCATATAGTTGATGTGCACAAAACATGATTTTCATAAAAATACAAAAGATAATTTTTTACCAATAGATGAATAGAAAGCCCTACAATACTTTTTCGGTGAAGTTTGATGGAAGTGGTGGTCGATTTGGGGTGGAGTTTGATGGCTGTGGAAGTCAAATTTAGTGTTTAATCAATCAAGCTTTGCTCATCGAATGATTCAGGTTAGAAATTCTGGCCTGTCTCATAATGGGTCGATTGATGTGGCAACCACGACTAAAATCACACATCACGGACCTGGCTGGAATGTGTGATTGATAGAGCAGTGTCCAAGAGTAACCTTGTCTGAGCCCAATCCATAATAAAACTTACAGCCCATCACTTAACAGGACCGCATCTCGTCATTGTTTCAATATATATATATTTTTTTCAAAATTTACATTTTCGCTTTTCTTTGATGCCGACGACGAGGCAAGTTTTTCCTTTTCTTCCGACGACGATGGCTTAAATTAAATTTGACACACCAACAAACAATAAGCACTCAACAATAGGTAATCACCATTATGGAGTCCTTAACATTTTAACAACAAACAAATTACCCAGATGAATATTTAAGAACTTAATTAGTACTTCCTTCGAAGGCAAAATCAACTCAATTCATGATTAACTTTTTCGATGTAATTTTTAATTCCAATTGGTGCGTAACATTAAAAAAAAAAAAAAAAAATCTATCAATGATTCGGCTTATATGTTAGTATCACAACAACAAACCATTGGATATAATAACCAACCAGTTCTTTTAATTTGCTGGTGGTACCATATTACACAACAATTTGTACGGGAATATAGTTTGTTTCGAAAGCACGGAAAATGCATCGACATTTAAATCCGAAGTCTTGTGTTTAATGTTGCTAGAGCTAAAGCCGCCCTGACTGTTATACAAATTTCACACTTCTGAGACTCCATGTTTGATGGCCTTTTGGTGACAAAATAATACTAAAAGAAAGACAAAGGAAAAGCCATGGGCACTCTAACCCTATAGAAGCTTGCAAAGAAACAGGGCTACAGGAATACAACTACAATAAAGGAATCACACATGACTAGAGGTAAATCTATTGAAGTCCAATTTGATTGAAAGGCCATTTGCACAAACATAAATTAGTAGTATAATACCCATTTAATAAGAGTGTAGGCAGACAGAAAGGTGACAACTGTTAGTAGGGGTCCTGGAGACCCTGAAGTACAGCGGAAGAAAGTCCACAGCTCCGCCAGAGTCCATAATTAAGAATTGAGAGCAGCATTTAATTACTGAAAAATTTTAGGTAAAGGTTAAATTTGATACTTTCAACTTTACAAATTTAAGAGCACTTATTTTTCTTGAAAAATGAATGATATAATTCAAAACTACTATTGGGAGCAGGTTATTCAAAAAGTGGTTCAGTTCCGCTAATTACACATTTTTCATGCTGTGGGCTGTGATCGTGTCTCACAAAGGTAGAGAAGGTGAGAATCACATTGGAAAACCAGAATTACAAATCACAATCTCTTTATTGCCCAAATTCGACCGCTCAAAGCAAAAGGCTCCAATTAGCTAGAAACACAATGCAAAGTTAAAAAACAAGTAGTTCAAATTCTCTGTCGGTTTTCAATCAAAATGGCTAAAAGAATAGCGAAGTTTGATGAATTTAGAAAGTTAGAAAATGCTTCCAAGCTTCAAACAGAGAACAAAAGCAAGAGAAAGTTGTTTGATAGGCTATTCCCATGTCTGATTGCGACTTGTCAACAGCTGTTCGTGTTGAATGAAGGAAACCGTGGGTGGATTCACGGCTAAAGTCATAACTTTACTGCAAGGTATTGTAGTTCATGTTTTGCAGTTTTAAGACATAGCTAAACATGATCAAGTACAATAAAACATTTTGATGGGAGATGCAATTGTGCTTGTATTTTAAGGTAGATATTTGTCCACATATATGTGTTTTATTTCCGTAACGAGTAATGTAAAACAGTCGGGGGATATGCTTACATGTACTTATTTTAACATTTCCAAATAATTCTAAAGGTGGTGGAAAACTTAGACGTCTCCTGTAATCTTTAAAGTTTATTTTGTTCTAAACATTAGATAATCATTAATATCTGATCATATTACTTAAATTTACATCATTAATTCGAAGGCCTTTGGCTAACCACAAAGATTTGCCTCGTGGATTTTGGGGTGAAAAAAACAATTACGTTCAAATAATTATACCTTATTTCAACTGCTTCTGGTCCTTGCTTTAATTCTTGTCCATATATGTCAGGGCAACAAATTTTCATTTGCGTTTTAATTCAGAAAGTGCAAAAGACCCTCAAATAAAAAAAATTCAAAACTATGTATACGAAGCTTCGCCGTTATTAATAAAAAAACAAAGAAGAAAAAGAAAACGGGCAGTTAATATAGATTTTGGATGAGGAGTAATGTGGCCTAGATCCTCAGTCAATGCTATTATACAAATCAGGAACTAGTTAACTGGAACTACAAAACCTTCAGTCAGTATTTGGCCGTGAAATTACACAAGGTATGGGCAAAATTAAAGTTAACTTACAAAATGTTTATAGGATATTAAGCATACGATGCGTAAAATAATCAAGAATTTATTTCTTCGCAGAGGTTGGGGCGAAGAGAAATTTTTACCTTTTAATTTAGCGAAAGATATAAATCATGAAATAAAAATATTAAGAATGAATGATAAAAAATAAATGTTACCCTCGTTTTCATATTCCATACTTAAATTAATGATTTAAATGTAAATAAGAGATTTGGTATTTTTTTTAATGTCAATATTTGGCAAATCCAATGCTGAGGCTATTTGGGCAACAAATGGGCAGTTCTGAAAATTTTGAAAAGTCCAATGCTCGAATCTATTTCGGTTGTTTGGGCCTAGACCAATGGCTAGTTATCTAAGTATTTGGGAAATCCAATGCTGGGCTGTTGGGGATAGGATCGAATCCACAGAAACCGCTTCCAACATCTTACTTTAAATATTGATTTGGTGGATTCTCCCTTTAAAATGTAAAACCATCAACAATTAGTTTTTAAACAATATATAACTCATTAATTTAATAGCAATAAAAATTACATCATTTACTGTATTATATTATTCTATCTTATATCACTAGTCTCAACATTTCTCTCCCCCTTTTTTTTTTTTAATCTTTTTTGACCCTTTTCTGGATATAACACTTCAATAATTACACTTGAGCAAAAGCTATATGAACTTACTTGTTTCGTGTATAACCTGGATTATCATTTTACTTAGATATCTATAAAAAGTTTCCAGAGTTGCCACATCGAGGGAAGAGAAAGAGGAAAGAATTGACAATGAGAAGGGATTCGACATCTTGAAATTCAATCACGACTGGGCCTAAAGCTATAATAATAAGAGTTTGTTTTCAATATCTTCTAATTTTTGTAAAAACTAATTTTAGAAAAGCTGAAAATCAATTTCTCTTGATTTAGCTTAACAAAATTCAAAAGTATAGTTAAAAAAAAATTAGTTGAAAATATCACAAAATAAATTTTTTAAAAATTAAAATCTAAAATTAGGTATTAAAATGCTTTTGAGAACAGGATCTTAATATAAATATGATACTAATTGTACCACTTGACTTTTAGATATACGCTTGCAGTTAAATAAGTAAAACATAAAGGATACTTCAGCAAAACTCAATTTCAAGGTTAGCAAGATAATTTAAGAGCTAGTAGCGTTATCGACGCAAACTCTTTTTTTTGGATCAAAAGCCTGTGGTTTTAGTAATTTGGACAGATGGACATAATTTATGATTTAGAATCCGGCTGCAAACCCAAGTTATCTGATTAATTCCTTCTTTGACTCACAGATTTCAGAACTTGTGTTTATGTATTCAAAAGAAAATTAACCATGAACAAATTATTATGTTTGGGTTCAAGATTCAATAAAACAAAAGATACAATTTGCAATGGATATTAACTTGTAATTTAGAAACTTGGGGCTAGTTTGGGAGTTTAGGTGGGAAAAGAAAAGAAAGGAAATGTTGGATGGGAAAAGAAAAGAAAGGATGAGAGAGGAAGAGAAAAGAAGATAAATGATGAAATTTTCTGTTTAGTATTGTTTGGGGAGCTTCAAAAGGAAAGGAAAAAAAAAAGGCTCATTGAGAATTTAATTTTACTTCAAAAGTTTTTTAGCATCAAAAGTGTCATATTGTAAAAGTTTACACAACATTTTTCTCTTTCCTACTATTTCTGTCCAATTTTGGGCGGAAAACTTGTGAGAATTTGAAGGCCAAAATTTTCTATCCAAATCCCTCTGAATCCCTTCAAATCCTTTGCTTTCTTTTCTCCATGATGTGTCCTCAATGTGTCCAACATGTAAGTTAAATTTTGTAGTATCCTTCTCCATGGTTCTGACAGAAATTGTTGTTGTTTTTTATCATGCTAAAGAAAATTACTCTCATTACATAGGGAGGATTATTCCTAAAAATCCAACCTTACAAATCCTCTAGAGTGAACAAAACACCTAATCTTTCTCCAAAAATTGTAGAGGGCTACGATAGGATCTATGTTGGAAATTTATCCTGAGATATTACTGAGGATGATAAAAATGTAGAATAAAACTTTTAATTTTTGTTGATCATTATCCAAATGAAAAAAACTTTTAAATGTTTATTATACATTTATCAAATGGTACAAATGTTGTAGAAATTTTTTTAAAAATTTCTATTTAACTTTTGTAAGCATTAACAATGATAAAAATATAGAAGAACAATTTAAGTGTTTATTTGTCAATGTCATCAACGATAAAAATAAAAAATAAAACTTTTAAATGTTTGTTTAAGTTTTGTCAAATTATGAAAACTTTTAAACATTTGTTAAACATTAACCAAATGATCATTTTATGCATCTTCATCTAACATTTGTCAACATCATACAAATCTAGAAGAAATTTTTTTGGTCAAATACTTGTAAGATATGTATCAAATATTGAAAACATGATATATATAATATATCTAGAAGAATTTGAGGGTAATCTCAAGTGTATGCAATATGGATGATTATTATAGTAAAACTCTGCAAAATATCTCTCTTACCCTCTTACTTTTTTTTTTTCTCTCCCTCCATCTTGGGATGTTGCTTTTACATTCCTCACAAAATCAAAATGCATCAATTTGATCATAAACTTCAATTCTGATTACCCAAAAAATGCATCAATGTAGTCATAAACATGCATCAATTTAGTCATAAACTTTGATTCTAATCACTTATTTACCTCAACAATCACAAAACCATCACGTGGCCAATTTTTTACTACCAAAAATGTCAAATTAGGTGGTAAACATTTTGTTGATAAAATTTAGATAGTGAAATATAAAACAAAAAAAAAAAAATTTGGGTGACCTTCTATCAATTTTCGTTGTGTATTTCCATTGTGTTGTGTGTTATGTATTTAGCTCAAGTCTGCGTTGTGTTTTTTGTAATTTTGATGTGTCATATATTTAGCTTAGGATTTTTATTGTCGTGTGTTGTGTTGTGTTTTTGAGATTCCATGTTGATAATGTTGAGGACCATGATATGAGGGTAAGAAATGGGAAAATTGCCCAAACCTCTTATCAATAGTTTGCATGGGTTTTTCAATATTTTTGATTGATATAGCTATAAATATTGTAGAAGGGTCTTAGGTTTTATTGGCGAGAAGCAACAGTTTCTTGAAAAAAAAAATCTATTGGTGTGAACCAACGGTTTCTGTATAAGGTTTCCAGAAAAAATCCAAACCTTTATTTTGATGCACCCTTGGAAAAATCAATCATCTCATGGGTTGGGTTTGAAGTTAACGATTTCTCCCAATCCATGGATTCCTTGATATGGGTTTGAGGTTAGCAGTTTCTCCCAAACCACTGATTCTTCCAAATGAAGTAAAAATCAAATTAGATTAAATTTGATTGATTATTTTGCTTTGAGAAAGAGAAAGATATTAAGTATATGAAGGAGGTGGCAAAGTTAGAGAGGAGTACAACAATTGAGGAACGAATGCATATCTTGTCAAATACTGCTGTCATTCTTGAATTACTTGAGTGGATCTCAAAAAAAAATATCTATGTATAATATCATTTTTTAATTACTTGGGTGGATTTCAATGGATATCTATATACAATATCAGGGAATCAAACTTGTTAAATATACAAACAAATTTGAATATTATTTTGTTCAACTCGATTAGGTTTATTTATACCTCTAGTTACACCTAAAGTTATTTTTACTTGTTCTAAAACAAATTCTAGAAAATAATTTTGTTTTAGTTTTTATATGATCTGGTTTAGTATTCAAATCTAAAATGAAGAACAGTTTTTGCCTTTTTCTTTTGCGACTAATATGGCAACCAAGTATATTTTACCATGTTGAAGTGTAAATAAAATTTACGCATACTAGGGTTGGTTATGGCTGGAATGTAGCTTGAGCTCCTGGAAATTTGACCATTCTTTTGGACACTTCTATCTTTTGGATTAACATATCTTGCTCTAGTTTTTCTTCGATTCAAACTTACACAATCCTTAAGCATCTCTTTCATTGACTTGAGATTGTGAAAGAATTGGGTAAGCCTTGCCAAACTTGTTGAACCTAAAACATGCATGCACGTGAGCCTTCAGTACTTTTACTCTTTTTCCACTATTCTTTTCCATTTCTTGCTTCATTCTTTCCGTGCATAACTCGCATATTCACTTCCCAAAAAACTTGTTGTAAACTTTGTCAATGTACTCAAGCATGTATTCTTTAACTATCCTACAACACTCGTATTTTGCATCTTCAAACTCGGAGCTAGGTAATAGTCTCACGTCTAATGCCTCTTTAATAAGCTTAGACAAAAAGTCAAACTTTGCTCTTTTAAGATTATCATTGGATACTCGTTGGGGTTTGTTGAAGTTGTTGTTTGGGCTGTTGGAACAAACTACTGCCTCTTTATGAGGTGCCCATGTTGACAACATTAATTGTGGGAGTGTGGCCTCAATTTTCAAAATTTTGATGCAATAAAGTTTAGTTGAATATTGAAGCCTTATTAATGAAAGTGTATTGGATGGAGGAATACTTGAACTATTTTGGCTGGATGGGAAGCAAGAATAGTTGTGATCAATAAGTACTATGGGAAGAAGATTGAGTGCAAGGCCTTCTGTTTATAAACATTCGCCTTCCCTCCTGGAAAGCCAAAAAAAGTAGAACTTGTGGACCATGGGAACTTAGATGTCATTGTTGGACTTACATGTGATTGGTGCTGAATGCAATGGGCTTTTTTCATGAGAGAACTAATGTCACTTAGTAGAAAAGCTTCTCTTTTGTTATTTTTGGTGTGGATCACAAGTTATTTAGACTTAATTATGCTACATTTACATTCGTTACATGCTAAGTATAGCTAATTCCATTTCATAAGTCTATGAGGTTATTTAGCCGAACTTCCCTTAATCAAGGATTTATCCTCCCCATTTTACAATTGTGGTATATACATTGTGCATTTAATTGCTAATTTTTTTTAGAAAATGAATAGCATAGATGATAATATTCAAAAAAGAGGAGAGAGATTCATAAGGTGTCTATTTGAGTGGTCAGCTTTCCTAGTAGCAGTAACTTCGTTCACAATTCTTACAAATTTCTAACCATTCCTTCTGCTCTTATCCGCCTTTTTCAGCTTTCTCAATTTTTAAACATTTTCTCTTATTCTTTTGGGCAGCATTCCTATGCTTTACTGTTAGGACTAGTTGTTCACTTTTGGCATGAATTGGGGGATTGCCACACTCAAGTCAATTCCAATCTCTTGATCAAATTTTAGCTCATACTTCTTGGTCTTTCAGCCTTTCGATTGTCGGACTGGAAATAATTCCGTTGAAAAAATCATTGTCCTTTCTTTTTAAGAACTCAACCATATTTTTTACCTTTTGGTTTGACAACAGAGAGAGCGCCATAGACAAAGGATTCCACCGGAGACTACTTTTGCCCGCCATGCCTTTTGGTCCTTTAGTTTTTTGTTTTTGGTTAGTTGTTTCTGCCTTTGCTTGTTTATTTGTCTTTTTCTTTTTCAAATGTGCTTACCTTTTCTCATTTTATGCTCGTTTTATTAGTATTTGTCCCTTCTTTTATTTGTCATTCTCTTGCAGGTTGGAAGGATTTTGATTGTTCTTGCTTCTTGTAAGTTTCTCATGCTCTCTAATTTCAAGATGTACTTTGGATGTTTGATCTTTTGCTTATGAGATAAATTTTTGTGTGTTTTTTCTCTTCATCTGAAACCTTTTTGCCATTTTGTTTTGTTCTATTCATTGCTTAAGATCTTAAGTTTCTGGTAAAACTTAAATTTTAGATGTTAATAGGGCTGACTTGTTTTTTTTGCTTGGGGAACTTTGAATAGTAGTTATTTTTACATATATGTCATTACTTTTTATTTCAAAATGTGTTCTATGCTATCAGTATCTTGCTTCAAAAAGAAGTTATGCCTGATCATGATAACGTTTTTACTTTTTCTTTTTAATGTCTTCAGCTATTACTGTGGCATGAGAATCTTCAGTGTTCTTTTACCTCACTGCCATCTCATGTCCGGTTGCATTTTTCATAGTTCTTTATTTTTCTCCCCTTTCAGGTTCTTCTTCTTTGTTTTTCTCCCATTTCGGGTTCTTCTTTTTTGTTGTTCTTCCCTTTCGGTTTGTTAGCTCATAGTTAGCTAGGACAAAGTCATGGTCGTAGTATTTTTCACTTGAATTTTGGGAATGGAGTCTTACTTTGTCTAATTTTGAAGAGCATAATTAGCAGACATGAACTAGGACAAAGTTATGGTCATAGTATTTTTCACTTAGTTATGGGAATAGTCCCGTTTTGTCTAATTTTGAAGAATATATTTACTATTTTTTAATAAACATATTCGATAGATTTTGATTATGTTGATTTAGTCATTTTTGACAGAGTTAATTATGCTGCGGATCTCAATTGTTCCTGTGTTGCGACAACTTTATCATTGTCCACAGGTGTTCGTGCAAAAAGCCATCGAGAAAATGGTAGCAAACAAGACTCTAATCAATCATCTTAGGGGTTTGAAGTTAGCCGTTTCTCCCAATCCACTAATTCCACCCAATAAAGCAAAAATCAAATTAAATGTAACTGATTATTTTGCTTTTAAGACATAGAGAGAATGGCATTAAGTATCTAAAAGAGGTGGCAAAGTTGGAAAAGCGTACAACACTTGAGGAAGGAATATATATTGTCAAATACTGCTGTCATTTTTTAATTAGGATCTCAAAAGGGATATCTCTGTACAATATTAGAGCAGAAGAGGGTCAAGATGTAATGGTTGATGATGCGCTATCTTTTCTATATGGAACGCAAATAGAGAGCAACATTGACAAGTTGAATACCTTGCTGACAATGGTGAATATTATCAACAATTCACTGGACAACATTGAGAGATCTTTGATTGCCAAAAATAAAAAAAAATAGAGAAAATGTGAGAAGGAAAGGAGAAAGCGAAAAGCAAAGGGAAGGAAGGAAAGAAAAAATGATCAGAGAAGAAGATAGGAAAGGAAAGACTAAAGTGAATGGATGAGGTCAAGATGAGGATAGGGAGGGAAAATATGGGAAGTGAGAAGATGAGGATGAGGACGGAAAATGCATGAAGGGGAAGGGAGGAGGCAAGAGTGGAGGGCTGGCAAAGGGTCAAGATGCAATGGTTGATGATGCGCTATCTTCTCTATATGAAAAGCAAATAGCGAGCAACATTGACAGGTTGAATACTTTGCTGACAAAGGTGAATATTATCAACAATTCACTGGACAACATTGAGAGATCTTTGATGGCTAGAAATCAAAAAAAGAGAGAAAAGGCAATAGGAAAGGGAGAAAGCAAAGTGGAGGAAGGAAAGGCAAAAGGGACAAATGAGGAGATAGGAAAGGCAAGACTAAAGTGAAGGGATGAGGTCAAAATGAGGATGGGGAGGGAAAAGATGGGAAGAGAGAGGACGAGGACAAGAACGAGGACAGAAAATGCATGAAGGGGAAGGGAGGAGGCGAGAGTGGAGGGCTGG
This sequence comes from Mitragyna speciosa, assembly GCA_024721245.1. Taxonomy (NCBI): domain Eukaryota; kingdom Viridiplantae; phylum Streptophyta; class Magnoliopsida; order Gentianales; family Rubiaceae; genus Mitragyna; species Mitragyna speciosa. The sequence goes on from CM045573.1 coordinate 18,446,732, forward strand.
CTGGAGAAGGAGAAAATGTGGAAGATAACGAAGGAGAAGGGTGGAGGGGATTAGGATGGAGTGGGTAGAGGGGAAGTGTTGAAGAAGTGAGTGAAAATAGTGATGGTAGAAGTTCTTCTAGCAGCAATGATGGTGACTTTGATATCCTTGATCCTCTTCTTAATCTATTTTGATCCTCTAGCTTCCAGTGATTTGATTTAATGTTTTTGGTTGATTCAGTGATGGTGACTTTGACATCCCTAATTAGGTCTAATGTTTTTGGCTGATTTGGTAGTCGTAGTTAGTTTGCACTAATGTTTTTGGCTAATATGGCAATAGTAGTTAAATGAGTTTAGATCTGATTAACATATGATGTTGTTATCATATCTTGATTTCAATTGTTTAGTTTCGAAAGATATTCTAGCAATTACTTAGCAGTATCAATCTTATTGAATGAGAATGGTATATTTTCGAGTATTCACTGGCTACTTTCCAATGCTTATCTAATTTCCCAATCTTGTCTTTTTAATGTCTTTTCTGAATATATTTTGTAAATTCTTTTAATTCTTTTTTTTTTATAATTTTTTTGAAATCAATTCTCATTACCCAATATCTTAAAATGAGGTCTTTTTAGTTGTTTAAATTAATATATGATATTGATATCATATTTTGATTTTAGTTGTTTAGTTTCCAAATATATTCCAGCAATTACCTGGCAGCATCAATCTTATTGAAATACAATGGTATATTTCCATACCTTCCGGTGTTTATCCAATTTCCCAATATGTTTTTTTAACGTTTTTCTGGATATATTCTGTAGACTCTTTTAATGCCTTCCTTTTTTTAATTTTTTGGAAATCAATTCTCATGACTAAAAATCTTAAATTAAGGTCAACTTCAGCCCAACTACAACACTTAAATATATTGGCAACATGATTCAGGAGAGAATGCCCATTTAGCGATACACTACTGGTTTATAGAGGGTGGCATTTTTGTGGCTTGTTGGGAGAGGTATCAAACAGTGGAAGCCCAGACATATTCAGTTGGACTTGTATGAATCTACCAAAAAAAAAAAAAAAAGAAATCTATATGGACCAGGCCCATAAATTTTTTTTTTTTTTGCCTTTGGATTTTAATTCAACATCTATTCCCAGCTTATAACATTGGCTTGATCATATTTGTTTTACTCTCACCAGCCTACCAGCAATAGACTGTAAGAGACTCCTAAGGCCTAAATATGTAGGTACCATGTTTTTTTGCCAACAGCACGGCCTTTTCCTGTTGTCCACACGTTGCCTTAATAACCAAAATTTCAAAAATACTGCGAATTCTTTAACCAAAAGTATTGGGTTTAAATGTAATTAATGAGGAAAAGCCCAAAATTTGACCAATTTTTAAATGTAATTTGCTTCCATCGTTGGAGCCTTGCATTTGATCTTTCTTTCCTTGTATTGCAGCTTCCAATAATACTTTTCCAACAGTTGAAAGGGACTGTATCTACACATCCATTTACAAAATTTTGGTACTATAAATTTGGGTTAATTTACTTCGTTCCTTCAAAGTGTTTGAAAATTATAATTTGATTAAAGTATCGATTTGGTCCTCTAAAGTATTTCAGAAATCCAACTTGATCTCTTAAAGTGCAGAAAATAAGAAATAAAAATAAAAGCACCTTCTTGTCCTATAAAATCTCAATTTTAGTGTGTAAAACTGAAAATTTTTTAAATTTGGCCGTCCGAGCATAAAAAATTGAGCAAACTTAGTCGTTCAAGTCTATCAAGAAGTGTTGGATAATTATGAAAGGATCTAACAATAAAAAGAGGAAATTAAACAAGTTTATCTTCGTCATCCTGCAAAAATATTCATGCCTTAGTAATATTCTCAACAAACTAACTAATTAGTCACTGAATCGTTAGGTTTACTTTTTGATCACTGAATTATTTTTGCTATTAAATGATCTCTTGAATTTTAGAATTGTGCTTTAAGTTACTGCCATTCCATTTGATTTTAGGTTAACACACGAACTACCTAGAAATTATGCCTTTTTGGTTATACGAAATAACTAAGTGTACACCCAATTAAAGTTAAGTGGGTGATTTGAAAACAAAAAATAAAATTTAATGATGCACTTATTAATTTGGTGGATGGACTCTCCCTTTAAAATATATAACTATCAACAATTATTTTTTTTAAAAATATAACCCATCAATTTAATAATCAACTAAAAATTATATCATTATGTTGTATTCTTTTATCTTATCTTACATCACTAATTTGAGCATATTTGAGCATCACTAATTTTCTATCTTGAAGTTGTTCCCATATTTGAGCATAGTCTTTCAGACTTTTTTTTTGTTTTTCTCCTTTTTGGGTATAACACTTCAATAATTACACACAAGCAAAAGCTCTCTAGCTACTTGTTTCGTGAATAGCCTGGATTATCATTGTCTTTAGATATCTATAAAAAATTTCCAGAGTTGCCACATCAAGAATGAGAGGGGAAGAGAAAGAGGCAAGGGAGGCACTGAACGGACAAAAAAACTGAGGATGAGAGGGGGTTCAACATCTCGAAACTCAATCACAATTTGTCCTAAAGCTGTAATAATAAATATAGATATAATGCTAAGTCTACCACTTGACTTTAAGATATACAATTACAGCTAAATAAGTAAAACACGAAGGATACTATTTCACTCAAAATCAAGTTTCAACATTGGTAAGATAATTGAAGAGGTAGCATTATTGGCAGAAATTTTTTTATTTAATTTTTTTTATTCAAAGCCTGAGCTTTTAGTAATTTTGATAGATGGACGTAATTTATGATTTAAAATCCGGTTACAATCCCAAGTTATCTGATTAATTTCTTCTTTTCCCAAAGATTTCAGAGCTTATGTCCATGTATACAAAAGAAAATTAACAAATTATTTTGTGTAGGTTCACACTAAAATAAAATGTACCATTTGCAATGGATATTAACCTGTAATTTAGAAATTTAAGTATAGAAGAAAAGAAATTCTTCTTCCAGTAAGAATATCAAAATAGTAACCAAATGCCATTGGCGGGATTGGGAGTTCACAATATCACTACACATGTAAATCCTAGTATCAAACATGTATTGAATCGAACTTGACCTGATAATAGCTCATTTGAGCTTGGGAAATCATTTGAGTTCAATTCGCTAATTTTTTAAAACCAAATTTGAACAAGATTTAACGTTGATTAAAATTTCAACATCAACTAAAACCGAACTAAATAAATGTAAAGCTTAAAATAAGTGCAAAATTTGAAACTTGTATAAAAAAGTATTCAACCTACTCGAGCTTGACTAGAGTTCGACTTGATTAAATATTGTTTTAAACTCGCCTTGAAAAATAATCAACTCAACTTTGAACACAATTTTAGACTCGTAAAAAAATACAAGCAAATATGAACATTATTGCATTGAACTCGATTAGACTTATTTATACCTCTAGTTTTTAAGAAATCAAATTTGTTTCTAAAACACCTAAAGTTGTTTTTACTTATTTTTGGAACATATTAATTTAGAGATCATGTAGAAGCGTTTATATTTTTCTCATAAAAACATAATTTTGTCTATTATGCACTTGCATTTGATGAATAGAAAAAAAAAAACCTTATTTGATTGTACAAAAGATTTTTGTTTTAGTTTCAATTTTGTATTTGATTTGGTTTAGTATTCAAATCCACAATGAAGAAGAGTTTTTGCTTCTTTTCTTTTGCAACTAATGTGGCAATTAGGTATATTTTAGCATTTTGAAGTGTAGAATTTAGGCACACAATCTGTTTGGTTAGGGGGTAAAGCATAAATAACCCAAAAATAATAAATCGTGTTTAGTGCATTGTAAATCTTATTATAAAAATAGTAATAATTAGTGATAATTACAGTAGTAATATATTGTAGATAATTATAGTAGTAATATATTGTAGTAATCAGTGCCTGCAACAATGTCCTACAGAGCTTATCCAAATGAAGAGAGGCAAAATATTTCAAGTAAATCGTAAGAGCGTACTTGGATGCTCAAATTTTTTAAAGCTTATTTGGGTGATCTCATTTGTGAAAGGAAAGGGACGTGAGGAAATAAAGCTTAATTGACAAACCCAAGGAAAACAACAAGCCCTTAAAGAAAAAACCATTCATGGAAAGCATTGGATCAGTAACCACCAAAAAAAAAAAAAAAAAAAGAAACTTAAAGAACATTGACAAAGACTAAACCAAATTGTAAACACACACATATACTTAATTCCCATATTTAAAGTCATTCATATCCCTAGTTATGGCAGGAATGCAGCTTGAGCTCCTCGAAATTTGACCTTTCTTTTGGACACTTTTATCTTTTGGACTAACATATTTTGCTGTAGCTTCTCTTCCATCCAAACTCACACACTTCTTAAACATCTCTTTCATGGCCTGAGCTTGTGAAAGAACTGGATAAGCCCTGCCAAACCTATTGAACCTAAAACATGCATGCATGTGAGCCTCCAACGCTTCTTCCCTTTTTCCTCCATTCTTTTCCATTTCTTCCTTCACTGCTTCCCCGCATAACCCGCATATCCACTTCCCACAAAACTTGTTGCGAACTTTGTTAATGTATTCAAGTGTGTATTCTTCAATCATCCCACAACACTCACACTTTGCATCTTCAACCTCAGAGATAGGTAATAGTGTCACGTCTGATGCCTCTTTAATCAGCTCAGACGAAAAGTCAGACTTTGTTCTTTTAAGATTATCATTGGACACTTGTCGAGGTTTGTTGAAGTTGTTGTTTGGGGTGTAGCAACAAACTATTGCCTCTCCATGAGGTGCCATGTTGACAAAATTGATTGTGGTAGGGTAGGTTGGCCTCGATTTTCAAAATTTTGAAGCAATAGTGTTTAGCTGAATGTTGAAGTCTTATTAATGAAAGTGTATTGGGTGGAGGAATACTTGAACTGTTTTGGCTGGATGGGAAGGAAGAATAATTGTTATCAATGAGTACTATTGAAATGAGATCAAGTGTAAGGCCCTCTGTTTATAAACATTCACCTCCCCACTTCTTGGAAGCCAAAAAAGTAAGATTTGTGGATCATGGAAACTTAGATGTCACTGTTGGACCTACACGTGGTTGGTGCTGAATGCAATGGGTATTTTTCGCTAGGGGACTAAAGTCACCCAGCAGAAAAGCTTCTCTTTTGCGCTTTTTGGTGTGGATCACAAGTTATTCAAACATAATTATGCTACATTTACATTTGTTACATGTTAAGGATGGCTAATTCATTTCATATATGTCTATGAGGTTATTTAGCTGAATTTACTTCTTTGAATCAAGAATTTATCCTTCCCATTCTATTTAAACATCCTGGATCATTAATCATTTTGAGCAAGTGCAGCACCTGGTTCTTGTTAATGGTAACAAACGTATAATCTGCTAACTTCCACTTACCTTTCAAATTTAGCATGTTTTATATGGAGCATATGATGATCTTCATACATCATTTTGCTCCTCGATCGTGATCCATAAGGCGAACAGTACTTCTTAGCATATATCAATTTTTTTAGAGGGTAAATTTATCTCTTTATGCTGAAAATTTTGCGGTCCCTTTGTAACCACTACTCCATACGTACATTTCATAATTCTAAGAGGATTAATCTTGTCCATAAATTTCTACAAATTGCATGAGTTCACATGTTGGCAAACGTCAACCATACAAACGAAGCTTATACATTCTTTGAATAGAGAGACTGATGGAAATCAATGTACTTCCATTGGAAAAACAACTGTTCACGACGTGCAAAATCGATGAAGTCTACTCTTTGGCAGTTACTGGATCAATAACTGTATGAAGGTGACTAACTGTTCATGGATCACCCATTTGATTCGAATAAAGGAAAAATTGTTGCTTTTGCATGAAGCCTTTGTCAAATTTAGTACAAGTGGCCTTTCATATATGCAAAATTGGATCATTGTTCCAATCTTTAAGGAGATCGTAAAATTTTGCATGACCGATTCTCACGTGAGTGACTATGAGATGGTATAGATTATAAACTTAAAGTATCTATCTTCTTTGAGAAATAATAGAACAGATTTTCTCTTTCTCATTTTTTTTTTTGGAAATAAAATATGTTGGCCTCAACGGTCGTGTCTTTGGTCAACGAAACTATGTAGGCCTCCAACGGTCGTGTCTTTTGTCAACGGAAATAAATTCTCAATGGCATCTTTAGGAGGCGATTTTCTAACCCATCTAATAAAAAAATTCAAATCATAATATTACAAACTGTGAATTTTATTGAACGGCATGAGAAAGATGAGATATACCTACTTTGTAAAATTGCAAAGACGTTACAAATCGGAAAAAAGAAAAAAGTGAATTTTGGTTCGCTATTTGAAAGAAAAGTTTAGTTTAGTGCCAAACACGAGAGGGGGAAAAAAAAAAGGGTATAACAAAGTTGCTGCGGACGTCAAATTTAGAGTTTAGACTATTAAGCCCAGCTCGTCAAATAATTCGGGTTTGAAATCCTGGCCTGCCTGATAATGGGCTCACTGCCTAGAAGTATTACTCCGAAAATCACACAACACGGACCTCGCTGGAAACGTGTGATTAATTGACCAATGCCCAAGAGCAACCTTGTCAAGCCCAACTCATGATAAAAATTATAGTCCATCACAATACAGGACCGCATCTCGTCATTGTTTCAAATTTTCCTTTTTTTCCTCTTTGACTTTTCTTTGAAGCCGGCAACGTGACAAGTTTTGCCCTTTTCTTCCGACGACGACGTTTAACATTGCATTTGCCACGCCAAGAAAAAAGAAAAACTTAACATTTGGCAATCACCATCATGGAGTCTTTAAAATTTAAAAACAAATAAACTACGCGAAAGAATATTTAAGAATTTAACTAGTACTTCTTTCAAAGGCAAAACTAACATAAATCATGCTGAACATCTGCGATGTTATTATTACTATTAATCAGTGAAAAACATAAACATAACTCTAGAAATGTTTGTGCTCGCATATGGTATCACAACAACAACAAACCATTGAATATAATAACTAACCAGTTCTTTTTTCTTTCTGAAAATATTGAACCAAATTTGCTAGTAATACCATATTACACAACAATTTGTACAGGGATATTTTTTAGTTCCAAAGCACGGAAAGTGCATCAATATTAAAATCTAAAGTTTTGTGTCCCTTTTAATTGATTTTGCAGGTCCTGCGACTTAATTAGCTATAGCTAAAGCAGCTCTGACTATTATACAAATTCATACTTCTCAGACTCCACGTTTGAAGGCCTTTTGGTGAGAAAATAGTAGTAAAAGAAAGACAAAGCAAAAGCCAATGGGGCACTATAATCCTATAAGCTTGCGAAGAAACAGGGCTACAGGAATACAGCAATAAAAGCAATCCCGCATGACTAGTGGAAAATCTATTGAAGTCCAATTTGATTTAAAGGCCAATTGCTTAATCATAAATTAATAGTATAATACTCATTTAACAAGAGTTTAGGTAGACAGAAAGGCGGCAATTCATAGTCAATTTCTCCATTAGAGAGGGTTCATGTAAACCATGAAATACAGCTGCAAAAAATCCATGTCTCCGAATTCCATAATTAAGTATTAGGAACAATACTTAATTCACAATATTTTTGGGCTAAATTTAAATTTAATAATTTCAACTTTATATATGTCGGAGTGCTTATTTTTTCTTGAGAAAAGAAAGATAGAATTCAAAACCAATCTTGGGAGCGGTTTATTCAAAGAGTGCTTCAGTTCAGCTAATTGCACATATGTTATGCTGTGGGCTGTGATCGTGTTCCATAATAGTAGAGAACGTGTGGAATTCATTGAGATACAATTCATACAAATCACGCTCTCTTTCTTGATCAAATTCGACCACTCAAAGCAAAAGGCTCCAATTAGCTGGAAACATAATGCAAAGTTAGAAAACCCATGTGGTTAAAACTCTTTTTAGGTTTTCAACCAAAATGGCTGGAAAAATATCTAAGTTTGGTGAATTTAGAAAGTTAGGAAAGTGCTCCAAAGCTGCAAAAAGAGCACAAAAGCTAGAGAAAGTTGTTTTTAGTAGTAATACAAAAGGGACTAGGTCGCATGGATACTTTGGCTTTGATGACCATGCATGCATAGAGCTCAAGTTTGACAGGCTTTTCCCATGACTTGTTACTAGTTGTCAACAGCTGTTCGTGCTGCATGAAGGAAACCGGGGGTGAGTTCACGGATAAAGTCATAGCTTTAGTGCAAATCATTGTAGTTTATGTTTTGCTGTTTTAAGACATAGCTAAGTATGATCAAGTACAATAAGATATTCTAATGTGTATGCAATTGTGCTTGTATTTTAAGGTAGATATTTGTGCGCGTAAATGAATATATGTGTTTTATCTTAGTTAAAAGTAACGTTAAACAAGAGGGACATATTTGCACGTACTTATTTTAGCATTTTCAAATAATACTAAATGTGGTGGAAAAATTGGATATCTCTTATTGTTTTCAAAGTTTATTTTGCTCCAAACATTATACTATATGTTAGATAAATCATTAACATATGACGATATTACTTAAAATTACATCCATAATCTCGAAGTCACCTCTCTTAATTCTATAAAAACAAGGATCCTTGAAATTAAAATTACAAGCAAAGTAGTAACAGAACTTGAAAAAGATATATGGGAATTTACTATAATTTGTAAAACTAGAGAGGAGATACACGTAATTATCATAAATTTCACGGGAGGATAGAGTGATTTGTTACATTTACAACCCTATGTCCCATACAAGAATAAATATCCAAATTTCCCTTAAGGGCTAAGGCAAAGGACTACGCCCCACCTGGTCCTCGAACTCATTCATATTTGGTTGGACTTATTCTCTCGTTGCTTGTGCCTCGAGCGCAATAAAAAGACAAATGAATCAGGAAAAGAAAAACAAGTACAAAAATATTAAAGATTTAATTCTGGATAGAAATATCCATGCATGCAGATGATGAAATGGATGGCTATATTGATCGATCGAAGCTGAAGCTAATAATGCATGGGCCACCAAGTTCAGTTTTGGAATGGTTTTCTTGTATAATTGCGGCCGCTAGGTTTAGTGTTCATTTTCATCATCTGAATCATTTTCCCCCCATTGAACACAATGGACACGTGGTTGGGGAAACCTCTCCTGCTAAGTAAACTTTTCCAGTGGCTGAAGTTTACTTCTTTCTGCCAATGGCGGGCGTATTAAAAAATTAATCATCTCTTTGCAACTGTAATTTTCATATATATTTTCAAAGGACAGGTGTAATAAACTTAAGAGAAATATCCCTGTCGAGGAGAGAATAAAATTTGGACTGCTTTTAGTTCGTGTAACACTTGGACATAATGTTTATTATTAAATCCTATACATCAAATCAAGAACAGTATTTTCCTAATGCAGATATCACATGATCTTGATCCGCAAGGTTGAGAAGGCGTTTAAGATTTAATCCAAAATCGTAACTACAATAATTATATTTGTTTTAGGTCCTCGCCAGAAAATTCTGTTGCATTAGGATTAATAAATCTACAAACAAATTCTCTGAAGCAATATGTTAGTTTTGGGAGAGCAGTGATTGGTACAAGGGAAGTATATCGTAGTTACCTAGACATTCTTAAGCTTAAGTTTGAGTATCATTTTGTTCTCGAAAATGTGCTCAAGGCTCTGCCTAGCATGTACTCGAGAGGGAAAAAAAAAAAAAGTATATAACTGCTTAGAGATGATTTTTCTTGTCTAGATGCATCCTTAATCAGTTCATGATTAAGGCTTATCGAGGAACTATCTCATTAATAATATTCATAACAACTATTCCTTGAGTGACATTTCTCTCTCTTTTTTGTCTGGTCATTTTCAAAAGAAAATCCCTGTAGCAATAACAAATTATATTCTATTCCAAAACTCGTTCATCACTTCCTAATTTATTGCTAATATTGATAAGTAGGATATAGTTCTATCATTATATTAGGATTAACCTGAATTCTTAACCAACTAATGTTAAACAGATCACTACTAAATGATTGATCTGAAATCAATATTATTATGAGGATCTTTCCATATTTTCAGGTCAATTTTGATTGAGCTTGTTTGATTTGGCTAGAAACAACTAGAATTCTAAAACCAGAAGATATCCAATAATCATATAAACCAAATGGAATAGTTAAATTAAAAGTCTAACCCTTCCTATAACTCTGCCAAAGTTAACCCAACACCGTTAATAATTGAGCACATAAACTATGTCAAATATTCAAAAAATCCAAACACACAAATACAATAGGCTGAAATTTCCGTGCACCAACTGCTCACTTTACGTTAACGTTAAAGTACAACTTCGTGGTCCTCTTTCCCCCACTGAGCCCTTTATATAGCCCCTTCCATGACTTGCTTTCATGTCAAATGAAAACATATCTCTAGTTCTTTCCGATCTCTCTCCAAAACTCTCCCAATTTTATTCCCTCTCTTTCAAAACAGCAATCTTCAAGAAATCTGAATTGAGATCCAAAAATTGAAAAACGAAAAATGGAACAAAATTTGCCAGTGATAGCAAAAAAGTTTTGGCACATGGTACGAGTGGTATATTTCATGTTGAGAAAAGGGATATCCAAGGGGAAATTAATGATTGATCTCAACATGATGATGAAGCGTGGCAAGATTGCCGGCAAGGCCATACAAAATCTCATGTTCCACCACAGCCATAACTGGGCATCCTCCTTCGCTACTTCCACCCCCCACCACCGCCGCTCACATGACAAACACCTCCCATTTGTCGCTCCCTCTAGTGACTACTATGAGTTTAGCTGTAGCAACAGCCCAGCTTACCCTAGTTTCCTCCACCTCCCATTTCACCTCAACAAACGTAAGCACAACCACCACTCCAACCTCTTCTCCTGTACTCACGCGTCAGCTGCTGATGATGACATGGCGGTGCATGCTGCTATGAAGGCCTTAGAGATGCTGCATAGCGAGACGGCCTCACCGGCTTTGCCGGGATTTGGGAGGAGCCCAATTGTTAGGCAGCTGAGGATAACCGACTCCCCCTTTCCCTTGAGAGATGTGGATGAAGATGGTCATGTTGATGAAGCTGCTGAGGAGTTCATATCCAAGTTTTATAATGATTTAAGGAGGCAAAATGCAATGGCTGCTTTGGGGCCTTGTTGAGTATTGATGAAGAAACTACTATTAAGAAGTCTTGTGGGTTGGATTGAATTGAACGGGTAACAAAAAACTCCATGCATGTTGTCTGGTCGTGTACATGTTGTATACTTGTATGGGCCAAAACAATAATAAGAAGAATCAAGGGTGCATGAGCTAATTTTGGTGTTTGTTGTGCTGTCTTCAGTAAAGATGGAAAGCTATAGCCCATAAAGATTGAGAACTGAGAGTTTCTGACATGTGCAAGATTGATCCAAAATTATTTAGAAAGTTGTCTTATGTTTTAAGAAATTCTCATGCTCAATTGGGCAAGATTCAGAAATTACTCAATAAAAAGAAAAAAAGCATATTTTGTTCTTAATGCAGATGAATATATATGTACTTGCTCCTCCAAAATGTTACATACAATTTGCACGTTAAAGACGGAGTATTCATAAGATTTTCAGTTTTTCACCATCCGAATTTCCGTTTGTATAATTTAATTCATTATTTATAGATCAAAAACGTTAATTTCTCATTGTTTTAGTCATCTTCCCTTTTCTTAGCTTGTTATAACGACCCGTTAATCCTATAAACAATTTTCGATTGAATGAAAAAGCGACCTCAATTACCATGAACAATTTGGTCTAACATAATGAATCAGAGGAGGACTAATTCAGAGAACTGAACTAATGTAATTTTACTTTGTCAAAACATCCCTTAGGTCCCCAACTTTACAGGGAATGTCTGCTGTGCCGAGTGCCAAGTAATCTGTGGCAGAATAGTATATTTCTTAACAAAGCAACGTCTCTTCTTTTTAGGTTTGGAAGTCGACTGCGAAGCCTCCTTTGGCAGGCACATCTAAAATATGTAATGAATAGTTGCACTTGGGTTTATAATTAGCAACAACTTCACTTGATCTCGTTTAATAGTATATGCAGGTAACAAATGACCTAAACCAATCGGTCCTTCATGGAAAAAGCAACCACCTGATCAATTTGGACCAAAGATTATACCCTACTAATCACACGAAACCTTATCATGCTAATTGATACCTAATAACTACTGAGGTATAACTTATTAAATAATAAAACGGAATTAGCTACTTAATTGACTATATTTCTTTTATAATCGGGTGCTATGTAGCATGCCAATAAAAATTTTACTTGTTAATTATTTCTTCCACATCAAATTAAATGTCTTAACCTTTTTTTTCCCCAGAAATTAAATCTCCTCCTTTACTTCAAAACTTCATATCATACTGTAACTATTCCAAATAACAAAATGATAGGATAGGGCTTGGACAGGAAACTCACTAGTTTCCAATTTTTTTTTTTAATGAGTTCTCTAAATTTTTAACTCTCTCTTTACACTTAAACCACCTTTGCAAAGCAGGATTGAGCTAAGAAATTGTTTTAGTGGCTCAGATTTTTTGTATTGCACATGTGAGGAGTGAGAATTTTTTGTTTTATGTTATCTGGCAATGTAGCTTTACAGTGTGTATGGACTAAACTACGAAAATACAGAGCTTATGAATCTGAAAATTTTGTATTTTCTAAAGATTTCCTAACGCTTCGAAGCTAGATTATTTTAAAAGAAACTATGTAATAGGATTTCATACGATCCTGCTACCAGAAAAGGTAATAATACCCAAATATTATTGAATAGCTATTAATTGTTTATCTTAAATGGAGATTAACACTACCACATGAAGATACGACTACTTTTGCCAATCTTCTTTCTGGGCCACAGTAGTTGTAGATCTTAGGAACACTTGTATCTATTGGTTGATTTAATTTCAAGAAGAATAATAATTGTGGTCGAGGAGAAGCAAGACAAAGATGAATTGAGATTTCTTGCGGGCAAAATCTGCTAATTCTTTTTGGACCATGATTTGTAAATCTGTAGTACATGAAATTTTTGTTGAGTGAGACGAATGAAAAGCCAAAAGTTTAGGTGATATGTTAGGTTAATCTTTGAAAGTGATACAAAAAAAATGAGAAAATGGAAAACACTTGTCACCTTCTGAACTCAGCTTTATCATTCTTGGACGTGATATCTTGAGTGCAGCTCCATAATTCCTGTTAAAAAAAAGAGAGAGAGAAAAAGAAAAGAAAGAAAGCTATTACTTATTGTGACCTTCCTGAGATATAAAGAAAACAAGAAAAGTCACAAATTAATGAAGCCCAAAAAATCTCTCAGGAAAGTGGAGGCATAAATGTTGCACAGTTCAAATTTAAATCAAATTTAAAAAAAATAAAAAAGTGCAAATTTTTATTTTTTCAAAGTTTTTATAAAACAGAAAAAAAAAAAAGAAGAAGCAGGAATTGGAAAAACTAAACTAATAGTCACAATCTAGGAGTCAAGCGTCATGCAACAGATGGGACAACTTATAATTGATTTGTACCAAAACAAGAAATCAACTTATTACATGCCCGATTTAGATTGGTGAATTCTGAATATAATATTCCTCAATTTTATTACAATTAGTAGGGTTGTTTAAAAAAACCCGAAAAATCGGGAAAATCGATCTGTTCCGAACCGAAAAAAAGGGTAACCGAACCGGTTTTTTGTGGCGGGACGGGTTATATTTTAATCGGGGCGGTTCGCAGTTTCTATTTTTGCGAACCGGCAGGTAACCGAACCGAACCGAAATGGGGGTAGTTATGTAATTTCACATGTCACTTATGTAATTTCATATATTAGTTTGGGTGTTCATTTAGCTATTTGTTGAATATTTATGTTTTTACATTGATTGAAATGAGAAGATGAAGTTTGAAAGACTAAGTGATTATTTTCTTGTTTATATAGTTTTTGGTTATTTGTTGAATATTTATGTTTTTATGTTGATTGAAATGAAAAGATGAAATTTGAAAGACTAAGTGATTGTTTTCTTATTTATTTAATTTTTGTTTGTTTGAAGATTAAGGTTTTGGATGTAATTTAACTTTAAGATATTAATGTTTGTATTATTAGTGATTTATAATATTTTGTAATTTTTCTTGTTTATTTTTTTAAAAATATAGGTAAATTATTATGGACCGGGTCGGGTACCCGCCCTATCCGAACTGGTTTTGCGGGTAACCGGAAGGCCGGGTACCCGCTACATGTGGACCGGTTTGCGGTTCGAATTTTTGCCGAACTGCAAAGACCGGTTCGGTTCACATTTTTTGTCCATGGACCGGGTACCCGGTCCATGAACACCCCTAACAGTTAGAGGGGCAAAATAAGGATAAGCAAAACAGTTTATTCTTCTATTAAGCCAATCTCTACAAGAGAAGAAATCTGCTGAGAGTGTGGTATCTATGTCAAGACTAAGCTTGTTCTCTAAAGCCGCCTAAACCAACCTTGACTTGCTGAAGCTAATAAACTTCTGCTTTTCCATTAATTAATTTATATTCACCTAATCTTTTCAATTTGGTTTTGCACATTGGACCATTGGAGGGGCTATTTTCCCAAGAGAATTATTGGTTTAATTATTAAATCTCGTTGCCATTTTTCTTAGCTAGCCAGCACATGATAAACTACATAAAAATTTCAAAAGGAAAATATCACTATCAACGTAGAGAAAATCTTTGGATTGTATGCCAATGATTTACATATCAAAAACCAACACTGGTCCCATATACACATGATTTCAGACAAAAATCAAGTTCAATGCCGGAATAATTATTATTTGGAGATATGAAACTATGCTGAAGATTGGGCGAGGTTTACGGTTCAATAATTTGAGGTCATTTTCATTCTTGTATAACTTATAGAAAGTTTCTTTACCTCGGTACTAGACCTTTGACATTCGTGTCATTAATAATTGAATGCTGATAAATATTCAAACTGATTACTAATATCTGTAAACCACTGTAGCTGAATCATCTGCCAGTTCATACATGACATAATGCAAGTCTCCAAGTGCCTTAAAATTAAAGTTAATGATGACTGACATAAATATAAATATCATCTGCACCCAAAATGTAAATGGGAACTACCTTCAATTTTCGTTGAAGCTTTTTAATTAATTGAATAACTAATAATAAGTAGTATATAGTTTGTCTCAAACTAACTAAAGACATGCCACAGTCAAAGTATCGGGCTTTTCGTAATTTTAATCCCTAACAGTTATAGCATCAATCTACACGGAAAAAACAGACATATATTGCAATTTTGTCAACCAAAGACGACCATTTTCCAAGGCAAAATTCAAAGAAAAAATCTAGGTGCCCTACTCATGCATTATTGCATCCAGTTTTCTAAGGTAAAACCATCAACTTTTGGAAGGATGCTGAAGAGGGTGGGGAAGTTGGCATGCAAAAAAGGAGGCTTTTCTAAAAGTTTCATTTCTTTCTTGCCAAGCTCTCCCAAAAACTAATTAATTGAAGTGGTCCACCAAAACTTAAAGTGGCCTTCTACATTCAAGCCATGGCATGTATATGTGGCCATTGCCTGCATGTTTGAACAGTCATCAACATCCATGGTTTACATCAATAACTTAAAATACTTTGCTTGCATGTATTTAGTTAAGAACCTAATTTGATTATAAAGGCCAACCAAAAAAACATTAATACTAGAAATTTTAGGAGAATAGAGAATTATTCAAAGATATGGATATGCGTTTATAAATAAATTTTAAATCACATTTAATTATATTTTCGGCTATGTCATGGATTCAAGAACTTTTTAAGTCAAGACTGAATAATTTTGCATAATAATGGGTTTAAGATGCTTGCATGTAATTACTTAGAATTATATACCGTTGAATAATTGAATTATAGATCTAATGATGTTTACGTATGTGCATGTATTTCCAAGTAAGTACAGGTGTACACAAAGTGGCCAACAAATTTATCAAAGAAAAGCTTAATGGACTACAAGTTTTGTTTAGCAAGTAGGTTTTTGATAAAGTAAAGCCGACTCTGCAAAGCTACTCTGAAAAAGACCTAAGGTGGACTTGGTGGAGGTAAGTGCTCAATAATTGAACTCCCAAAATTCACAAATCAGATCGTCTCTCTCTTGACTTTATTTGAATGCCAAGTACATACTAATAATGATTCATTGGCTTTCAATAGTCTCAGATCCTGTGAGCTTTTGAATCTTCAAGGGGAGCTTTGTCGATGTGTCATGTCATCTCACACGAGTGCATCTGCAGTCCATACATGTTATGCCACTTGGCTCCTGGTTCCAGGGAAGCAACAGACAAGTATCAAATTTACACGACTAATCTATGTTATACTTTTCTTTATGGCAAGAATTAGATCTGGACGTAACTAATTATTATTCCAACAACTTAATAAAAGATTTCTGCATTTTGTACATCCAGTTGTTTTTATGTGTACATTGACTTTTGTACACAACAAATTATAAAGTTGCATGGTGCGTTTTGAACTATTTGATCTACACCATAAATTGACCTAACAAATTAATCATTAATAGTCATGGCTTCTCTTTGCATAAATACTGTGAATTGAACCAAGACTTAACTCCTCTTCATCCATTTATGCCATTACGATAACATAGTAGTTCCTGATTTCCGGAGGCAGGAGAAATTTCGAGGGCAAGATAAATGGGATCAGACGTATCAAGGGTAAAAGAATCATCCTGATAAGTTCTTGCGTTTTATTATTATCAGACCTGTAGAAGAACTTTAAATATCTTGCAAACACGGCCAATGATCATAGTGTGCAGTTGTTTAGTTAACTAATTGAAAGATTGATAATAACATAAAGCATAGGCCCTTTACTAACATTGCTTAAGTAAATTCAAATTGAGTTATAGGACCCATTCTTATCAACGTTGAAGTAGATAGGGAACGCACGAAGTCACATCTGGTATCCTCATCTTTAATTGATTTGTTGTTGATATATATGGTAATGGATACGCTGCAATTTTCTGTAGCAGTCTTTAAACAAAAAATAATATTTTTCCTTAGTTTTTGTTTCTCTTTTCTCAATCTTTTCCACTTTATCAAAGTTGATGTAGGACATCACCTCCAATAACACCCTGGCGCTGTAGAAGAGCTATGCCCCACTGGTTAAATCTAACAAGGCCGTTGCAGCAAATGGCAAAGCTCAGAAGACTGAAGAGTATAATCCAAAATTAAAAAGTAAGTTTCCTGTATAATCCAAAATTAAAAAGTTAGTTTCCTTTCTTTTGTGCATTGTGGGGTTGAAAGTCCCATAATTTCCAAGTACTCCAAAGTTTGTGCTTAACTGATGCGTTACATGAAATGTTACGTCAACGTCCTTGGAGCAATGGTTGGATGCTTTTGATACCACCAAAGTGGTGCTGTCTTTTTGGGATTCTGGAAGAAAATTTTAGCATCTTAAAGAATCATGATAACTACTAGTTCGACTAATAACTGATAAAAGTTTGCTTATCTTATGATTAGTCACAGGCTAATAATATTTGGGGGTGGTCTACATATGCTTATTGCTACAACTAGTTGTAAAGACAATTGAAAAAGCTTAATTACTTCTTGTTTTGAACTAAGGGGCTTAATTTTTTTGTTACTGCTTATGTCTTGAACATATGGCTTGTGTAAATTCATTTGTAATAGGAAAGGAGATATTTGGACAAATTGCTTAAATTATCTGAAACTTTCTCTTTTTTATTTTTTAGCTCTTTAAAATAGAAATTAATCAACTAGCTCATTCACAATTTCATTCTGTAACACTCATGATAATTGACCGTATATTAGATCGGCTTCTAGCAAAATATGCATAAATCGCATGCACATAATTTTTTGGACAAGAATTAGGTTTGATATGAAGAACATGGCCCTTTTCCTAAACAAACTACTAAATATAGTGAAAGAAATAAAGTAGTCAACAAAATAAATATTTCTTTTGCATGGAAAAAGTTAAGTGTAGAAACCATTTTTTCCAGCTTTATGGGTGATCACATTGTTCACTTGCACACATAAAAGGACAAGGTCGAGGTGGGGCTCCTCTCCCGTTGTACTTTCGACGTTCAAATCAGTAAGATATTAAAATGAAGAAATAATAAAGAAGAGTTCGGGTAAATTGAGAGTTTACTTGTGTCTCTAGATTTATAAGACCTCATGAGGGGTATTTATAATCTGAGAGCTCTACAGTTATTGGGCTCTTGAGTTGGGTCTTATCCCATAAACAACCTTAGATAAGGCAAAATTATAAACATGGGCCATAGAATTGAGCTGCTTAAATTCTGTCTCAACATTAAGCAAAACTCTTCTTATTTGAAATTAAACCTAATAAAGTAACTCCTTAAATTCTTCACCGCCCAAATTATCTCAACGTAAGATAGCAACAATGTTTTAGAAGCAAAGTGGTACGTCTTGAACAAATAAGGGATTAAATTAGATGATTAAAATGTAAGGGGATTAAAAAATTATTTTTTATTACTGGGGGGCCATCTGAGCAATTTTCACAAGGTATTTTGGTGTAGCCGCGAGCCATTTCGACTAAATTAGTCCCCGTCAAGATTTTCTTTCCCATCTAATTCAAGCCCAGTAATTAGTCTATAACTGGGCCTTTCGCAGTCCAATAATGAAGGATAAATCTATCTGTGCTACCATCTTTATTGTTGCCTAGTCCGTAACATTGACTCGACTATTAAAGCAACACCCAAATGAACCTCTATATTAATTCCATAACTTGCTAGCGTTGGGCTTTCCTTTTCTTTTGCATGTCATCTTCAAAAGAGCAATTTTGATCGATCTTCTTTTGTGAGTGGTAAAGAGTGTGTTCAACATCCCCTGTTCATTCAAATGCCACAAAAAAAAAAAAAAAAAAAAACCCAATAAAAAGCCAATTTCTTAGCTCCATTTGCCTCCATTCCCCCCTCCCCACCCCATAACTTCCCAAACAAGAAAAAAAAAAAACAATTTTTTTTTGAGAAAAAAAAAAAAACCAAATATTTCAACTGCCGAACTTACAGCGAAATCACAGTCACGTCATTTCTTAAAAGTGCAGCTTATCCTATGTATTAGCTCAATTAAATCCATTACTGAAAATAAATTCTCCAATCATCGTTTGCTGAAATCTTTTATTTTTTTTTCCCTTTCCTGTTTTGTTTGTTGGTGTACAAGTTTCTATTAGTGTCATCTGTCCCTAAACTTCAGGAAATTCTAGGTATACTCCCTAGAACTGAAAAAGATTTAATCACGTTATTATATAATTCAGGAAATCAAAAGACGGCACGAAGAGGCATAATGATTAATTCAAGTAAATTATCCATGGAAGGCAGCAAAGCCTTTACAAAAACTTATTGTCCAAAGACTGTACAAATTTGAGGGTAATAAGTGAAGATGCCTATCATGGATTTGCAAGAGTGGGGTACATCATAGGTATCCACACAACATACAATAACTTGTGTCTTGTAGCTACAACTAGAAGCTTGTCACTCCCCAAAAATCGTGTCCTACGTGCCTCTTCACATGTCTCGGGCATAAATCGCACAAGCGTATCACTATGAAACTGTACGACCATAACACACAGACGCAATGTAGAGATTCTTTGCCCATTTCTCCTGCAACAAAATCCAGAATAACTTATAGAGCCAACATTCACACTCAAAATGATCAACATTTAATTTTGTATGTCTAAAAAGTAGAAACTACCTTGACATGTACACTGGGAAAGGCAGATGTACGAAGTGTCTCCTGTGTTTCATCTGTTGGTCTTCTCCTTGGCACACTAAGAACAAAAGCAACCTGGTCCCAAGTTGCTGCAGTAGCAGTTATACGATGTCCAGAATCCCACCGCCGATGAATACCTTCACTTGGATAAAGAAAATCCAATTCCACTACCTAATTTCGAAAAAATTATTTAGACCAAGATAAAGCTTTTATAAACATTAAGCCATGGACATTAAAAAAAATTGCGTGAAACCTGGTCTGAATATCCAGCACCACGAGACATAATGACTCCCCATCTACTTCCTGCAGTGGCCATGGAGGTAACATAGAACCCTTCCCTCCATTTCTTGTTTATCCACTTGAATGGAAAGGACTCGCTGACTTTATAGGACTGCTGCAAATACTGTGTGCCTGTATGGAATTAAGGTTAGAAGAAAAGATTTCAACAAAATAAGGTAGCGTTTAACAACTAAAAATTGGCCAACCTTTTGACATTACTACCAATGAACTCCCATTAGTAGCTCCTGCCACTGCACTGATGTAATAATTCTTTTCCCATTGCTCCATTATCCATTCCTTTAGAATGCGAAAAGGATAAACTCAGGAAAAGCATTAATTAAAGAATTTAAGGGATCACTTAATACCAAACATCTTCAGCTGATGTTGCATTTATGACCATGCATGCAACAGTTGAGTAAACCACAAACCTTGTGAAGAAAGTGGGGTGAAAGTTGATAAACTTGTGCAGTGAAGCCAGTGCCTGCATCCATGATCAGTGCCCACAGATTTTGACAAGATGCTACACTACTGATAAACAGACCATCTTCATTCCCTTTCTCAATGTGCTGGGAAAGTCTTGCATCAGCAACATTGTAGTGATACCTTCAGCACAAATACCATTCCATCAACATGACACTCGATCCATTTTCAAAATTAAAAGGAAAAGGAATACAAAATGAAATCTGAGGATAGAAAATTGTGCCATCCGCATTGTTCATCTGTGCAAGAATGGCACTATTGAGTTGTGCTGATCTTTGCAATTTCATCAATTGGAGGCCTAATATTATACCTTTGTTTCATAGGGCGACGAGCATTGTAAACACTAATCCATTGAGTAGCAGGCATACCCATGCGCACCTTCTTCTTGGGTTGTTCATCTTCCTCATCTTCAAAAGTCAACCGGCCTCTTTTGTGACCAACCTGATAGATAAGCTTCATATAACACAAAATATTCAGGCATTCTCCTGGATAACAGCCGAAAAACCCTGATTTATGCAGAAAAGAAATTATAAAACTGAAATAATAAATCATATGCACCTTCTGTGCACCCTCCGTGTTGATTGGCCTAATATCGGGATTTGGTCCTACTATCCCATCAAAGAGTGAAACACACTTTGCATAGTTAGGTTCCTCATCAAATTTCAAGTTCACAACATACTCCACGAACGACTTAAAAGGTTGTGGACAGAAACAACAAAGAGCTTCTGCAGACGTTGACATCTTCTTCTTGCACACAAGGAACCCTTTGTTCTCACCCTAAGATAAAGTACATGAGGGTTACTGAATGAAAAATCAAGGAAAATACAGAACATGACAGTAGTTTGACACCCAGTATACTAATGAAAACGTGCGCTGTTCTTGAAAGACTGACCTGGTATCCCTGCCAGGGCAAACGCCCTCTGAGCAGAAAGATGAGTGTGTAAGCAAGAGACTCCAAATCATCTCTCCTGCTACCAGTTCTGCCCAAATGAGCATGGGCGCTAGCATAACGAACTGTTCCCCTGCAAGACCAAACAGTAATCAGCCAAGAACCAAGGATAAAGTAATGCCACAATTGGAAAGATACAAACATCGGATGATGAGAAAAATGAAATCTATACTTCTCACCAATTTAAGAAGATACTTGATATGATGAGTACCTGAAAACATCTGGCCGTTGATCATATTCCACATGCAGACCAGTTGTACTGTCTCGCCATTTAGTAGCTGATAGTCCCAGGATGGAAAGTAACAGGAAATTAAAAGCACTTAAGAGTAAAAGCGTGAACTTGAAATATGGTTAGGAAGTAAGCTACCTAACCCAAGATCAACTAGAAACAGTTTTTTCTCATCAGGAGTCCCCGGTGGACCAAGCAAAAAGTTTTCAGGCTTCACATCCCCATGGACATACCTGTTGAAAATATCAAAAGTTAATCCAATAATATATCACAAATACACGTTAAACAATCTGCTTCGCAATCCGTGTGGTTTGCCATGATCCATACATACTTTCCATTTTCAAAGCCTCCTCCAGGTAAAATATCAGAAGAGTATTATTGACGTGCACACCTTTTTGCACATCAAGGATTTGCATTTTTCATTTATAATCAATAATGCGGTATAAGAAGGAAAGTGCAGGAACCAAAGTTTAGCCCAAAGACAGAAAGGAAAAGAAATTTAAAGAGCAGGATCATACAAGAGAAACATAACCAGTAAAAGAAAGAGAGAAAAATCTAACAGAAGAAAAAAATTATATGAAACTTACCCCCCAGAATGCATCTTCTCCAGAATAGATATTGCTTCAATTGCAATGCAGGCAACCATTTCAGTCGACATCCTAAATTATAATACAACAACAAGATGTTTAACAAACCACAAAAATTTTGAGGTTGCAAATATTAGATTACAAACAAAATTTGAAATTCGTAAGTACTACACCTACGTATGAGATTTATTATTCCAAACATCCCACAAGCTTGGTCCAAGCATATCCATAACCTGCAGAAGTGATAGCCCCAATTCATATAGCCTATCTCAAAACCCAAAGGGCTGAAGAAAACTAAGGTTAACACTGAGACCCAACAAAATAGCCAAAAGTGATAATAATCACATACCATGACATAATAATCACCTTGTCGGCCTTTGTAGTGCACCCGAGGAACACCATGACTACCACCAAGAGTGCTACGCAATTATCAAGCAACAGTCAGTTTCATTCGGATAGAAGTTCATGTCTACAATGACATCAACAGAAATAAACTTACTTGTAAACCTGCCACTCATAAGGTGGCCCGTAGTTACATCCTTTACTATTCCGATGCTCAAATTTTAAGGCCACCTGAAACATGTGAAGCATTAGTATGAACATTTTTTGTACTAATATAATAAAGGACAACCAACAACGGGGCATTAATAATATATTACATACTTCCGTGGCTCCTGAGCCTGTTCTATCATTTGCAATACCACCAGCTACACGGCGACCAACATATACTTGGCCAAAACCTCCTTTCCCAAGCTTTCTTTCTATTTTATACATAGGCGAACCACCAACCTGAACCTGTTATAAAGAAATCACGGCATATCAGTTCCAGTAATATCTTCTACTTTTCTGACAACAGAAATCAAAGAAAGCTACAAAAGAAATTCAGATCTAACTCAAGGCAATTCAATTAGAGAAAATTAACTTTGGGTTTTAAAACTAAGATGGTGCCCTAGAATGCTACCCATCTTTGGCTCAACACATCCATTTCCAGTAATCTCTATTGGAAAAACGGGTGAACTTGCAAATGTAACACAGGCAAGTTATATTCTAGCTAGCAGCATAAAACACATGCCACTTCAAGTGTAACACTAACAATAAACACCTTTATACTTCTATACAGGTAAACAAGAGATGATGGGGAACTCTTCCACCATGATAAATGACTCATAAAATAGGACCAACAATTAGTTCTTCAGTCCTCCAGAACAAGGAACCATAAATTATCGGCTGTATTACAAGACCAACATTAGATTTGACATTGGCAAAACCATAGTTCCTAGAAAGTATCACAGTAAGTAATGACAGCAGTAAAGCAGTCAAGCAACCAGTAAACTCATAATCCTGGAATTGCATCTAAAGAAGAAGAATGGCATGCATGTATAATCAACTGAGGACGTTATATGGGCATGTATGAAGATGGATTAACTACTGCACACAAACATATAAAGTAGGATCACGTACATACACACCCACATCTACTTGGACAAGCATACTTAATTGTACAAACAAAGTAATCAGTTGTAGTAATAAATCTTATGTTTAATACGGATAAAAAGAATTGCTCAAATAACACAAATATGGCCAAAAATTGCAAAATCAATATGAACAAATTTCCTTATAACTATGCTTCTCTCTCTCTCTCTCTCTCTCTCTCTCTCTCTCTCTCTCTCTCTCTGAGGTTTTGGTGGGAGAACTTGTCATTGAAATTTTTTCAAAAAGAAAATCAATCACTCTTCAAAATATATATATATATATATATATATATATATATATATATATATATACACACAAACCACACCTAGTTTGATCAGATAGGAATCCGTAACATGTAAGAACAGAATAAAGACGCGGTTCTAATGAACCAAAATTAAATTTGGAAACACTGGCTAATCAGTCGTATCGTGTAGTCTCAGAAATAATATTCTGTATTGGATTTTCAATTCCTTTTGCTGTCGAATTGTCAATTATATCCCTACATATGTAGTTACCAGATACCCATGGAGAAGCACATTTCAGTACCTGTAGGGTACATGAAATTTCTATACATTTTTCTCAAGATTAAAATAGCCATTATTCCGTTATATGTAAAACTAATACATGTGTGGTACCAGAAACAAAAATCTTTCTGAAACTCTATCGTCAAACAAGAATTTCAAGAATTTCAAACCTTGTAAACAGAAAACTTTAAGTTAAACACTAACAGAAAAAAAATCCCCACCACCTCTCCCCCCTCATTTCTTTAACATTTTAAATCTCTATCTGAAAAAGCACATAAATTTGCTTCAAAACCATTTAAAGTTCAACCTTCTATGAGCAATGACGCCATTAAATCCAAAGAATCAGTTGACTAAACAGCAGAAAAGGGAGAAAATACCTCAAACTTTGCATTAACCATTGCAGAAACTGTCATTTCAAAGTATTTTTCCCCAAATATTTACGTGCATGAAAACAAAACCCACAAAAGATATAGCAGTAAATGTGGAAAAAAAAAATATTCTCACCCTTTCAGGAAGGGGCGCCAAATTTCCTTCATCATCAGCGGCATGACCTTTATCATTGCTCTTGCCACCGCTATTATAGTCATCCATAGTGGCTTTATCACCGTCCAGTTCCCTCCCTTCGCCCAGAACCGCTTCCTCCTCAACCCCCCTAACTTCAGCTAACGGTACTGCAGCCGCCGCTAGATTCTCATCAACTGCCACAGCAGCCGCCGCCGCCGCTTCCGCTGCCGCCGCAGCCGCTCTCCTTCTCCTTGTTCTTGTCGCAATCCCCTCTTCCTCAAGCTGATTATTCACCTGTTGCTGCTGCTGCTGAGCCTGCTGCTCCGCCTCCTCCGCCTCCTGCTCTTGCTGCTTCCTTCTCCGGCCTCTGCGCACTCCGCTACGCAGCACCGGCATGGTTCATTCTTCAATTCTCATCCCTAAAAACCCTAAATCCTCTGATCAAAAACCCTCACTACTTCTAACTTTAACTCCTCTCCCTCACTCAAAATACTTTTCTTCTCCTCCTTCCTCCCGACCTCCTCTCGCTCGCCTCGCCGGCAAAATCGCCTTCTCCGTCAACGCTTTTCCCAAGCAATCAACTTTACAAAAATTCCAACAAAAACTATTAAAAAAATGAGGAAATGAAAGAATGTGGACCGAAATCTTAAACTATTAATTAGAGCAATGATGATCGGAAAATATATCAATAAAAAACGAAGCTGATTCGAGCAAATTTGCGCAGAAAATTCGAGCTTTATAAAAAAAACATTAGGGATCTTTACAGAAAGAATTGAAAGGAGATATACAGCTCGTGTTAAGACTATGCTTGAGGTGAAAGTGAAGGAGAGCCGTTGACGGAGAGGAATGGACGGTGGAGATGGCGAGTAGATATTTTGGAAAGTCCAGGGAGGAAAATGTGATGACGGAAGAGGTGGTGTGAATTTACGGAAAAGGGCAAAAATTTGGATTTGTGGAACTTTAGATCTGAGCCGTTGAAATGATGTCGATCATGGCAGGGGATGCTGATTCTAGTCTGATTGGGCCAAAACTTATTGGTAATGGCTTGGGCTTTTACTTCCATTTGGATATCGTTTAGTGCAAATTTATCCACCTAATCTTGGAAGTGTATTGATAATGCTTTTATTAAGAAAAAAATTTCTCCATGGATAAAAAGTAATACATCTTTTAGTGTTAATACATAACTAAACAATATATGTGATATTACACGTAAACGTCCCTTTTTTTTTAAATAAATACATGTATTTCTTTATTACTAAACCAATCATTACTCTTTATATTCGATTCTATTTGACCTTTCATATTCTAAAGCGCGAAACAAACCTAGAAGATGATGAACCATTTGTTTTGGTAGTGGCAAGAGGAGAATAAACTTCATCTTGTTTTCAAGTAGTTAGAAAATGCATTTATTTTTACTATATTACAAAAAAAAAAAGAAGTAGTGATATTATGTTCAACTAGTTTTTAACCCGTCCAATATACAATATATTATTATACTTCAAAAAAATAAAAAATAAGGTTATCATCAAACAAAATTCTAGAATCAAGCAAAGAATGTAAATCTAAAATTAATATCCCATGATGGAAAAATTTTAAAAATATATATATATGATAACTTGTATGATGTATCTTTTCAAAAAAAAAAAAAAAAGAAATAAAATTTTAACAATGATTTGAGGTTATTAAGATTGAGGAGTTAGTATTTGTCTTACTCAACAATTAAATACACTATGGATCAATAATTACATTGAGAATAGTTACACACTAAACAAAATTCTGTTAATTGTTTAAAAAACATAGAAGTTTATAATTAAAGAAATGGCAAAATTTAATAAATCAACAAAGAATGTAGTTTTAAAGGTCATAATAATAAAATATTGTTGAAGAATATAGAGACATAAAAAAGTTTATTAATATAGAAAAATTTACACAAAAATTAACAAAATGATAAAGATAATAAATTAGAAACTATAATAAGTAACTTATGTAGGAGCTGTCTAATTTGGCACTATATGGATGCCATCTTACACTACATATAATATATAGTGCATACAAGCATTATAAATTCTTTACTCTTTGAATTATACGTTGAATGTACAATCTTCGTTTAAAAAATTTAACTTGGAAATTCCGTAATTTATAACCAGTATTAGAACACAATTTCCAAAATTCAACCTTATAACATATAAAGTCAAGCATATTGGTAAATTGTAGCGTGAACCTTGATTGCTGAAGGGTCAAACTCGTGCTTGTTACAGTTGTTTACAAGGTGCATCAGCATGTACTCTATTTAGCAAGTAATATCTTTGGTTTTATTGTCGTCTTTTTTCACCTCAAGGGCTCATTTCCTTCGAAGGAGTAATTTCTTTCTAAATAGAAACAAATTAAACTGCAAGTGAATTTTTTACCATTTATAACTCGTTAGTTAATGATTGTTTCCTCATCTTCTCATGTTAAATGGATAAATTGGAAGGAAAACTATTATGCGCGTAGGAAATATATTCTAAATCTTTAATTAGGGTAAGTTGGACTTTGCTTCTTTTTTTTTTTTTTTTGAAGGAAAAGTTGTACTTTGCTTGCTTGTTTTCTCTCGTTCAAAATTCAATAACATGGATTAAGTATCCTTTCCCCCTCTTTCCCAATAACGCTCCTGCCGAGTTTTCCAAAAAAAAATTCAATAACATGGACTCAAGTACTTGCAGCAAAAGTAAACTTTTGGGTTGACTAAGCTTATTTCAGTTCCAGACATCCCATCATATCATTACAGAAAAGGTCAAGAAAGTACCTCATTATTGTTTTTGTTCAGAACACTTTAATAACTTATAAAAAATATTAGGCCCGTCAGATGCCCGTCTAGCTCAGTCGGTAGAGCGCAAGGCTCTTAACCTTGTGGTCGTGGGTTCGAGCCCCACGGTGGGCGTTTCTGTGTTGCGTGCATCATTCGACATCCTAGGTTTTTTATTTTTTATTTTTTGCATTGGGCTTAGTAATTTGTTTAGGAAGCCCATCAGCTTAAGTTCCTTTTTGGTGAACCATCATCCTACCATCCATTGGGCTTAAAATATTTTAGTGCCACTGGGCTCAGTAATTTGTACAATAAACCCACGGGCCTAAGTTCCTTTTTGGTGAACTATCAACCTACGTTTCCAGATTCGTCGTAGCTGATGACTTTGCAGTCACAATTTTGACGCCTAGCCCAGACGGTCTCAACCATCTTTTGAAGAAAAAGTTACAGCCCACTTTACAAACTAAACTTATTGACAAAAAATTTAAAATTCTTTATATATATATATTTTTGGTGTCATTTATGCTCTTAGTCTTATTTTATTCAACGTCAATTCATTAAATAATTAATTGTTTCCACATTCCTAGTGCACTTATAATTTTGAGATTAGACTACAATTTTAGATAAACTCAAAAGTCAATGTCTTTTTTCCTATAATTCAAATAAAAAAAAAAGAAACAAAAGCTATTACAATTGTTATAAAGATGCTTTTGCATTAAGCTGTAAAATGTATTCAAGATATAATTAAAAACATGTTTAAAAATGAAAACAGAATTGAGAGTACGTATAAAAAGTTGACAAGCTTTCAATATATTTTATCAAACTAAATATGTACTCAACTAATCCCTAAGTTTTATACAACAAAAAAAAAAGAGTACCATTAATCCTATTGAAAATAGCTTATAATGATTGTCTGTGTATGTGAAGATATCATTCAAACATTTAGAAGGTAGCTATTGACATATCAAATTTATTTATGTAGAATTGTAAAAGATTAAGAATGCATAGGTAATCTAAATATGCTAAAAAGCCTTGAAATCCCAACTATGGAACAAAGCATAGGTTGTTTTCACAACACTAGTAGTTTTAATAATCATGCATTTATTCCTATTTGGAGGGTATTTGTCTACTTCGGATTCTAGGACTTCCATAAATTACATTTGCTTGAATTCTTCAAAACAAAATAGATTGTTGTCTGGAGAAGGTATAGGATAGAGTTACTCCATTATTATGCTGGCCTGCAACATATTCTGTTTAGTTGAACTTGGTCATGCAAATGAAATAATGTTGCAAGTAAAATATGTTTTACATGATTGAAATGAGAAAAAGATAAAATGATTGGTTGTATAGCGTTTGGACAATATTACATCTCTCTCTAGTGTTTTTTACCTCAAAAAAATCATGGTCATAGTGAACTACAAATATGCAATTGCAGTTTTCGCCATAATGCGATCTTTCTTGGACATCCACTACGCGTGCATCACGATATACCGCATGGTCTTCATGTTCTTGAAATAAGGGAGAAAAAATTGAAAGACCAAGTCCATTTTCTAATTCTACAAGGATGAAGGAAAATCATCCGTCCACTACGAAAAGCAAGCCAATAATCCCAATGAGCTAAGTAGGAAATGATGCCCTCAACTTTGCATCTATCTATTACCTATGATGCTAACATCTCATTTTTTTAAGGTCTACATAAAATTGAGTAGAAAGGGGGAATTTTCTATTGCAAAACAAAATTTTAACTACTTGAGTTAGAACATTGAGGAAAGAGCTAAACTAGCATTGCCTTTCTGTATCCAAGAATATTGCTATATTGCAACATGACTGAAGATCTTTATAATAGATTATTGCCAAAAAGGAATAATGGAAATGTACCCTGAAGCATAAGACAAGGTCCCCAACCTCCACTCTCTCGCATTCTGAATGCTTTAAAGGAATTGAACGCTCACATACAGTCCATTGCACATTCAACCACTCATCTTGGTCCTTATCATAACCAACATATATCGCACTCGAACTTCCTGCCAACAAAAAATTAATAATGATAAATAATAGTAAATAGCAACACTACTTGAATTAAACTAAACATGGTCAAGAATCATGTTCCTCTCAAAGAGTGTCCTCCCAAAATATGGACATTATGAGAAATACAATTGAGCAGCTATTGGGAGAAGGTGAATTTCAAAAATTCCTAGCTACTATCAGAACTGGTGTTCTCTTGCTAACTGTTTGTATGCAAGAGACGAATTTGTATGCAAGAGATGACTATGCCTAGAGTAAGCTTCATCAAACTTCCTGTAGATAGTAGCCAACTTTCCATGGATTCTGTTGTAGTAGGTAAAATCAAGGCATTAACGTCTTATTCTTTCTAATGAATTGGACAGAAACACAGGATGCCATTTACCTCTATTTCTGGGATTTTCTACATTCTTTTTCTTAATTCTCTGTTCTCACACAATATGCAGGCAACTAACTCACCAAGCCCCTCGAATTTTTGTGTTGATGGTATTTTCACGGATCAAACAATTAAAAAGTTCCCTCAATGGTCGCTAGACAATAGAAAAGCTTAGATATATGTTCTTAACCTAGTCAAATAGTCTTCCAAGATTATGCTTATTTGTGCAAACCCAGCCAAAGTTGGCATGCTTATTGGTGCAAACCCAGCCAAAGTTCACTATTGGCATTTACAGGCAGGATGGGCAAAACCATGAAGTACATTTTGGCCCTGAGAATTGGTCATTTAGAAGTGGGTGAGAAGAGAGACTCGATTAGTATGAATGTGATTTAGCTTGGCAGCATGAAGAGACAACAGGAGAATGGTAAACTTAGGTGGTTGGTCCATTGAGAAAGGGCCTTAGACATCAAAACCTTGCTTGTTAATGAGTTCCATAGTCACTTGAATTCATTTTTGTTGAGCAATATCTCTTAAAATCAGTTGCATAATCTTAATAAAACACGAAACATATTTCAGTCTAAACTTTTAGCAAGCAAACAACCTTATTTTGGATAATGTCCAAGCACTGTTACGGATTTAGATTGAACCATCTGCAAAATCCAAAGCTTAGTACAATTTTAGAGGCATGCAACAAGAACAATTTTGAACATATGCAGAAATTCTTTTCCCTTTGCCTGCTTTTTAGTTCTTTCTTCTTCTACTTCTTTATTTGCATTTATTAAAAAATGGTTATACGAAGAAAAGGATACTGAGAAGTTAAAAGGATAAGTGGAAGAATTAAAAAAGGATACTGAGAAGATAAAGAAGAACAAAAGGATTCACAAGCTCGCCTGAACTTGTAACTCTGTAATTGTGAAATGAAGCAATGTCATACCTAAAAAGCCAGACAAAATACAGTTTAAGTTCATTTATTATGTATATTACTTTCTTTCAATTTTTGAGCTAGAAAATACAGGAAAATAGTAATTAAATATGCAACAGAGATATATGGAATATCTAGCTTCAAGATTTCATGGTGATTGCTAGAAAGATTAGAAATCTTCAGCTAATTGCTTACGGTGGTTGAATCACTTGCAATTGCATTTTGAATGAGACCAAGACGGTGACAACATATCTCATAGAAATTAAAGCATTTTGCCCGAATGTTTTAGGTCTTTTGAGTGGTCAAAAGGCTAGATGATTGAATAAAGAATTTCATGTTCTCCATTGAAACCTTTATCTAATTTTGTCTTTGAACTTTTGGCATGATCAATTAAATCCTATTTAGGAAGAAGACACTTTTGACGTAGGTAGACTTTAGAATTGGTTGCACATATTTCAGTTTTTCTTTTTTTGACCAACTTAAGTATTATCAAGTACATTTCATGGAACTGCCATGATGATAGAAACATTATAAGGCACTTAAGCCAATTTACTCACGAAGCAAGAGAAAATGAATCTCTATGAATAGTTATTTACAAATTACAGGTAAAGTAGGAGTATCTAAAATGTTCACCAAGCAAGATCCTTTGAGAATTTAGCTTCAAAACCAACTTTGAAAGCTCTGCAACACTAATACCTGCAAAATGCCATGGACATCATCATGAGTATAGCAAACTCTGTAACTGATCAAACAAAAATGCAAGCAATCAGTTTGTCTTAGATTAGTATGCACATTATTGAAACCATATAAACATATGCTATATGCAAATCACAATTAACTAAATATAAAGCATCTACTGATAAAGTCCAGTATTTCTAATGTCCATCACAATTATGTCACAAACTTATTACCATTGGACTTTTGAGAATTTTCAACTGCAATCTTTGGAACCTTTGCACGCAAGGGAACATTAATTTCTTCACTCTTAATGAATGAAGAGCTTTTAACTTCAGTATTATCTGTT
Source organism: Mitragyna speciosa (assembly GCA_024721245.1). Taxonomy (NCBI): domain Eukaryota; kingdom Viridiplantae; phylum Streptophyta; class Magnoliopsida; order Gentianales; family Rubiaceae; genus Mitragyna; species Mitragyna speciosa. The sequence continues at coordinate 18,478,634 of CM045573.1, forward strand.
GCCATTTTGGTAGAAGCAAGAGATTTCTCAAATTTCCAACAAAATGAAGAAACTTTAGCTTCCAGTTCTTTATGTTTATCCTGGAAGCAATTTTGCACCTACAATAATAAGAAATTATAGAGTTTGCAAAAGATTTGATAAGGACCACCAAAATAGAAAATGAGAAACTTTGGTGTGTATGAAAGAAGCACCTGTTCCCATCTTACTAAAGATTTCCCACATCGATGAACTGAGTTACTGCAAAAAGGCAATGTTTATTAGCTTCCTAGCTAGAGAAGCAACAACTTTCAATTACATAAATGCTAAAATATTTCAATGCATTCATTCAACATCCCAAAAACATACCTAAATTTGGTAGCAACTTCTTGATAGAATTGTTGGTTAAGGGATTTTCCTCCCATTTCCTTGTACAATTTTCCTATTTCCACAACCTAATAAACAAAGTGGCAAAGACATTATCCTTTTTACTTAACTATACAAACACGAATAAGAGTTTTGGTTACAGTTTAAATCTATTTCCAACTAGTCTATTCACAAACCTGACTGACAACAGAGAAAAAAATTAACATTTCACATTTAGTTTTACTTAACTCGTTAATGTGATTATGCAAGCAGCAAAACAATACCTTAACAGAATGAACCACCTGACCCAATTTGACACTTTTTATTACCACCTAAAAAGCTAAATTTGGCATTTTTCATCTCCTGGCAATTCAACTATCTTATTTTATCATGTCACTGCAAATTGTAAGACTAATTTAATAGAAAGTTCAGATTTTGAATAGAATTTAATACTCAATGCAATAACAGTATGAGGCACAAATCAAATCTTAATAAAATACTTCATCAACAGCTCAGTTGAGTATATTATAGCAGTAACATGAGAATTATAACCATCCAATCAATAATCTAACGAATTCAAGAATCAATAATTTTAAGTCACAGTACTACACAATGCAGGTAGAAAACATGAAGAAGATTCATAAAGTGATAAAATTTCATGAAATAAAGGAGACCCTTTATCATTATTACCTCAGCTAGTGTGAATCCGTGGTCAAAATCATTTTCCATTTCTTGGATGTTAAACTTGGAAGAACTTTTTTACATAGGGTTCTATGAATACGGGCTTTGGAAAGGGCACAGTAAAACGGCATTATTTGGAAAGCCAAAAGGAAAGGTATAGAAGCGTTGGGGTGTTTCATTTAGATGAGAAGGACTTGCATGGACCAAGTTCACAGGTGGGGTTGTAGACCTTGTATTTCAAAAAAATGATTTCTTCTAAGTCACATGGTTCATAGCTTCATCTGTAGACCTATGCATACAAAATTTTCCCATTTAGGCCCCTTTAGAAAAATGTGAAATAGCTATTAAACTTTTGTAGAAATAGCAAATAGACCCTACACGTAAAGACTTCAATAGGTATTTGGTAGAGAGAGAATAAATCCCTCTATAACACAACCAAAACAAGAAAAATAAGACCCATGCCCATACATAATTTCTTTTTAATTTTATATATTTTTTCATTTTTTTAATTATATATATTGTTTCCCTATTCCTTGCAAGATTTTATTTCCATGATGATTAATGAAAGTTATTGATTATTAAAAAAAATTACATTGCTACGCCTCTATATAAAAGTGGAGACTAGCTATATGGGTGAGATTAGATCCACCAAAAGAACCACAGAATGATCATCATTATTTTGTTTTCAAAGAAAAGGATAATGATCAACTTGCCATATCAATTCCTCACCCTAAAGCATAAGCATATGAAATTAATCAGTGAACCTTTTTTTTTTGGCTAAATTTTAGCCTTCTTTGGACAAACGAACAAACTAGAGGTCCGCAACTTCCTCGGTGTTCAAACACAATACACACTGTCTCACTAACTTTTAGTTTTATACTTGCTTGCAAGGCTACCTTCTTTATGCACCCTCAACTCCTTGGCAACTGATCTTTTAATTACACAAATATGTTTGTTTGGATATGTTTTTAAAGAATTTATATTTTAGAAAACTTTAAATACCTAATTCAATCACTTCTTTATTTATGTATACATCAATCAAAATGTCAAAATAAATCCTAAAACTACTTTGAACACGTCTTTTAATTACTTTTTTATTTCAAAATATCAAAACAAATCCATTAAAACTGTTATAATAATGTTTAAAGGAAAACACAAAAAAAAAAAAGCCAAGAACAAATTGCAATTTCTGACACCCATCTAATCTTCTATATGTTTGGGCAAAGGTTTTTGTATGATTTTTTAAAAATTTATTATGATAATCTTTTTAAACAAATATTTGTACAAAACCAAATGTAATTAAAGACTGTATTTTATTTTTTAAAAAATATTAATCAAACGCCCCTCATAATTTGCCGAATTAAGCTCGGCATAATTGTCGAGTGCTGTTTAGGAAAATAGGAAGATTCGGGCCAGAAGAACAAATCTTGCAACTAGGCTAATTAGTTAACAAAACGTGTGGATCTTATTCGCTTTTGGGGTATATATGCTCTTTCATTCATTGTATAAAAAGCTCATCAAAGAAATGTAAATGTCTTAGGCATAATAAAATAGTAAAAACAATACTTTTTTATTGCAGTTGTCAGGCCACCTATCTAAGCCTTAGCCCCTAAAAATGTACCAGACTTCTGATGAAATCTAATATTAGATTTCCTGTGCACCCAAGCTAAACTGAAAAAGAAAAAAAAATATTTCATTCTTGGATGCTTAGGGGGGAAATATTTAGATGGCCTCAAAAGTCTATGGATTCGTGAATCCAATGGCTGAGATTAAGTCACAAGAGTTCAAGGGCCCCATCTTCAACCACAAACAACCTCACTATTGTTAACCAAATAACCACCAAGACAACCATCCAAAACAATTATTAACAACCAATGAAACACCACAAACCACCTCAAAACTCTATAACCACCACCTCATACAACCAATTCACAGCCACGACCCATCAACACACAACAACAGCTGCAGCCAGCCATCACTTCGCGCCATCGTTTTGTCCTCCATTTTCCACCAGTAATGCCTTTTCCTCCTCGATTTGAGTAAGATGATTTTGGGGTTTTTAATTTTGAGAACTTGGATTTGGAAGAATGAGGATTAGGTTTAGTGAAAATAGGTTTAAAAAGATTTGGGAATTTCTTGGGTAAATGATTTGGGGGTTTTTTTAATATTTTGTTTTTCTTTGATTTATTTTGGTTAATTGCGATTGATTTGTATATGATTTGGTTTTAATTTAGTAATTAATTTAGTTAACGAAGTTAGTTTAGCCCTAGGTTACTTGATTATGTAAAAATATAAACTTATGTTTTTAGCCCTAGGTTTTGATTATTGTCATTGTGTTGAGAATTTTTATTTGTTTTGCATCTAAAGTTAATAATTATAGAATGATCACGTTAGGCTTTATGTCTTTCAATTAGGCCCTAATTATTTATATTGTAACCCTTAAGTTGCTATAATTTACCAATTTCTCCCCTAAACCCTATCATCGCCACTTTCTAGCTTACCGCCCCTCACCACTCTATTGTTACATGTGCTCTGAGGAAACCAGGCACACAACTCTAAGTAGAAAGGGAACTTAGCATCTGGAGCTCTCATCTACTAGCGAACAAGCCACTTCTCAAGTGATAATCTTTCATTCATCCAAAATCTGAAGGTCTTTTTAGAAGTTTAGTTAGAGGATGGGATTGCCCGGTGGTAATCTTTAGCATATATTTAAGAGGAGTATTGTATTTTTGACATTATGTTCACTCAAATCTGCCACGATAGGTTTGAGGATTTTACTGCTAGTGAAAATATTTTTCCTGTTATTATGGGTTATTATTTGTGATTTGTGTTATTTTTCTTGCTCCTCTTTGAGAGCAAAAGATTTCAATCGATTTAAGCCAGTTCTTTTCCACTTTATATTTAGTAAATAAGATAATTCTGGGTGTATATTAACTTTTTAGAGACCAAAAATTTTTACGCTATTCCTTATTTTTTGTTAGAACTAATACAAGGATTAGTCAATTTTGCCTAAAATCGGACAAGTTTTATGTGGCTTGAGAATAAGAGATTCTCAATATATTTCATTATTGTTGTCATGTCATTTGCAATGTTTTGAAAATCGAACCAAACTGGGTGGTTTGACTGGCTGGACAGCGAACTGACTAGGTCTCTGATTCGGTTTACTCATTGGTTTGACGAGTGCATAAAACCACTGGAAACTGCTTCAATCAGATGAACTATTCGAACCTGTTTGAACCACCAAACCGGTGGTTTTTTGTGTTTTGATATTATGGTGAATTTTCTGGTCTTTTTGGTCATTCCACAGCCCTTGATTTCCCTAATTTTAGCTATCATTCATTGGCAATGGTCTTCTTTTCGCTTTTTGCCATCGTAAACTAAACTCCGAACTCTCTTATGTTGCAGCCAGAATAGAATAATAAGGCAACATTCTATTTCCCTTTAAAATTATTTGTCATTTTTCAAAATTTCTTGGTTTGCTATGATGAATATAAATTAAGTTGTTGAGGTGTGTTGATGAGTTATCCTATTGATGCTTAATGAGTGAAATAATTATAGTGGTGCAAATATCTTGGTCATGCATGATTTATGAATTCCTGTTCCATCTGTTTTTGTGGAAATTGGACTTGGCATATTGGCCATTGATTGACATTGGTCGGAGAGCTGGTTATACTCTTAGTGTTAGCTGTTAGTTATATTTAGTTGGAAACTTACATTGGACCATAGATATTTGGCTTTGATTTACATTTTTGTTTGCATCTTTTGCTGCTGTTTGTTTCATTCCGTCTCCTTATTGCTCTGTTTCTGTTGATTGTATTTTAATCTTTTCTATTGTGTTCTTTATGCAGAAAATGGTAGCTAGTGAGAGTATTACATATTACATTCGAAAGATGGTGGCAAAGGTTTTCCTTGAAATATTAGCTATAATTTGCATTTTATGTGCATAATCTTTTGCTTCTAATTACGTTTTCCTATTGCGTTGTAAGTTGTGGTTGTAGTTCAATCTTTTGTGTTGTGTTGTTTGTGCAGAAAACGAGGATTTCACCTAGTGCTGCTATACATTTCTTTATGCAAAAAAACACGGATTTTATCTCATTATTGTGCTACTATGCAAATTGTGTATACACGTATGCAACTGATAAGAGTATTGCCAATCTTATTCAAGGGATGAAAATTGTGAGAGTGGCCAACCCAAATATTTAGGAGGGAAAGGACGTTATTTGCTTCAACCCTATGCAGTATCTTTATTTCAAGAAGGATATGATGAATGGCTTGAGATTCTCTAAAGAAGCTGTAAAAATCAATAGAACAGGAAACTTGGAAATATCTTATAAATACTTGTCTAATGCTATTGTGTTGTTCGGATTATCAGATTTGGTTGCTAGCCATCTACGTGTTGGGATGTTATTGCATAAACAGATAAGAAATTTACAGGAATTTATAGCCTTATACGAGGTTTTCAACTCCTTCTTTGCCTTATGAAGTAACATCACAATATATATAAGGCTTGCAGACATCTCTGATGATCTGCACAACCCAGCAGCATTAGACAAGTATTTATAGGATGTTTCCAAGTTTTCTATTCGTTAGTCCTTCAAAAGGTTTCACGTTTAAGAAAAACCTAGTTCGTCTATGTGGCCAACTACATGCATTTTTTAATCTCCTCCTCTGATTTTTTTTCACATTCCAATCTCTTCTTTCTTTTTTTTTTGCTGCTTATTTGTTTAATATTTCACATTGGAAGTCTTAAGCAACATCTTCGTCCTGGTCTTTGTCTAAGGGTCCCCTCATATCTCTTCTAGGACATTTCCCCCATCTTTTTTGGCTTATCGTACTTTGTTTATTGGCATACTATTTTTGCTTTACGTTTTGGAGTGTATCATTTTGTGATGGTAGACCTGGGTTTGGAGTTGAACACTGATAAGGAGAGAATTAGTGAGAAAGACTAGACAAGGAAGACTAAATTGTTGTCTATCCACAAATGATGGGAATGTATATGGAGGGTCAGCCACGCATTAGCCTTAGATTTTATCCAAGTATTTGGTTGATAAAGAGTTTAACAGAATTTAGAAACTCTTGGAATGAATTGTATGAAATTTAAAATGTTTGTTGAGGGTTTTTTGTGTTTAACAAAATTTAGAAACTCTTGGAATACATTGTATGATATTTAAAATGTTTGTTGAGAGTTTTCTGAGATGATACAATCTTGTCTGAAGAACTTATCTTGTGCTTGGCATAAAATTATTTAACAAGATAATTTATAGCTTCAAAAATTATTTGGATAGATTTTTTTAGAATGATATTTTCAATATTCTTGTACCATATTTTTCAAAATGTGGTACAATATTATATATTATAAAAATTATAGAAAAAAAATTTGCACGGAACCTAGCAAAACTGCCCCAGTCAATATATCCATGCCTGCTTTGTCTAATGTCCTAGTGGATGTGTATGCATTTGAGGAATAAATGAAAGAGTCTCCGTCAAAACATGAGAACCAATCTCTAAATTATTTATCGATCCTCCATGGGATCGGCTTCTCACATGCATATGGATTAGGCTTTGAAGTGGTATTGCTGTACTATTTAAATAAAGGATTATATGAGGTTATGATTCCAATTCGTCATTGTAATTTAACCTAATCTCTTAAATAATTACACTGTGAACAGTCCCAGTCAAAACCAAAAAAAAAAAAAAAAAAAAATTGAGTCCTGAACTCGTTAACTTTAGATATTCGAAACGCTTAATTGGTTGATGACATTTTGCGGTCAATATTAGGTACTTAACAAGGTAAAGTGTGATCCGTTTATTTGCTAAGATAAGATCTGTTGGATACATCTGTTACAAATTTCAGAAATCTTAAACTGCAAGGAAATCATGCTTTGCCTAGCCTACCAAAGGATGCACCATTGTCCTTCCATTCTTTTGATCCATCAAAAATTGCGGCGAGCTGGTATTCCATCCCTAGTAAATTACTAATACAATTACCCAGTCAAGGGAGTGAATGGCATGACTTGAGCTGAAATGGTCATCGAATTGTTTGGTGCCCACCGCCTCACAACCTAGACTTCCTTTCCAACTATCTTTTGTATGTCCTAAACGTTGTAGTCAAATGAGACAAACATTTTCTCCAAAAGTATTTGGGCAAGATTTACTAACACACACACTTTTTTATATATAAAAATGAGGTAACAAGTGGATCTTTACCTTTTTTGTTCTTTTGCTATCGTTTTTGTTCCAACGGAAATCATCATAATTGACCAGTAAAACACTAACACTAGATTAATCTAGTTTATGTGACTTGCTATTTAAGTATTTGCCCTTTGTAAGAATAGAATTTTGAACCACATATTATTAAATCACTTGTTTTTGAGTGCATTATTTCTCATGGATGTATGTATTCGTATTCTAGTGTTCAGGGCCGGAAGCATGGAGCAATTTTAATATTTGGTTGACAGGTTCCAATGCATGCAGTGGCATCTCGAGGCAAGCAAAACAAGTAGAATGAAAACAAAACACTAGATTAGCGTAAATGCTCTTTCTCCTATTTGTCAGCCAATAATAATTTGGGGTGAATTTAATAACCTTGACCACCCTGGCAAAATATGGTTCTACTTCTTGCAACTGATAGCAGGCTTGTCAGTGTTAATAAACTGTAGTAATTTTGCTTTATTTTATTGCTTTATATAAGAACACTTCTATCTATAGGAGTTAAATACAATGTCCAGCCAGAAAAACTATGTCAAAAAACATATTATTTACCCTGTAAAATCTTCCAATGGATAGGGTCAGCATAACTTGCTTTCCCAATTCAGTCGTGTATAAATGGTCATACTTCCCCCACATACAAACTCATTCACATTCTTTCCAAAATTTGGTTGTCTAGGATCACCTTGCATGCAACCAACGTATAGCCTCAGCTCAGATCCGGTGTCAACAAGTTTTAACCCCCCTACTCTTCTTCCATTCTCTAGATTCTCTCTCTCTTTTATTCTTTTTAATTGCCAAGTATATTCCTAAAGATTTCTTCATATTTTTATTCGGGTAATTATTAGTTAAGAGTTCCAAGAAAAGGAAAATGGAGGTTGAGAAAGAGCGAGATGCGGGGGCTCCAAGAATGCAACTGAGTGGCAATGCAAGCCTAAATAGGAGCTTTGATAGAATTAGAACATCGAGCATGAGAAATTGGGGTTGGTGGATCAAGATGTTTTAGGAAGCCCGAGAAATAGCCCTGCTAAGGTAGATGAAGAAGCTTTGAGGTGGGCTGCTCTAGAAAAGCTACCAACATTTAATCGACTGAGGAAGACTGTCATCCAATCTATCATGGAAGATGATGATGATAACCACGGCAAGAAAATAGTGCTCAAAGAAGTTGATGTCCGAAAGCTTGACATGAATGAACGCCAAAAATTTATTGACAGGCATTTCAAGATTGCTGAGGAAGATAATGAGAAGTTTTTGAAAAAGCTTAGAAATCGTTTTGATAAGTAAGTTTTATTTATTTATTTTTATTTTTATTTTTAACTTTTGCCCATTAGAGTTTTCCTTCGGACTTTCCGTCCTTTTTGTGCTTTAACATCAACAAGAATTACCATAGCATAACACTTGTCGAAGTTTTCTATTTAACAGTATTGAGTTTCAAGGAACAAATGTGTCTTGCCAGTTGCGAGACAATCAATCAATAGAATGCAACTCCAATTCACATTCAATCAAAGCTGAAACAAATCATTGGAATAAGAAAACAACTGAAAAAATAGGAAAACAAAAGAAAAGCATTTTAGACATTCGAGAACAAGATGAATATATGCCGCTAGTCATGTAATTTTTCACTAGGATAGCAATTCACATTCTACACTCGTCAAATGAGTTTTGTTATCGAGATTGATCTGTACTTCAATATTTTTGGCACTAAATTAAGAAGGCATCTATAATAATTCTAATTTCTCTACACTCGTCAATGGGTTTCTCGTAGTTCTCTGTCTGAGAACCTGATGAAAATGGACTTGAATGCCGAGCCATTTTTGGGGATTCTATTGAACACAGTTATAGTGGAGCTGAATGCCGAAGATTTGGACCGCATCAAATTTGGTGATGCTGTCAATGAAGAAATTTGAAAATATTGGTTCAATTGATCTCAAACCAGGATGGTTTCAGTCACTCTGCAATCGGTTGCCGTACTTTTTGGTTCCAACTTCGTTAGTGCAGTATGGGGCGTGGGCGTATGGTATTTCAGGCAAAGGGGCCCAGGCTAAGATTTTGGGTAAACTGTTAGCTGATAACAAGGTGGATCAAGTCCTTGATTGACAAGGAGTTCAACGATATCCAGAAACTTTTGGGAAAAATTATATAAAATTTAAGATGTTAGTGAGGCCAATATTTTGAGACCTTTGTGAGAGCTTTGGCACATGTGTGATCTTTTGCTCTGATTTATAGTTGGTGGCTGTGCATTTTGAAACCTTTATGAGAATTTGGCTCATTAGTCTTTTGAATATTCATCTCATTTCAGTGGATTTCTCTTCTTTGTATTCATCACATCTCTTGAATATTCGGATCTTTTGAATATTCATTTCATTTCAGTTGATTTTTCTTGTTTGTAGATCTGGTGTTGGAATAAATTAATTATCCATCTGTAATAATTCTTGTGAATTGTGAAAGTAATCTACTGTGGAACGTCACAAGTTAATTTAAAATTAGGCGAAAAGAAATTTTATAAAAAATTGATCCGAAATTTATAGTAGTACGTCATTCATGTATTGAAACAAATTAATTTGAAATTAGGTGATCAGAAGTTATATAAAATTGAAAAAAATTGATTGATTAGAAAATTCGTAAATTAAATTAGTTGTTCAGGAATTTAACTTCCAGGTTCCCTTGACTGAAAAACTTCGTTGCCAAGAGATTTAATCAAAATTGAGATTCCCAAATAAAACTGAAGTCATAATAATTGTGACACGTGAAAATCATGTAAAGACTCTTAGGGGGTGTTTGGTTTAGGGGAATCAAGGAGGGGAATGGGTATCACAAGTAATGATACCCATTGTTGATGTTTGTTAAACAACTATCACTATCATTCAATGGGAATGATAGTGATTAATTGGGGTGTTAATGATTCCCCCCAAAATACTAGTCTATCAAACCCATTAACCCTTATTATTAAGGGCAAAAACACACCCATTAAAAAATATATATCTTTTGAGTTACCCACTCTCAATACTCTCTCTCTCTCTCTCTCTCTCTCTCTCTCTCTCTCTCTCTCTCTCTCTCTCTCGTCTTTTGATTTTGAATATTTTTTATTAGTACTTTATAAATTTTTTTACAAAAATTCTTTTTAATAATTTTTTTTACATTCAATAATTTTATAAAAAATTGTATTGAAAATCAAAGATATATAATACTCTCTGTTAATATAATAAAAATGACTTTTTTTTAAGATTATCATTTCCATAAAACTCAAATTAGAGCATGACTATATTTAAAATTGAAGAAATCTTTTTAAATTTTTTTCAAATATACAAAATAAGAAATCTAAAAAATATGTATATCATAAATAAAAATTTTAAAATTTACTTGAAAGTCATTTCAGTATACCAAACAAATATTCTTATAATGATACCCCTTCAATATACCAAACAAATATTCTTATAATGATACCCATTCCATTATTAAACCAAACATGTTGGGGGGAATCATCAAAACCCATACTCATAGTAGGGTTAATGATACCTCATAGTGATAGTGATTGAGGAATTTGAACCAAACGCCTCCTTAAACTTCCTAGTTTGGTGGAATGCCTATGGATTGTCCTCTTCTTCTTCTTCTTTTTTTTTTCTTCTTGAAAATATGAAAACCGATTAGAAACATTCGTCTCCAAAACCATTACCTGTTATGAGAAACCCAATTTAATACAGGAAGGGTCTTTAACGTTCAATTACAGTATGGCATATGCCTACATGACATGAAAGTAGGAGTCAAATTATATTTAACCTATATACGAGATATTTAACGTGTAGATTATGTTAGATTAGAAATTTTTCCTAACCTAGATACTTACCTAGAAACCGAAATGTTGCGTGCATCTTCGACTCAAAGCGAATTGCTGCACTGCCACTGAGGATTAATAGCAGTCCACTGTAACCATATTGGTTTTGATATAATATACAAATAAAATAATTGGTAAAAATATTATTGTAAATCTGTACTCGTAAATTAGCCTAACACGATAGGGGAAGATTGAGGGATTGAGGTTATGCTGTCAAAAATTTTATTAGCACATTAATGACTATTCAAATATATTATGCCACGGTTCTCTCAATCGGTAAAAACAGCTCTTGAGAAATTGGGGTAATAATTTTGAAAGATTTTCTAAACAGCTCCAATGGTTCAGTCGATTAGTTGGTGGACTGACAAAAAGCATTTGCGGATTAGTAGTTTTGAGACTAATATTCTTCTGATACAATCTTGTCTAAAGAACTTATCTTGTGCTTGGCATAAAATTAATTAATAAGATAATTTATAGTTTTGTAAATTGTTTGGATAGCTCTTTTAGAATGATATTTTGCAATATTCGTCGTTCCTTTTAGTCATCTTTTTGTTATCTCAACCAACTTTCTATCTTATGTACATTTTTTTTTATAAAATATAAAATGATATAATATTGTTATAAGAAAAATTCCAAAAAGGCAAATTCACAAGGAGCCTAGCAAAAATACCCCGGTCAATATTTCCATGCCTGCTTTGTCTTAAAAAGGTCCTAATGGATGCGTACGCATTTGAGGAATACCTCAACGATTGCACACCAATCTCTAAATTATTTATCGATCCTCCATGGGATCATTTTCTCACGTGTATATAGATTAGGCTCTTAAGTGGTATAACTATACTATCTAAATGAAGGATTATATGAGGTTACTAATCCAATTTGTCACTGTAATTTAACCTAATCTTTAAATAAATTAAAGGGTTAAATTACGCTGTGAACAGTACCAGTCAAAACCGAAAAAAAAAAAGAGGTAATAAAATTGAGTCGTTAAATTTAGACATCCGAAACGCTTAAATTGGTTCGTGACATTTTGTAGCCAGTATTAGGTACTTACCAAGGTAAAGTGTGATTCGTTTATTTTGCTAAGATAAGATACGTTGGATACATTTGCTATAAGCTTTAGAAATCTTAAACTGCAAGGAAATCATGCTTTGCCTAGTCTATCAAAGGAAGCACCATTGTCTTTCCATTCTTTTGATCCATCCGTCCAAAATTGCGGCAAGCTGATTTTCTGTTCCCAGTAAATTACTACTACGAATTACCTAGTCAAGGGAATGAATGGCATGACTTGAGCTGAAATGGTCATCGAATTGTTTGGTTCCACCGCCTCACAAACTAGACTTCCTTTCCAACTATCTTTTATATGTCCTAAACGTTTTACTCGAATCAGACAACATTTTCTTCAAAAGTATTCGAGACAAGATTCACTAACACACACGTTTTTATATATAAGAGTTAGGTAACAATTGGATCTATACCTTTTTTGTTCCTTTGCTATTGATTTTGTTCCAATGGAAATCATCATAATTGATCAGTAAGACTCTTACACTAGATTAGTGTAGTTTATGTTACATGCTAATTAAGTATTGGCTCTTTGTAAGAATAAAATTTTGAACCACACATTATTAAATCATTTGTTTCTGAGTGCATTATTTCTCATGGATCTATGTATTCGTATTCTAGTGTTCAGGGGAGGATGTCCGGAAGAACAAACAAGGAGAAATTTAATATTTGGTTGACAGGTTCCCATGCTTGCAGTGGCATCTCTAGGCAAGCAAAACAAGTAGAATGAAAACAAAACACTAGATTAGCGTAAATGGTCTTTCTCCTATTTGTCAGTCAATAATTCGGGGTGAATTTAATTACCTTGATCACCCTGACAAAATATTGTTCTACTTTTTGCAATTGATAGCGGGCTTGTTTGTTAATAAACTGCAATAATTTTGCTTTATTTTTTGGCTTTATATAAGAACACTTCTATAGGAGCTAAATACAATGACCACCAGGAACTACTATGTCAAAAAACGTATTATTTATAGTGTAAAATCTTCCTATGGATAGGGTCAGCACAATTTGCTTTCCCAATTCAGTCGTGTATAAATAGCCATACTCCCCCCACATACAAACTCATCCACATTCTTTCCAAAATTTGGTTGTCTAGGATCACCTTGCATGCAACCAACGTAGATAGACTCAGCTCAGATCCCGTGTCAACAAGTTTTAACCCCCCGATTCTTCTTCCATTCTCTAGATTCTCTCTCTCTCTTGTATTCTTTTTAATTGCCAAGTACATTCGCAGAGATTTCTTCATATTTTTATTCAGGTAATTTATTAGTTAAGAGTTCCAAGAAAAGGAAAATGGAGGTTGAGAAAGAGCGAGATGAGGGGCCTCCAAGAAGGCAACTGAGTGGCAATGCAAGCCTAAATAGGAGCTTTGATAAAATGAGAACATCGAGCATGAGAAATTGGGGCTTGGTGAATCAAGGTGTTTTAGGACGCCCGAGAAATAGCCCTGCTAAGGTAGATGAAGAAGCCTTGAGGTGGGCTGCTCTAGAAAAGCTACCAACATTTAATCGACTGAGGAAGACTGTCATCAAATCTATCACTGAAGATGATGATGATAACCACAGCAAGAAAATAGTGTTCAAAGAAGTTGATGTCCAAAATGTTGACATGAATGAACGCCAAAAATTTATTGACAAGCATTTCAAGATTGCTGAGGAAGATAATGAGAAGTTTTTGAAAAAGCTTAGGAATCGTTTTGATAAGTAAGTTTTATTTATGTTTTATTTTTTATTTTTTTTACTTTTGCCCATTAGAGTTTTCCTTCGGACTTTCCGTCCTTTGTGCTTTAACATCGACAAGAATTAGCATAGCATATCACTTGTCGAAGTTTCTATTTAACAGTATTGAGTTTCTAGGAACAAAAGTCTTGCCAGTTGGGAGACAATCAATCAATAGAATGCAACTCCAACTCACATTCAATCAAAGCTGAAACAAATCACTGGAATAAGAAAACAACCGAAAAAATAGAGAAACAAAAGAAACTCTTTTTAGACATTCGAGAATGAGATGAATATATGCCGTTAGTCATGTAATTTTTCACAAGGATAGAAGTTCACATTCTACACTTCGTCGAATGAGTTTCTGTTATCGAGATTGATCTGTACTTCAATATTTTTGGCACTAAATTAAGAAGTCATTGAGAATAATTCAAATTTCTCTATCCAAAAATAAATATTTTGTGTACTGACTTTACTATTTCTTCACAGAGTTCTAGAATGTGGCGATCTGGGATCTTGTTAATGTGAAATATTAGTATTCCATGCATAACTTTTTTTATTGTTAATAATGCAGAGATAACTTTTTTTATTGTTAATAATGCAGAGTTGGGATTGCTCTTCCAACAGTGGAAGTTAGGTTCGAAAATGTAATTATTGAAGCTGAATGCTATATCGGACGTAGAGCTCTCCCTACCCTTCCGAATGCCGTGAGAAGCATTTTCGAGTCATCGTTGAGTTGTCTTGGCATCCGATTTGCTGAAAGAGCAAAAATCACAATACTAAAAAACGTTTCTGGAATTATTAAACCATCAAGGCAAGTCTCTTGATCAATTTCCCTAAAAAGCAAAAATAAACAGAAAAAAGACTTGAGCCTCTTTCCAATGAATTGTGCGTGACCAAACCTTTTTTCTCCATATAACTTGCATCCTTGGTGCTGTGTTACAAAAAATTCTTGTCACCCATGTTGATGGGAAATACACATAAACATCAAATATTTGTTTTTCACACAAAAATCCAGTGATTTGATGACTACGAATTATATGTGGCTAACAATTGTTACGAGTACCTGCTCTTATCACAGGATGACTCTTCTACTAGGACCTCCATCTTCTGGAAAAAACGACCCTTTTGTTAGCTCTGGCTGGAAAACTAAACTCTAGCTTAAAGGTAATGAAAATTTAAAAGATTGTTAAGACGTCATGTTCCCAAGAACAAATAAATCATACAAGTGTTGGATCTGCTCAACAGGCTAAAGGAGATATTACATACAATGGGCATGGGCTAAATGAATTCGTGCCACAAAAGACGTCTGCATACATTAGCCAAAATGATGTTCACACTAAAGAAATGACAGTCCAAGAAACATTAGATTTCTCTGCAAGATGCCAAGGGGTTGGATCGCGATATGGTACTCAAATTTAATTCTCATTTGTTCACTCTTGAAAATTTCAACATTTTATTTCTTCTCATTGTTGCATATTTAATTAACTTGACTTTTCTAACTTGTGGCTTATGTGTAGATAACTCCTTGATCTTAGGAATTTTATCACCAAATAATATAGAGATTTATTAAATATTTATATTTGAATATTTCACTCCCCCCAACAATTTGTGGACACAATTTTTAGCATATATTTTTCCTACAACATTGTCGTCTGTTTAAATTTTATCTAGATAAATTTGTAACTATTGTTACAAGTTAGAAAAGCCCCACAATTAACTAGCAACATGCAAACTGTAGATTTTCTGGCGGAGCTTGCAAGGAGGGAAAAGGATGCTGGAATCTTTCCTGAGGCTGAAATTGATCTTTTCATGAAGGTATAATTAAAAGATTTAACGCTGCGGGGTGTTCTTTTCGCAACGTGCAAAATTAATAGAAATATATTACTTGTTCCTTTTAAATGTATTTAGGCAACTGCCATTGAAGGTACTGAGAGCAGTCTCATTAGCGACTACATTATCAGGGTACGACGAATTATTATTATTTCAGTTTTGGCTAAGATTTTTCATATATGCGGTTTTCCCCCCACAAGATTGTAGTAAACCAACTTTGTCATTGGTAATAGCTGGTCTTTATTTCATGTTTATAACTAAACACAGATTTACCCACTTCAAAAATTCTCAAATGATATAGATAATGACACCCTCAGATACCTAATATCTTACCCAAGGTTCAAGGCTGGAAATGGTTTCTTTAAATTAAAAATAGTAAAACATTTGGTTCACTGTGGGCTCGATTTCAAGAATTTCTCATATAAAAAATTAGAAAGAAAAAAAAAATCTAAATTTATACTATTCTATTTGATGTTCACACCTTATATAAGCCTTAGTGATATCCATGCTCTGAGTCATTAGGATGTTTAAGATGTAAATTTAAGACCGCAGGTAGTGATTTAAAACCCACCGCAAAAATTCTCTCTCAAAATTCTTGTTAAAAATTTGAACATTGCACTAAAATTAAGATTTTCATCATGTTGAATACAAACAGCAAATTAAGCATTAACATGCAATCAAAATGCAGTTACTGGGGTTAGACGCCTGCCGAGATATCATTGTTGGGGATGAAATGCAGCGAGGAATTTCGGGGGGCCAAAAGAAGCGTGTCACAACAGGTTATTCCTCTTCAGAACTTTGAGGTGTTTATTCCCCTAAAGTTTTTGATTATACAGGTGAAATTACTAAAACTAATAATTGGTACAGTATTTTGCACAATGCAAGAGGCAGACAATTGACAATCTTACTAGGATGCAAAAATGCAAATGAGAGGCTAAGTCCTTATGGCTCTCATCTGGCTTATTAGTTTAAGACCAGTCATTATTTCTTTAGACAGCAAAAAAACTGAAAAAAGAAGCTGTAGGACTACAATTTCTGCAGAAAGATCCTAATTAATCTATCATTTTGGATTCATTTTTACATACAAAAAGTAATAGAAGAAACTACATGCTTAGCCAAAGTGTTATCTACGTGATTTTCAATTTTGTGGTGTTTACTCTAGGCCCAAAAGAATTAGGCATCCGACTAACGGTGTTTTCCTGAAATAATAGCAGCAAATGATCAAGACCCTGAAATGAAAAGAATAACAGGTGTAGGAAAAAGCAATAAACAACACGTGCATTTATTTCTAGTTCAAACACAGGTTAAATATTTTGATTTGGTGCTACAAAGTTTCGTTTTTTATTTGTTTATTTTAAGATTCTAGTTACGAGACCTTGCTCAAGTAGAAGCCAGTGCCATTTTCCTGAGATGCAGAATTGGTCTCTGTTTTAAACAGGTGAAATCATTGTTGGGCCAACCAAGACACTCTTTATGGATGAGATATCAACAGGCCTAGATAGCTCTACAACATTCCAAATAGTGAAGTGCTTACAACAGATTGTGCATTTAACTGAGGCCACCGTTTTAGTGTCTCTCCTCCAGCCTGCTCCTGAGACTTATGACCTCTTTGATGATATCATTCTTTTATCGGAAGGACAAATTGTATATCATGGTCCAAGAGAGCATGTTCTTGAATTTTTTGGCAGCTGTGGGTTTCAGTGTCCAGAGAGAAAGGGAACTGCTGATTTCCTACAAGAGGTATTTATAATTAATGCAGTCAAATTATTCAGAATTTGCATAGATAATTAAAATCATTCCACATTTAAGTAATAAATTGTACTTAACCAAGTCAGACTTAATAGAATATTTTGCCTTGCTAATAAAAGGTTATATCAAGAAAGGACCAGGAGCAGTACTGGGCCGATCGAAGCAAGCCATATAATTACATATCATTCGCAGAATTTGCAAAAATGTTCAAGAGATTCCATATAGGTCTGCAGTTAGAAAATGAGCTCTCAGTCCCTTATGACAAGGCATGGAATCACAAAGCAGCTTTAGTGTTCAAAAAATATTCAGTCCCTATAACAGAGCTTCTAAAGGCTAATTTTGATAAGGAGTGGCTGCTAATCAAGAGAAATTCTTTTTTCTATATGTTCAAGACGGTTCAAATCATTATTGTCGCGCTCATTGCATCAACAGTGTTTCTAAGGACTAAAATGCACACCAGAAATGAAGAGGATGGAGCATTTTATGTTGGTGCATTGTTGTTTAGCATGATCGTAAATATGTTCAATGGTCATTCTGAAATTGCACTCACCATACAAAGACTTCCTGTCTTTTACAAGCAAAGGGATCTTCTCTTCTATCCACCTTGGACTTTTACACTACCGACTTTGTTCCTAAAAATACCAATATCCATGTTTGAGTCTACCGTGTGGACAGTTGTGACATACTACACCATTGGATTTGCCCCTGAAGCTAGCAGGTTAGGTTTTCAATATTTATAGTCAAATCAAGATTGAGAAGTTTACTATTCAAATAAAGTTTTCTTATGTAAACAGGTGCTAACTAGCTTTTTATTACATTCCAGGTTTTTTAAGCACCTACTGTTAGTATTTCTGATCCAGCAGATGGCTTGTGGGTTATTTAGTCTCATTGCAGCAATCTGCAGAACAATGATAATTGCAAAAACTGGAGGAAGTCTAGCTCTGCTCCTCATTTTTCTCTTGGGTGGTTTCATTCTTCCTAAAGGTTAGTAGAAAATCCAACTGCAGGAGATAACACATATTAAAATATTATATCTTAAGAATGTCGTGCAGCTGGAATAAAGCCCTAAAAGACTAATACGTTGGCATTCATTATAGACTACTGCCTATTTTCTGTACATCATTTCACTTGTCATAATTTTAGCAATGCAATTTTGAACTTGAGAATTCTTCTCTTGCAAACGCAATAATGGTTGTTTAACCCAGTGTTACATCCTTCATTTCCTTAAGATGTAACTGCATTAAAATTTTCCGAAGCACAAAAGAAAAATAACGGTGTTATTCATGAGTACCCTTATTCAGAAGATAGATTAATATTTAAAGTGTTAGTTATCTTTTTGTAGATCAAATCCCAAATTGGTGGGATTGGGGCTACTGGGTTTCCCCTCTGACTTACAGTTTCCACGCCTTCACCGTAAATGAAATGTTTGCTTCAAGGTGGATGAACAAATTGGTACGCATGCTAAAGCAGTTACTCTTATCTTATTTTTTATTTTCTATACCACGCAAGGTCAGGCAATAGAAGATACAAATAGTCAAAACAAAGCTAAACAGAACAAATAAACAGATAAGTTATAAATACTCAAGGTAAAGAATTGTATTCATCTTCTTACAGGCTTCAGATAATGCAACAGCGTTAGGGCTTGAAGTATTGCAGAACTTTGATGTCTTCCCAGAAAGAACTTGGTTTTGGATTGGCGCAGCAGCTCTTTTGGCTTTTATAATACTTTTTAACATCCTTTTCACATTTGCCCTAATGTACCTAAACCGTAAGGATTCCATCATGCGCACAAAGTCTTAAGTATGATCTGTCCTCTCCAGAGTAAATTGATTTAATGTTTCTATTCAACAAAACAGCTGTTGCAAAGTCACAAGTTATAGTCTCCAAAGAGGAGGTAATGGAGATGGGATATGATCAAGAAGATGTGAAGTAAAAACCCAAGACTTGAAACAACCCAGCCAATGAAAGGTTTGCCCACTCTATCTTAACCTGTTCTATAGCTAAGCAGTAAGTGTCCAAATCAACATTATACTTATGTATGTCTAACCATTTTAGGAGAAATAGCAATTCAGCCGTTGGTTAGCCACTATAATTCTAACGTAGTCAACAGAAAAGAAGACACCAATCTTGAGGCATCAAGTGGTATAGCTCCTAAGAGAGGAATGGTTCTGCCATTTACCCCACTCACCATGGCCTTTGACAATGTGAATTATTTTGTGGACATGCCTTCAGTAAGGATCAATAGTGCAGCTATAATTACTAATATAGCACTTGATTAGTTAAATGTAAACCAATTGTTCTACCTTCACAACAAAATAATTTGTTACTTAACAGGAAATGAGATACCAAGGAGTCACAGAAGAAAGGCTCCAATTACTTCATGGAGTTACTGGGGCATTTAGGCCAGGAGTTTTAACTGCACTCATGGGAATCAGTGGAGCAGGAAAGACTACGCTAATGGATGTTCTTTCTGGTCGCAAAACCAACAGTTACGTCGAAGGAGACATAAGAATCTCAGGATTTCCGAAGAAACAAGAAACATTTGCTAGAGTTTTAGGGTACTGTGAACAATTTGATATCCACTCCCCTCAAGTAACCGTCCATGAATCACTGATTTATTCAGCTTTTCTTCGGCTCCCTCAAGAAGTTAACAGGGAAGAAAAGATGGTCAGAATCTGTTTTATAAATACAAAATTTAGTTAAAAGTACACGGACTTAGCATGTACAGAATTATTCAACATCGTATGTGCTTTGTACTTTCTGCAGCTTTTTGTCAATAAAGTGATGAATCTGATCGAACTAGACAACTTAAAGGATGCCATTGTGGGACTTCCAGGAGTAAGTGGCTTGTCAAGAGAGCAGAGAAAGAGATTGACTATAGCAGCTGAGCTTGTTTCAAATCCCTCGATCATATTTATGGATGAACCAACTTCCGGACTAGATGCAAGAGCAGCGGCTATTGTTATGAGGACAGTGAGAAATACAGTGGATACAGGAAGAACGGTTGTATGCACAATTCATCAGCCTAGTGTTGATATTTTTGAAGCTTTTGATGAGGTAGAATTTCCAAAACCATTTTTCCTCTTCTTTACAATTTTTAAGAAAGGGATGGGAGGGAAGTACGAAAGGATACAGTGAGAACCATACACTCATTCTTAGATTAGGAAAAGACCCTTACTACTAAGCTATATTTGACTCTCAAAATCTCAAGACCATGATTTCCACTTATTGATCAAATTCAACCTCCCATTGCTACCTTTCCTCTCTAAGATATTTTGTTTCCTTTTATGCAACAGCTTTTATTATTGAAAAGAGGAGGCCAAGTGATTTATGCAGGACTATTGGGACGGCATTCTGAGAAAGTCATCGAATACTTTGAGGTAGTTCATATTCCTATTTTTGAACAATTTTGATGAAAAGAAGAAAAACAAAGACCTTCACCAACTGCAGGCAATTCGGGGAGTTCCAAAAATAAAAGATAAGTACAATCCAGCAACATGGATGCTAGAAGTTAGTTCAGTTGAGACCGAAGTTAGACTTGGAATCGATTTTGCTGAATGCTACAAATCATCACCATTATATCAGTAAGCAACATAAATAAAACTCTACCAACTCACATAAGTTAGAAACTGCAGTACCGCATCTGACTAGTATAATTATGAATAGGCAAACTAAGGCTCTAGTGAAAGAGTTGAGCATACCACCTCCGGATGCAAATGACCTCTGCTATCCCACTCAATATTCTCAAACCACATTTGGCCAATTCAAATCTTGCCTATGGAAGCAATGGATTACTTACTCGAGAAGCCCAAATTATAACCTTATCAGATACTTTTTCAGCTTAGCAGCAGCATTCATGGTTGGAACAATTTTCTGGAGAGTTGGAACTAAAAGGTCCATCCCCAAATCATCAAGAAAAAGCCAATTTCTTTTAATTTTTGTTAAGAAGAATATAGTGATATGTCTCAATTGTTGTGCTAATTTTTTCCTCGTCTTCTCCACACTCCAGGGAGAGTAACAACGACCTTATAACCATAATTGGGGCTATGTATGGTGCTGTACTTTTTGTTGGGATCAATAATTGTTCAACTGTACAACCAATTATTGCCACTGAAAGAACTGTGTTTTATCGGGAAAGAACTGCTGGGATGTACTCAGCTTTACCATATGCCATGGCACAGGTTAAGCTCACTGCTGGTCCGGTAGTTTCTTTACACATTGCATTGTATGCGAACTTCTGATGAAAACTTATTAAGATTCTTTTGAAAACTCAAATCAAGGAGAAACATTCTAGTCAAGCTTATCAACCTCCTGCTAATGTTTAGGTCTCATTCAAAATTATAGATTTCCCTCTGCCTTGTTGTTTAAAAATTTCTAGTCGATGACACTAATGAATTGTTCATCAAATTACGAGCAGGTTATTGTAGAGATACCATATACCCTTGTTCAAACGTCATATTTTACACTGATAGTGTATTCTATGGTGGGCTTCGAATGGACAGCGGCAAAATTTTTCTGGTTCTACTTTGTGAACTTCTTCTCTTTTCTTTATTTCACATACTATGGAATGATGACAGTTGCCATCACACCAAACCATCAATTTGCATCAGTCTTTGCAGCAGCTTTTTATGCACTTTTCAATCTTTTCTCAGGATTCTTTATCCCAAAACCAGTAAGTTTTCAGTTCAGAATTTAGCTGGCATTAGAATATTTTAAGTGAAGCCAACCACATTTTGATTTCTTGTTGCTCAAAATTCCAGAGAATTCCAAAGTGGTGGATATGGTACTACTGGATTTGCCCGGTGGCTTGGACTGTCTATGGATTAATCGTTTCACAATATGGTGATGTTGAGGACACAATTAAAGTCAATGGGATGCCCACTCATCCAAGAATCAAAGACTACATCAAGGATCACTTTGGATATGAGCCAGACTTCATGGGACCGGTGGCTATAATTTTGATTAGTTTCAATATCTTCTTCGCATTCATGTATTCTTACTGTATTAAACATTGAATTTTCAAAAGAGATAAATAGCAAGTGCATTCTAGGTGAATTGTGAGCTACAAACATCAAATCAATTTAATTGAAAGTAGGAAATAATAACAGGAAAGGAAAATGAATATGCACCTCAGGTTGATCTCATAGGAAAATGAATACGTGCCACGTAGTGTGTTAGAACCAATCACACATCGTCAAATAATACAAAGTATGACTCACCATCGTCACATGGTGATAAATTATTAGTTCTAGTGCACCACGTGACAATGAACGTTGTGCATTTTATACTTTCCCTTCCAGTCCCAGGTTATAAAAAAAAAATGGAATCGGAAATTTGAAGCCAAAAGCTCAGTTGGAATGAGTTCAATCGACAATGCTGCTGAGCCGAGATGACTACCCATGCAGCAGCTGGGTCTTGATTGGGTCATGAGATGCGTCCGTGACTATTTGCCCATGATTTAAGACGGTCCGGGTTTTTAAGCGTAGGGGTAGGGTAAATTAGTTTAAAGTAGCTGAGAACCATGTAACAGGTCCGAAACACCACTTAGCCCATGAAGGTGGCAAATTGGCCTGAAACAGCATCTTATAAATAATTTTGAGTAATTCGCCAATTTGAGTAATTCTTTAATTTAAATGGCAAGTCATGCTGAAAATTTTGAGATTCTACTAAAATCTTTGTAATTCTTTAATTTAAATGGCAGTCATTGCTGAAAATTTTGAGATTCTATTAAAATCTTTAATATCTAAAAGAAAAAACAAGAAGGTAAATATTGACATTTTACTAAAATCAAGAAAATAAAATTAAATGGTACTCTTTTTTTTTTTTTTTTTTTTTCTGGGTGTTGGGGCATGGGGATGTTGGTACAGGTTTCGGTGGATTGTTCATTTGCAGATCATTGGCTAAAATTGGGCACAGCCTCAACAAACTCCCTGGGCTGATCACAAACCCACCGACACCCAAAGACATCCCATGGGAGGGCCGATGGCATTTAGCATGGAATCCCTCTTTACAAATTATACTCGCATGCTGCTTCGCGCCCAGCCCGGTTTAGCCTTTGGATCCATTAAAGTATAAATATGGAGATGTGGGCCAATGGGCATGACTACTCCAAGCGTATTCCGACTTTGCCAATCTGTACTGCCGTTCATCGCTGTGAGCGACGTCGTTTAAAGAGAGGCACTCCTGCACCACCCGATGCTCCGTTAGAAAAGCACTGGGAAGCCGCTGCCGGTGCAAACAAACAAAAAAAAGTTCACTTTTTTTTTTTTTCTCTTTTTTATCAATAAATGAATAAATGAATTTTTACTTGCCAAGCACTGGTACGATTTGATAGCACAATTTCTTTCAAACCTACAATTTATATGTTTAAAAATATGCATGTAATGAAAATACCACATTGATCTATTGAGACTCTTTTTTTTTTTTTAACTTTTGCCATTTTTAGGGGAGAGAAGACAATTATTGAGTCCAGCCACTGAGCCGAAGGCTCAGTGGTCAGGGGAGCTCTTGGATTAGCTCCCCCTGCTGCAGGTCTGGGGTTCTAACCCCACCTGCAGCAGTTGGATGGTATTAAATCCAAAGGAGCACCATAGTGCTCCTTTGGTCCAATGGTGGTTTAGTCCCCATTGGCCCCTCAGGTCCAGTTGGACCATCCCCTTAAATAGGTTAGGAGTAGGCTAGTATGTTGAATCTTGACAAAAAAAAAAAAAAAAAAAAAAAAGACAATTATTGAGTCCTATATTTTACGTCACTCTACAATATTGATTTGATATGCTCCTTGAATATTTATCTAGTAACGACTATGTTCGATCCATTATCAATGAAAATATAAGAATATGACAACCAAAATATAGTCACAAATAAGTAGAACTAACGTGTTACTCTCATTAATAGTTCATAAAGAAAATGACAAATTAAATACAAAAATAACAGCGACTGTTTTACGTTTGAAAGCTCCCCTTCCAATTAACAACAGGAGATAATGGATATATTCTTGGTCACCAGCCATAGGAACAAATTTAATTTTTTTTTTTTTTGTAATATATTTGCCTGTTAGGGGTTCAGAAAGTCAATAGATCTCAACCAAAAGATATTGGTGTTTAAAAAAATTTTCAACAATTTTGACCTTTGTGCAGATTTTCTTTTCATGTCCAGTGGCAACCTCTCATCTTTCCTGATGGAGTCCTCGAGTGGGTCTGCATTCCTTGACCTCATGTTGTAGTAGAGGTTCAATCATTTCAGTATCCTAATACCCATGGCTAAAACTTAGAGGATTTTTTTTTAATTAAGTGTCTAATGATTGCTATATGTAGCATTTATATACTAACGATTTTCTTATTAATCTTCTTTTATATTTGTTTATGGTTTAAATCATTTTATACCTCAAAATTGCAAAACTTTATCTACTAACGAG